>BLKM01012018.1:529124-762511 GCA_013340265.1 Coptotermes formosanus
TTTCGGTGCGGAAACATAGTGCTCTTAACAACTAGATTCTTTGATGTGGCAAAGTTTACTACTCTAACACCATTATCGTTGCTATCCTGATGTAAACTCTCATTCCCAATAGTCGGTTTGAAAATATCCTCTCTCCCCACTTTTGCATTAAAATCTCCTAACAGAATTTTCATATGGTATTTAGGAAAATGATCAAAAACCCCTTCTAATTCCTCATAGAAGCTGTCCTTTGAATCATCACCCTTCTCTTCCGTTGGTGCATGCGCATTCAGAACAAACAGGAACTTACAGTGTTTCAAAAATACACCATCCATAAAACGTAAGAGCAACTTGTACCTGTAACACGTGTGGTAAACACATGCGCACTACAAGCGTGGAGATGTAGGACTATTAGTCGAAATATGTAGTGAGAATAACATATTAACCATTTCAAACCTTGTGGTCTGTACATGCACAGCCAGGTTTAAAATTAAAGATTCTACATGTGTGCCCCATAGTTTCTTACAATGAACAGTCATTATTCCCGCCTACAGAATTCAATATTTTGTCCTTGTAAGGGAAGCACTGTGAGGTAGAAACTGAATCTTCATACACCATGCAAATTAATTTTAGTTTTTAAGTGCCTGTTTACATCGCTTGGGTTACGAACACTCGCAAACCATATTAACGTTACTCAGAGAATGAAGTTTGTAATTAAACCGATTAAAATTATAAGGGTCATATCGTGCGTAAGCTGTATAAACAATTACGGAACCGGAACGAAACAGTAACACCACGCGTCTTCTGTGACGCAGCAACTCACGCCTGTAGCCATGAATACCATAGCTTCGTCCTGCCTGTCGACGGTAAGAAATTAGTCGGCAGTTAATATGGTTCACCCAGCAGGCAGATGACATGAGCATAGTCATGGTGATAATGATGATGATGATGGCGGTGGTGGTGACGACGACGACGACGACAACGACGATCATCATCATCATCATCATCATCATCATCATCATGTCCAGCACAGATGGGATACTGCTAAAAGATGGAATCTATACCTTGGTGACAGTTAACAAGTCCACCGTGCATAAGATTGTGAGACATTTTAAAAATCGAAAACATACAGAAAATTCCGCATTGGACTCAGTTGTTGATAAACCCGAAGATCTGTGTTCTCAAACTATGGGCTGAGGCCTGCTGTCAGTCCGCGAACTGTTTTTCACTACGCCGCGATACACGTTTATGAAGACTGGACTGTTATCATTAACGTACGTGTACCGCTAAAACATGTCCAGTTTTCTTTATTTATAATACACATAGGTTACATTCCAAAATTCACATTTTGGTTCCCCTTTGTTTTAGCGTATTTTAGACGCGTCAAAAGTGCGTAATGCAGAACAAAATAACGATAGAGAAGAGACGACCTACCAAAATACAATGACAATAAATATGGAACTGTGAAAAAGTCACAGTGAAAAGGCAGAAGAGAACTTGTCCAGACTGTGTCTATAGGAAAACCCGGAGCCTGAGGAAGAAACAAAGAAATTACACAAGGGTCAGACTGTACAGACCTGCGACAGGCCTACCTACAGTCGATCTCACGAATAATACACGTATGTATACTACCGCAGGCCGATCCCAGTGGCCGCGCGGTCTAAAGTGTGGGTCTGCGGCCACTCGCTTGCTGGGATTGTGGGTTCGAATTCCGCTGGGGGCATGGATGTTTGTCTCTTTTGAATATTTTGTGCTGTCAGGTACAGGTCTCTGCTATGAGATGATCATTCGTTCAGAGAAGTTCTACCGGCTGCGTGTGTGTCTAATTGTGTGTGATGTAGAAACCTCTACAACGAGGCGGCCTAGGCCCGAGTGCGGCTCTTGAGTCATTGGAAACGAAAGGAAATAATACCGTATATGTCATGGCTCGAACAACGCAAATTACTTTAGAGTCAAACATTTAATAAACGTTCATAATACACCACGAATATAACGTATAAAATACCAGCACTGTCCTCAGACCACTGTGCCAAAAGCAGGAGGAACGGAAATAGATCGTGCACATACTGAATGCTAGCGTAAATATCTTAAGCCTAACTTTGTACTTTGATGCAGTTAAAGGGGCAATTATTCGTGGATAAATGCCACTTATATGTTGTAACACATGAAAGTGTCCCATTATGTAGAAAAAATACAAATTTTACAGGAAGCAGCTATAAGAATTGTGTCACTGCACCACTGTATAAATAACACAAAAGGCAATTTAAGAAAGATATTGTTTCATAATTTAGTTTCCATTATTATTATTATTGCTATTATTACTATTACTAATATTGTTATTCCTGCTATATTGGTTCTGTTTTGTCTGTTTAGCGTTTTGTTTTTGTGTGTTTGTGATGTTTTTATTTGTGTCTTTTGGTCTGAACTCAAATTGATTTGTAACTGTTATTAGGGTTAGCTGTATATTCAATTTAGGTCTGTTTTAATTAATTATTTGTTATTAATATTATAACAGATTCTGCGCTAATCTGTCACATTTTAAATTAAGTTATCTGCGTATTTTCAGGGTATAGCGGTTTGCCCCAGTACTTTTGTATTACTTCTTTCCTGTTACATTGTTTTTTTTTTGCCTGTTTAGTATTTTGTTTTATTTGTGTTCTTGTGCTGGCTTTGTACTTCGAACTTGTGCTGTTAAGCCTGCACGTTAATAAATGCAATTGAATTGAATTTAATTGAACTCAATTATTACAGAAATTTGTCCGTTATTATAGTGTGGATTACCGGCAATTAATAAATAAATTGTTGTGGTTTATTTTTTGACACTACCAGTATCCCAGATTATGCAGTATGGAATATTATGACGGCATATATAGAGAAATGAAATTATTTTTACGCAAACGATCGTGGCGTAATCGAATTATTAACCCATAATTTGTCTTGAGGGGCTGAGGAACACCACGAAACCCGCCAGTCTAATCGGCGTCCCAGACGAAATTCCAAAAGGACGTCTCTCGATTACAAAACGAGAAAATTATGGCTATACGAACCTGCTCCGGAGTTGAACCTTGTATGCTCAGTAAACGCCGTGATGACTCTTCACTCAACGATACGATTTATTACGTCTTACTGGCCTACTGGTTCTCGTGTGGTTAACCTTTAAAGACGAAGCGTATCTGTTTTCTATACGGACTCAGTACGTACCGCGCTGCAAACACTCTCCTCTTCGGTTATAAAAACCAGTCTCTTAATGTTTAAGTTGCTGTTTGTTCTGAGATCCGTACAAAACACATAAAGGCAATGTGGGCACCACATAGAACTTTTTAATGTTACACCTGGTCGTATGTAAAGTTACCGCTAGGCTTTAAAAGGTTAACCGGCTTCTATCAAGCACCTCATCAGCCGGTCCCGTTTACGCCAGTTACATACCAGTAGTTACAACTAACTTACTAACTAACCAACTAACTAACTAACTAACTAACTAACTGACTGACTGACTGAGTGACTGACTGACTGACTAACTGACTGACTGACTAACTAACTAGCTAGCTAGCTAATTAACTGGCTAACTAACTAACTAACTAACTAACTAACTAACTAACTAACTAACTAACTAACTAACTAACTAACTCCATGCAGCAGAGGCCTTCTTGGGAAGCTAACAGTTTCTCAGCTATTGACGAAATTCCCCCCATTTTATGGAACCCGAAAGTTGATTACCGCATTCACAAGAGCCCGCCACTTGCGCCTATCCTGAGCCAGCCCAATCCAGTCCATGCCCCCATCCCACTTCTTGTAGATCCATTTTAATATTATCCTCCCATATACGCCTGGGTCTCCCAACTGGTCGCCTTCCCTCGAGTCTCCCCACTAAACTCCTGTATGCACCTCTCTTTTGCCGCATACGTGCTACGTTGCAATACATACATAATTCTCGGCATGCAATTATAACTATTATTGCGTGAAAGACTGTCGAATTGGCTAATTAACTGTGGTACAGACAGATAAAAAGTTCCGAGAAAGAGAGACGTATAAACACACACATGAAACTGGAGCGACAGATGGCTACTGTTTAACAGAAATACGCTGCGCGCGCGCGCGCGCGCGCGTGTGTGTGTGTGTGTGTGTGTGTGTGTGTGTGTGTGTGTGTGTGTGTGTGTGTTCCACGAGGCAGACAGATATCTTAACATGAGACAGACCCAAAGGCTCCGCCACATTAGCTGCAGCTTCACACCATGGTGAAGAACAAATGCGAACTGCAGCTTTATACGCGAAGAGATCTCTCCCACACACACGCGCGCGTTAGTAATTAACTAGAACGCTTTGTGGCCTAGTTAATAACTGCATACAAATAATTGTATTGTAGAAATACAGAACGATTCCTGTAAATCATCATTATTACATTTTGTGGTGCCAAACCGCCTACACCACACATTTGAATCAACTAAACATCTATCGATTACGAAAATAAATCCAACAGACCCCAAACTTAGCACTTACCGTGAAAATACATTTCAGACTGTCACACGCTTAAATACCTTGTTAAACACATCAGCACTGACCAGGCTATAACAGTCTACCGTAGTCTCCTCATTCTTCACTAAATACAAATAAAAGAACATTAAAATTCTCATATTCCAGTGGTATCCAAAAATATGCAGCGTAAGACGCTATGTAAATAGTCCCTGTTACTGTTATCACAGCCTATCCCAGTGGCCGCGCGGTCTAAGGCGTAGGTCTGCGGCCGAGCGCTTGCTGGGATCGTGGGTTCGGATTCCACCGGGGGCATGGATGTTTTGTCTCTTGTGAGTGTTTGTGTTGTCAGGTAGAGGTCTCTGCGACGGGCCGATCCCTCGTCCAGAGGAGTCCTACCGACTGTGATGTATGTCTGAGTGTGATCAAGTGAAAATAAACAACCTCGACACCTACTGTGAGTAGGTAGAAGAGGTAAAGGTTAAGTAAGGTAACGTACTTTTATTTCTTCAGCATGCACTAGGAATTAACGGCTGCTGCAGCTACAGTTGTCTTTACATTGCTTTAGGGTACCCACTGCATCACCTTTGTGACCTACTTTTCTGCATGGAGTTTAACCATTTATTTCTGTAACAGAATGCACACTTGTTTCTATTAAACAGCTGGAGTACTTCCACAAATATGCAAATCTCATGTACGTTTATTTGGCCTTCGAAGTGACCTTAGATAATGATTTAATAAAAACGCTCGTTTTGTTAATTCCACGTTCACAAGCTCTGAAAAGGTAATACGAATTTATAACTCGCGCAGTTATATAGTTGAATGCCTGAAGCCATTTCAATGGGAGTTTCCAAAGCCATTCTGAAATGAACACTCAGAAGACAAAGTTTCAACCAACGGTAAGAGGTGATCCAACGGTTTAAACTTTGGCTTTTAGCAGCATTTCCTTAGCCATTCTGTTTTAAACCTTAGCCGAGATCTTCCCCATAAATCTGGTTTCACACCTTTTCGTCTTTGCGTACGATTCAACTCTGGTTCATGGTATGCCTATATCCATTCATCTTCCTGAACGGGAACATTTGCGGTCGAAGACTTGAGCCGCTTTCTACGGTGCGTGGAAACCAAAGTTTGTTCGTAACTACAGTAAGAAATTAAAATGTGGCTTACTAATCCCATGTCTCTTATAATCAAATATGCAAATATACCTAGATATAATTAACCTTTTAAAGCCTAGCGGTAACTTTACGTACCACCAGCTTTAACATTAAAAAATTCTACGTGGTGCCGACATTGCGTTTATGTGTTTTGTACGGATCTCAGAACAAACAGCAACTTTTGCCTTATAAAACATTAAGAGACTGGTTTTTATAACTAAAGTGGAGAGTGTTTACAGCGCGGTACGCACTGAGTCCTTATATAAAACAGATACGCTTCATCTTTAAAGGGTTAAAATACTAAGCAAATCGTTCGAGGATTCTATACGAGACATACTATTAGGATTTCGAGAATATGTGGTACAGACACTATGCTTACTAATACGTGAAGGCAAACAGAACAATAAAGCACGCATACAAGATTGCGCACTACGCTGTATTAAGGAAGCAGTTGCAAGGTTACTTCAATTTTAAGATTTTAGAGAAATAAAGATGACCAACCAGTCAGCGACACACTCCGGTAGCCTTCCGTCTCCATTTTGCACTTGAAACAGAGCATCCTAGAGTGGTTATGAAAGGATGGGACGAGTTCCTGACTCGAGTGGGATGTAAACTGACAGGAAGCAGGCGGTTTCTATACCAGGTTCAAAAAGACCAGTAACTATTTAATATTGTTTGTGTAATGTTTCTGAGGGGAATGTTTAAACCTAATAAAAACATTCTGCGAAATTTACGTATCGGTCAATATTTTATGAAGGGACATTTTGTCACAACATTAAATCAAGAAACCCTAACGTGGAATCCAAAGAGGTAGTTTTCTGGACATCGTACATACAGTCCACAGCCTTCAATATGCCCAATGCACCACTAAGTTGTACTCTAAAATCAATGTTGATATGAAAAATTGATGTTGCCTTCAGAGAACAATTTTCGATTTGATAACCTTCCAAAATCCCGCTGTAACGAAGTACACTACTGAAACGGTTCCGAAGCAGGCAATAAAATAATGTGAGGGAATGCCGTGTTTCAGTTCTGAATAATCTCTTTATTACAAGACGGATAAACTTGTACCTAGAGGGGACTCACAGAATCCTCTGGCCAAAACCTATATGGACTTCCCACGCTATGCTTAACCACATCTTTTTATCGAGTCTTTCCGCTGCACCTTCCATGTTATCCCATATTCACTTAGTTCTTCAGTTGTCGAAAATTTCAGTATCTGTTTTTGTCTAATTCTGTACCCAATACATACCTTACACTTTCCTTTAACATATAAAGGCCCAATTTCAACGTATAATAATGGACAACAGATATTATGGTATACAAGAGAGATCAGGACTAAATTTGGGATGCAAAAAAGCGCTGTTCAAGCCAGTAATTATGCATGGTAGTGAAACGGAAGTGCCAAAAGCAGATCAGACAATAAGACGAAGTCCTGGTAGGGTTCGTCGGGTATATATTACGATCCATGCTGAACTATCCAATAAGAAAGGAAAAATAAGAAAGCGATTCGACAAGTAAAATATGGGAAAAGCATAAAATATAATGAAAGAAAATGGCTCGTCTATGTGAAATGAATGCCACCATAACGTCTACCTCGAAGAGCAAAGAAGAGTAAGAATAGGAAACAAAAGAAGAAAAATGAGGAGGAGGAGGAGGAAGAAGTGGAGGAGGAGGAGGAGGAGGAGGAGGAGAAGGAGAAGGAGAAGGACGATCATAAACTGGAACGTTACACTGATTGTTTATGATCTGATAAGAAGAGTGTTGTGTTGTACTCGTGTTTCAAGTTTATTATTAAAATAAAAGACTAAGCCTATTCTGTGAACAGGATAAAAGGCCTTGTAGGCAAAAAACAGAGTAGCACTGCTAGAAAACAAGCTGCAAACAACGTTATGCTTCTTCACATCTCCGTCCTCTACAGTAAAGTGTCCGACTGTTTAAATTTTACATTCGTATCAATATGGCTGCGTTCGTATGAGAAGTTCTTTTCGGTTACCAGCGTACGATGGCCCAAAGAACGAGATCGAACCTCGGTTACGTTTATGCAAAGCTGAGTTATATTCTTTCATAATTAGTGGTACTTACGGTCTGGTTTAACTTTTAATCTAAAACAAATACAACATGTGTGTGTCCGATCTTTACTACCGTACTTGGGACATAAATATTGTTCAGACCATGTCTTATTGTAGGCCGCACACTCTCTGCTGTATTTCCAGGTAACAATAATAGTATCTATGCAACATATGAACTTACTGCATTGGTGGCTATGAAGATATTGGGCTGGGATATGACGCAGTGAGATCTGCAAGAAAACTTTGGAGGAATCGGATGACCCTGCTCCGTCCCTCATCTCCTGATACCCTACAGATAAATGCAGTACGCTCCGCCCAAAGAGGGTAAATGTCTACCACGCTGCACGGTCTCATACCTCAGAAGACAGTAATATTTAATCATAATTACCACTTGATACAGAAATTATTAAACTGAGGGCGTTGTCCCCACAGTCCTATGTCAGATGATTGCCGTGTCCATGCGGCATGGCGACTTGCATGATCCTGAATCAAAGAAATGGACTCCATATACGAAAGTAGATGCAGCGACGTTAAAAAAGAGTTGCGGATAGCGGAGAAGGGGTTATTCTCCATCTTTCAGCTTGAACGTCATTTTTCTAGCAATATCTAAGCGTACGGTAGTGGCATATTACGAAGCACTTCAAAAGGAACTCGGATATAGAACAGAAATACTGCAGGGATTAAACAACGAAAAAGACATGGATTTGGAAGCTTTTAAAGTTATGAGAGATAATCCGAAAACAATGTCCACAAAATCAGAGCAACATACGTTGTTTAATGGGTGTGCTGGAGGTCAGATTGCAAGTTATTCTACAGCATTTCGTCAATCAATTATTACTCGTACACCGTATTCTTGATGTTATACAACTTACGTGCAACAGATACACATAAATAAATTTCATTGCCATCAAACTGCAAAACAAATTTCACTTATCCACATATATGTAGGTAGCTACTCCAACATGTTTCAGTTATCCCTTATAGCCACCTTAAACAAGCACTAATACATAGTTAAATTTCAACTCCATACATGTACTGTACACGTATATCATTTATACATCAGTCATCCCTGCAGATGGCTGCAAGGAATAGCCAAAACATGTTGGAGAAGTCTGCTACGGATGTTGATAAGCCACATTTGTTGTGCAATTTTTTTGTAATAAAGTTATTTATGGACTATTATATATTTTTCAATGTAAGATGCATAAAATTTTAGTGGAATCCCCTCAAGGACAAGCAAACGCTACAGACTTCTGGCGCTGACAAAAATATAATATTAAAATGAATCCATAAAAGCAGAGAATATTTTTAACCCGAAATAAATTATAGAGTGCTTAAGGAATGAATTTAGTTCCCTCCGAACGTTTATAGCAAAGGATTCTTATAGCCGTTTTCTTGGATAAACTTGTGATTCTTTTTTTCCTTACTGATACTCAGATATTTAACAATCCCAATGCATGCAAGACTTGCATTTGAAAGACATATGTTAGAAGAAATACACGCACTCGACCACTAGCAAATGATCGGGCAACGTATGTGTTTTATTTCACGCGGAACCTTTAGTGCCAATAGCGTCGGCAAAATACAGCCAATTTCCTTAATTGTAATAACAGAGTTAGTGCTTTCGTGAGCGCATGCGCCGACAAAGAACATCTTCCAACCTAATCTGCACATTCTGAAGAATTAAATGTGGCGTTAGGCAAACGTAACCAAATTCCCGTACTCCCTATTCCGGAAAAGCCTGCATTAAAGTACCGCAGAATCCCACATCGCCAGGTACGTCTATTTGTAGGTCGGGTTGACGCTTGTTTAGTTTGCCTCTGGGACCGGAATGATGAGTGGAAGCTATTCCATAAGCAGTTAATGTTATAACGCAAGGAAGAGATTGCCATACTGCAGTCTACCTTGCTTCTCTTAACAAAATTATGACTTACTCTCCTTTCCCTTCAACAACAAACATTATTAAAATTATTACATAGAATATATCCCTGCCTCTACGTTCTGTTAATTTTAATAAGAATGCAACTGTAAGCATTAAACCAATTTACACCATTCATGAAACAAGGAACAGAAGAGAAAAGCAAATGATAGTTAGACTTCTATGTATGTGACTTAAAACTAAAATATTTTTTCTGGATTAATGAAATAAACTATACATTAAGCTGAACTGTAAAATGGACCGCTCTTCATTTACACACAAAAAAAAAATCCAGTTACAGAAACTAACAGATATGCATGAGTGACTCCTGGCTTCCGCCGCGACGTAAATGAGATCTTCGCCCTTTTGGGATGTTAGGAAGCGTCTGATTTGTATTTAGTTACCGACGTTTCGGGACAACCTACCTGGCCTATCTTCAAGAGTCAAACAGACCTTGAAGATGAGGCCGATAGGCTGTCCCGAAACGTCGGTAACTAACTACCAATCACGGGGCGAGAAGTGACGCATTTGGTTGAGGCACTACACCAAAGGAGGAAAAGTTCTGGGTTCGATTCCCTGCAAGGCCGTTGGGCATTTTCAGGCCACCTGTTCCTTCTGTCGATATTCAGTAGCCCTGCAGTCCACTGGGCGTCTAACACAAATGAGTACCAAGGTAAACTGGGGGTAAACTGCGGCCGACGCGAACAGCTGACAACTCTGCCGTCCTAGTTGTGCCCAGTGTCGGAGTAAGGATGGAGGCCCAACATTACATCCCCCTTCTGAGTCTCCATGACTTGCTACGGGAAAGCTTTCTTTAACTACCAATCAGCACTGCGTAACATACCAGAAGAACAAAGATCTCAACAAATACGTAATTAGTATCTACAGACTCTCTTCCCACCTCAGCGATAGCCTGCTGCTTCTCCATCACAAACGCCAACTTTTTAATCCTGTTATTCACAGAAGTACATAAACACACACATAAAACCTGTGGTCAAAAGTAGAGTTTTTGAACTTCAGTAAACAGCAAATACTGTAAACTCTACGTTTTAAATATCTGATGCATTTGTCGTCCATTCAACCAGCTTTAAATATCACACACACAACAATATCAACAAATACAGACTTCCGTAATAAAGTTTAGCCTGCCTAATTCGATTAAGGGAATAAATAGGTTTATGCGATCGTCATTTTGTGTGTGCGTGCACGCGCGTGTACAAATCTTGGAAGTTTTTACGGTTCACTAACTTCAACTTCTGAAAAACATCTCACACTTCCATAAAATCTGATAAGAATATTCCGTAATTGGAAATCAATCAAACAGCATAACTTTCAAATTCCTCCACACGGTAACCCAGACAAGACGCATGCATGAACTTCTGAAGGAACGATACTAGCGCCACTTAATCTATGGTACTGATATTTCTTTTTTGGTAATCATTGTCCCAGCCGGCCTATATTAAATAGATATATTAAAAAACCGTCAGATAGCCAACAATAATATATATCTTTATTACATGTAAGTAAATGTAATAAAGATATATATTACTGTTGGCTATCTGACGATTTTTTAATATATCTACTGATATTTTGTATGGATGTACAGGCCAATTTTCGAAAATAATTAAATTTTTGTAAATGTAGTCTTTTACAACATGCAAAACAAAAATTGACAGCTACCTGAAATCTTGGACCCATATTTCTTTTTAAACCGTTATCTATGGAATCAAGTGGAGCCAAGCATGTGGAATTTTGTATGGAGACGAATCACAGAGACGACTACAAACACTGTGTGAAGAACTGTTCGAAAGTGAACAGCTACAAACCTACCGAAAGTGCAAAATTTGCGGCTATGCCGTTAATTACGAAAAAATCTGTAGGTTAATTAATTAATTCAAAATTGACAATAAATTGTATGATAACTACGACAGTAATAACAATTGAATTCAATTCTTTATTGAATTTACTTTCTGATTCAGAAGTCAACCACAACCATCACCACCGCCGCCGCCGCCACCACCACCATCACCACCACCACCACCACCACCACCACCAATAATAATAATGATCAAGAAAGAAGCCGAGAGGATTCTAAAATATAAATCCCTTATAATAGAAATACAGCGCATGTGGGATGTAGAAACAAACGTGACGCCAGTAATAATAGCGGCAACTGGAACCATTTCAAAATCCTTCAGAAAATACTTGAGCAGCATACAGGGAAAGCACGATATCAAGGAACTGCAGAAAACAGCTATACTGTGCACAGCACACACACTGCGGAAAGTGTTAATGTAGAAGCACAAAGGAGTTTAATATGGAAGACAGCGTTACATGAACCATTAACAGTACGCGCAGGATAGCTGCAACACTGCGTACCCTAGAAACATGGTTTGTTTCAGGTACATAAGTGTGAATACCCTGCATAAAGGAGATGATGATGATGATGATGATAATAATAATAATAATAATAATAATAATAATAATAATAACCAAGCAATTAGTACAAACTATTTTAAGAATAAAATTTTGAAGGAAGAAATTGAGAGTAAATGCCGGTTGTGTAAACAACATGAAGAAACTATTGACCACTTAACCTCAGGATGCCCCATTTTGGCAAAGAACGAATATTTAATGAGACATGCTATAGTCTGTTTACATTTACACTACTCAATATGTAAAGCCTTGGGCATTGAAACCACAGACAAATGGTATACACACATGCCCAACCCTGTGTGTGAAGAGGGAGATGTCACAGTGTTATGGAATCAAGCGGTACACACAGACAGAGAAGTTACAGCAAATAGGCCAGATATAATAATTAAAAACAAAAAAGAGAAAACATGCACACTGATAGATGTGGCAATACCAGCAGACAAAAACGTTGTGCAAAAGGAAGCGGAAAAGAGGTTAAAATACAAGAGTTTATGTATAGAGATACAACGAATGTGGAACCTGAAGTGTACAATTGTACCAGTAATAATTGGAGCCACTGGAATAGTAACGAGAAGCTTAAAGAAAAACTTGGAAGCTATACCAGGAAAACATTCGATAGATTCACTACAAAAGACAGCTATACTTGGAACATCACACATAATACGGAAAGTTCTGCAGTGTGAAGCTTGAAGCCTGAGCGGTGGGGATCACTGCTGGTTCAAGAGACGTACCAGGAAGGAAAGGCCTGTGACAAGAGACACACACATAATAATAATAATAATAATAATAATAATAATAATAATAATGAGTTTTACCCAATAAAAGATGTTTGCTTGAAAATATATGCAGATATCCTGCAGGACAGCCCATAACCTAAACTGAATACTCTCATTTGATTGTGAATTAATATCATGTAACTACGCCGTTAAAAGCACAAGACTTCAATGACTAACTACGAAGCAGGAAAGCAGGCTGCGTAACTTACGCACGAAACTTCCTCTTTGTTGTCAAACTGTCGTTACTTGTTTTGTTGCATTACCCTATCGTTTACGTTTCGGGAAGACGAAAAAGACAAAACGTGGTGTATATGAGCCCAAACGGAAAACTTTCGACTGCAGACCAGAAGCCATTTCGTACTCATACATAGGCCTACTGTTTAGGGATTCTTCACTGCTTTAGTAAAAATGAAGAGTTTTTAATTACTTTACTATCTAAAAACAATAATCGTCCTAAATTTCTAGAGTAATTTAATTAATTTGTCCTCTGGAGACACTCACTAAATGCGATACGTTTTCAAAACGGCTTATCTTAATAAAGTTTAGCGGTGTTAAGTTTCCAGAAACTGTATAACTTCCTCACTATATCCCACAGAACACTTGGGACTCAATGCCTCATCTTAACACCATGTCATGGCATGCGTGCGAAGTTTACCCAACCTTAGGAGTAGGCTGATTAAAACTTGTTGAAGATAAGGAGAAAAATTCGAAGGAGTGGGCAGGAACACCTCTTTCCTTTTCAAATTCCCATACGAGTATCTGACACTTATCACTGGCATTGTGAGAAAAGCAGCTTGTACCTAATGTGTAAAATATTAGTCAGTTTTAGTTTTATGACAAATAATGCATCTTTACCGTAAAATTAGAAATATGTGGAAAATAATGATGATAATATTTAGACGGATTTCAAAGCAAAATAATGTGAGGATAAGGACTGAATTTATGTGACCCATAGCTCGGCCTAGCGGCGGATATTTTCAATATGATATTGAATTCCACAGAAGGCAGAAAATATTTGACTGGCTCAGTAACTCGTAGTCTCCACAATATGGATGTTTCTCCATGTACTTCCCTCGTATTTGAGGGCTTACACTAAAAGTCAAACTTTTTTCACATAGGTCAAATAAAACAACACCCACCTTACATGATGGTGGGTGACTAAATTTTACAATAACTTTTCTTTTATGATAACTGTTTTTATGGTAAGAAACTTACTTAATTAAGCTGCACAACAATAATATAAAAACTTTCCGGTCATTTTATATAATCAAGACCTACGAGAAAAATATCAGACTTCTCTGTAGGGAAGTAATTTCAATTTACATTTATTAAGGTGTGCTGCGACTCTACGACAATTGGAAATACTGAGCATGATTAATATCTTCGTGGCTCTGACATAAAATTATACTATACGACAGATTATTTTCGTGCAACTTGGAAAACAATATGCATACGAATTCCTTCATACTTCATTTTATAGCGTCAAATTACAGTTATAATTCTTAGATGACGTACGTTACACAGAAAGGTGTCCCTTTTACAGGACACTGCTGTTACATATGCCAATTAAATGGAAAGAATTTCATAACTTCCATGCCGGGTTAGGTAAATCCTTATGTTCTTCGTCTAATGGAACAACATCGCGAACTTCTAATTTCAGTAACTGTCTCTCTGACACAGGAACAAGTGAACAAATGAAAATGACGCTACACATAGTATTAAGGATAACGAAGAATTACTAAACATAAGAAGGGAGACAAAACGCAGCAAAGCAAACGTACGAAAATTAGAAAGAAAAATAAACAAAGCTGGAAACCAAGGAAAGGAACCTGTTAAGCAGTTCATACGATCATCCTGCCTCTTTTCTTATTTCATTCCGTGGAAAAAGGAAGACAAAAGCAAGTAATAGAGAATGAGTTTTGGTAGGAAAGGAAGAGACCCCATAAAGAACTAAACCGACTTGCTTGTCACTGCCTTCCCAGGGCTCCACTCAGTCTATCACTGACAACTAAACAGATCCGATGACGCGATTTATCCAACTTTTCTACAAACTGAAACTGGGTACTGGAAAAGTTTGCCGTATAGGCCTACAGTCTGTCTAACAGCAGTACCCCAATGGCCAAATCTAAGGAGTAAACTATCTTAGAGGCTCGGTTGACTTCGTAACTTAACGGCTGAAGTCTAATTTACGAGAAGAAAAGGAATGGAATTGAAGCAACTGTGCAGGAAGAACGCAATACTGGCGTAACGGCCGTTTAATAAACTTGAGATCTGAGAACACGCCATATACGTGCACGTAGAAACAAAGAGGAAAGATACTGAAAGGGAATAAAAAGGCAAAAGGGAAGAAAATGAAGTAGATAAATTATAGAAAAGAAAGAGCCTGAAGGAAATAAAGTCAAACAGTTCTTTTTGTTATGGAACTCAAAGTTCCGGCGAAATCATCACTACAAACAGCCCTCAGGCTACTTCAATCCAGTTCAGCCACACAGTATAACAACCTATATCCACTTTAATATTATACTTTCATTTGAATGTCTCTTTCATAAGTTGTCCCCTCCCAATTACCTTTTTACACAAAACGCTGTATTTCTTATTTATTCACCACTGATGACGGACATGTACATTCCAACACTTTCCATTAAACTACCAGGGCAGCCATACAATGGAACTCCTCAGTACGTAACACTTGCAACTTATACAGCATTTGTAAGTTCCAATTAAGTATTTAAAGCAAAAGGCATTCTAAATTTTAAACATATCGTCCTGACGACAGCTGAAACATCGGGCACGTGAATGAACCGTAGACGCATTACATTCGTGACAATTACAGACGGATGCACAGTAATACGTTTGTTTAATCCTCTGCATCACAAATTTCATTTAATAAATACTTAAAAATTCAGTTCTTACGTCACTGTAAACATTGAGTTTCCATAACGAAAGTGAGCGGTTAGTGATATATACGAACAGGCTTGTTGCTGTTCTGAGCATCACACGAAGCACACAAATAAACGACGTGGCCATAGTAAAAGTTTATTAACGTTGACAAAGGCGGTAAATACATGAGTGCTAACTACTGTGCCTTAAATTGTTACTTTCAAGTTCAACGAATGTCCAAAACATTGACTTACCCATTACAGTCTCGAGAGTGATTTGTTTGTTCCCCTTCCATAATAAAAGCATATTTAAAGTAATAAAAGATACATTTTACAATAATTCTATATATGTTATTCTGAAATAAGTTTGTCAATTATAGATGCGAATGCATGAATTTATGCTTCATTAAAATGAATATAAAATCTTCTTAAAGTTATAACATATAAACATGATAAGAATCTGTTGTCGACTGGCAACTTTAGTGATATTTTACTGAGATGTAATGCGTAAAGAAACTCTAACCCAGTAAAGGTTTCAGTAGTATATACATACTCTCACAATGACTGCTTTCCGCGTGTTATCATGATATTTCCTGCCGGTGGTCATGAAAGTCCGCAACATTTAGTTAGTTAGTTAGTTAGTTAGTTAGTTAGTTAGTTAGTTAGTTAGTTAGTTAGTTAGTTAGTTAGTGCGTGAGTGAGTGAGTGAGTGAGTGAGTGAGTGAGTGAGTGGGTGAGTGAGCGAGCGAGTGGGTGGGTGGGTGGGTGGGTGGGTGGGTGGGTGAGTGATTGAGTCACATGCAGTAAGATGAATGGCTTACGTCGGTAAATGTTCCGATATTATCCTACAGTTACGCTCTGAACCGTTCGGTCACGGTTCTAAAGGCAAAGATCTCTCTGTCTATGACATGAAGGAATATGAGGTGATTAAGATATACCGTCACTCATTCTTAACCTCGGTACTAAACAGAGATTTCAGTCCTTGATTAATGTTGAAACTTTCAGAGGATAAATTACAAGTTTCTCGCAACGCCACTGATGATGATAAAAAAAGTTTTAAAACGAGACAAACGAGGACGTAGGAGACAAGAAGAAAATACAAATCAGTACCAGTGATGTAAAGGGAGAGAAGGAAGGTCAATCCGCAACCGCCAGCAACTGTCGCTACTGGCGACAGACCCGCCCGCAGTATCAAGTACACACTGTAAGGTGTATATAGACCCAACGACACACAATTTCACACGAGGGAGACTGATACAATGCTGGCGTATCGTTGCAGGTGACCACTATAAGTCCTACGTCAGGAGACTGCATGTGTGGTCTGTAATGCCAATACTATTTCGGGTTTTCCACACCTGTAACATTCTGCCGATAATTCGCGTCCATTACTCCCATCCTGAGCTGTGTCACATGTATATCAGTCACGGTAGCCTCGACTTTCAAGAACGTTTACACCTGTGATTTGGGCTTCAAAAGTTTAGAACTGGAAGTAAGGGGATATTCAATAAACACTGCTACTCTTCCACATGTTTTGCACATTAAATGGCAAGATTAATTCTGGTAAATGACTTATTACTTATACCTTAAACCTATTATTGAACCCCATGCACTAACAGATTATTGTGCCCTATACAACAACTTATTACTGTACCCCATACGTGACGTACCCCGCATATGAACTTAATATTGCACCTCATACATGAATGCAAGTTTGACCACGATACAAAACTTCAAATTAATTAAGACCAACTCATTTATTTTTGACAAACCATGGATGTGGGGGGAAGTATATGCAGGGTTTTGGTAAGGGAACCCGCAGGAAGGGAGAAGACCACTTGGAAGACCCAAACTCAGATGGGAGAATAACATTAATAGAGATGTTATAGAAATAGGATGGGAGAGTGCGAACTGCACAGTGCAAAGTCTTTTCTAAATACGTTAATGAACATTTGGGTCTCATAAAGTACGAGGGAATTATTTCACTAGCTGAGAAACTGACAGCTTTTCAAGAAGGACTTTTTCCGATGCTTGTTTCCTTTTCAGCATACTTAGCTTCCTAAGAAGTATGAAAATAAGAAGCCTTCTGAAATCTGCGTGCGTGCGAGTGTGCGTGCGCGCGCGCGCGCGCGCGTGTGTGTATGTGTGCGTGTGACACTTATTCACATGTTAAATATATTTACCGATTTTGACGAGTGTCGGTAAAGCATGTTACGACACTGGAGGACAAAATCCCACCAAAGCTTATTATTTACTATAATTAATAACAACATGGCTACGTCAGAACCGCCACTGGCGCCACTTACTTTTTACTGCCAGCCTGTACAGTAGGGAAGTTGGCATTAACGGTTCTCCTTGGAGTTCCTTTTTAGCTTACACTTTTCTCTATTAACAACCCAAAATTGAAGTCAAAATGTCAATAAGTTATATGAGAAACTTCTTTCACTGTATCAGACATACTTAAAAGATAATCGAAGTAGAAAATAGCATATGTGAAGTTATCTCTTTAATACAGGTTTGTTAAAGAGAATAATGCATTAACGATTTGAAAGATTAAAAACGTCTACATTACCTTCATATCTAAGTTCTCCATCGAATGTATCAATCACTTTCAGGTACATCATACTGTCGCTGAGAATAAACTGAATCCAGCACGGCATAATATAAAGCTAAATAGACATAAACTTCCAGTGTACTACAGACTGCACACTGTTCAGCAATTTATTGAAACGAGCTATGTGCGCTTTGCTACGTGAAGCATGTTGTCAAGGGAGGAGTCTAAATTCATGTTAACACAGCACGTATACCATGCACTGCATCGCACACTTCTTGTGGTGTACACAGGATGTAATACATGTTATTGACGGCATATCTCATTCTCAAAGCCTCTCGTAGCAACAAGACGTGCAAGCAACATTAACATAAAACAGCTAAGATGTTGGACGTACATGTAATGTAATTTAGCACCGACAGAAATGGTGTAGGTAAATTTAAAATTACAGGTTGACAAAGTTACTAAGTTTGAAAAGTAGATATAACTGGCAGAACTTACACTTGTCTTCAAATAAAACACAATATAGACGAAAGCGCAGTACCTTGAGTTAACTCTTATCCTATACCTTAATTTTATCACAGCCGATCCCAGTGCCCCGCCGCGCGGCCTAAGGCGTGGGCTTTTGGCCGAGCGCTTGCTGGGATCGTGGGTTCGAATCCCACTAGAGGCATGGATGTTCGTCTCTTGTACAGTGTTTGTGCTGTCAGGTAGAGGTCTCTGCGACGGGCCGATCCCTCGTCCAGAGGAGTCCTACCGACTGTGGTGTGTGTCTGAGTGTGATCAAGTGAAAATAACCTCGACACCTACTGTGGGTAGGTAGAAGAGGTAAGGACTGCGCGTGAATTGTATCACAATGGCAACTGCGTGCAGAACCAGCCGTAAAATTTAACACGCAGCACCTGGCCTACGTATCATTTTATTGATTTCAGTTTCCACATAAAAATCTATTATTTTTAAAGTAATTACATACATATTACAGATCAGCCTCGCATATTCAGGCGCATATATGGCCCGTACATGTTTCTAAAATGCTATTTTCATCACATAAAACTTCGCCCGCTTTATTCAGCGCCCCCCAGTCAAATCCTGGAACATTGAATCAAAGTGGGCACGTCTTATTTCTCTCAAATCACTCCCAAATAATTAACCCTGTTACGTAACATTCGATGCTCTATAGGCAAACAGGCTTATTAAGTGTGGTTAAATAAATCAAAAATCACCGACTGCTTAACAGTTCGAGACATTGACTCCATTTATAAAGAGTGTAAAGAGAACTAACGTTGCTGCTATTTCTAGTTCTATTAACGCTTAATTTCATCTGTCGAAACGCGTGCACAGCGATACCATACTTCTCCTCGTATGTCCTTGTCTATTTTCTTTACGATGGACAAGTAGATGGTAGAAATTGCACAACTGTTGCTTTCAGTGAAACATGTGCTTATTCATGGAAAATTTTGGAAATAACATTGTTCAGATGAAATATGTTTTGGAGGCGGATGTGAAATAATTTTCATGCATGTAAACCGGTTTCTTGTCTCTAAGCGTTTACACAACTGCACAGGGGAATGATTTATTTCGTCAATATCAAAGAGCATGTAAGAAAATCAAATTGTCAATAGCAAATATTTTGTCCTAAGTCTACAACGTCATGTAGAAAGAGGATTTGAAGTTTTTTAATTGTTTACGAACCACTGCACGTACAAAATATTTCACGGTTACATATCTTAATTGTGTTCAAACTCACTCTAACAGAAATTCTCCAAAATAAATGTTACCCTAATGATTCATTTTGTTTTAAAACTGATGAACATATAAAGGAACTAAACCAGTGGTGAGTAACCTTTTGGACAGGAAGGTAAAATCAAGAGAATAAATATTCTGTGGGCCATGTAAATTATATCTATATTTTCAAATATATACCACTGATAATAATACATTGTCGCCAGTACCGCCAATATTGGGGCTGAAATACGAAATTAGTCTTCCGTAATAAGTTTCTATTTGCGTCTCTTTTGTAATAACTTGAGACTGAAACGAAATGAACAACACACACAAAGATTTTATTTACGTCCACGACAAACAGCGCGAAAATTACTAAACCGACATATTTCTCAGTAATACGTTTCTAAGAGAGCGGATAAAATAATAATTCGTCCAATTCCATATCGTTTTGTTTCGTATTTGCGGAATTAGATCGCCAGCCGCATTATAAAAAGAGAAGGGTTACATTTCGCCAATCACTGAACTCAACTACAAGAACATTAAAATTTGAAGTTCAGTTTACGGTTTAGTTTACGACGCTGTGTTATGTCCAGACTGTTTTAGGGTGTTTGTTAGGATAACTGCAAAGGGTTTGAAAACAAGTGGGTGTCTTATAATCACGGTATTCCCCGAAATTTGCCTGGAGAGGTTGAGGAAATTCACTCCAAATTCTAAGAACAGCCAGTGTCTCGAACAAAGTTCGAATCAAGTGTCTCCTAAATACAAATCCAGAACGTTCCTGACACGCCAACTTTACCGCTAACTCTACTGTATCACACGCAGGCCACAAAAACGGTCAGTAAATACAATAAAAGCAGGCCTGCATCTTGATGAGAGGCAAACAAAATGACCTGCACATGGACGCCTTCAAGAGTGTGCTTTATAAACCACAGCAGTGAGCAGAACGCGTATTTTTCATGGTAAAGCGCAAGATTTATTCATTATTAACATTACTAATTACTCCACAAATAACGCTGCCGGTTCTAGAATGCTCCATTTGTAAACATAACTGGAGTAAATTAAACAAACTAATGATCTTTCTTAATTTATAAGTGAGGGTATTTTAGAAACTAATACCTCTGCCTTTGTAGAGTAAGAAATATCACTACCGGTTACTAATTACACCGGAGCAGAACAAATTGACACGTACATTGCCACAATATATGCACAGGCCTAATACGATAATGAAATCGGTAACGTCAGGAAAAATAACTTCCTTCCTAAGAAAACAAGGACATTTCCTTCACAACTGCCACGTCTAAACGCACTCAGTAAATTTCAATTTAAATTTACAACGAAGTCCATTAACTTGGGAATTGTTTAATTCTTTTTCTGCTAGCGTATTTGCATGACAATAGCACACGCTAGATGTGAAGGAAAAGCTTTCCGTTATGAATGATGTAATTTAAGGGTGATCGACTGCATTTGCGCGGGTTTAAACGCAAGTCCAAACAACAATATCGCCACACCCGCTCTTTTCTTCATTGTTGTGCGAAACAATAAAATGAGCACGAGGGGTGATACGGAGTTACAAGCCGACAAGAAGAGGACTCCGACCAATCACGCTTTACTTCTGGAACTCTCACTCGAAGCGGCACGCATTCAGTTGTGCCGACAGGTTGGATACAGAGTAACAGTAACACACACTGGGAAGGTACATATCCGAATCTTGACGTCATGATAGTCCGAAATGATAAGAAATGTAGTTTTGGTTTGACTCTACAAGCAGATGTTGGGGCAACACCTTCAATTTGGACAAAAGTGCCTTCTGAACAAATCCTTATCCACGTGCCAACCATGTGTACCTGCCAGGATAGTTCTACGTTATGTAGCATCCGTAAATTTAAACCATTTACATTCTGGTAACAGTGTGTACTTACTTACTTACTTACTTACTAACTAACTAACTAACTAACTAACTAACTAACTAACTAACTAACTAACTAACTAACTAACTAACTCCATGGAACACAGGCCTTCTTCAGAAGCTAACAGTTTCTCAGCTAGTCAAGAAATTTTCCGCATTTTATGGAACCCGGAGGTTCATTACCGCCTTCATAAAAGCCCACCACGTGGCCCTATCCTGAGCCAGCTCAATCCAGTCCATGCCCCATCCCACTTCTTGAAGCTCCATTTTAATATTATCCTCCCGTCTACGTCTGGGTCTCCCACGTGGTCGCCTTCCCTCAGGTCTCCCCACCAAAATCCTGTGCACTACATACCTTAATATTAATGAATTCTGCACTTTGTACGCACAGTACAGTTACTGGTATGACTCTGATAAGAAGTACAGAATGTTTCCCTAAACAGCATTACAGTATGACTCTTATTACATAAGATTAGTGTGTTTTCTGCGAGGAAAGAAATGAACTCTAAAATATTACTGAAACTAAGTTCGGGCTAAAAAGTCAAACAGGTACAATCCTTGCTTGGTTCATCTTCATTTCCTTAATATTTTCGGGTTAAATGCATTGCAGTCCAGCTCTACTTGTGTGTTAAGAATAGCATGCAACAGCGTTCGTATTTTTCTAGACGTAAGTTTGCCATTCTGCTTAAGAGAAAAATTAACCCGAACTAAACAGGCACTGAAATGTTTCTTTTTCACAAAACATCTCGTTATTTGATGACTGTAGTCTTAAGCATAATTTAAAATAATTTCTTCTCTAAGTTATGCAACCCTTGTCCAACACATTTTCCGACTGAGCGTATTTTAAGTAAGCCTATTGTAAAGTAAGATGTTTCTTTAGTCTTCCATTAAAGTGGCAACTAAAAACAGACAACTGAAGGGTGAAGCATTTCCCGTTAGAAATAACAGCCTTCAAAAGCTGCAAACTATGTAACACAATTCGGCCTTTGGCATTTTCTCTTTAACGAAAGGTGGAGACTCGAAGAATTTATTATTGTAATTAAATTTAATTCAAAGGTCAGAATACAGAAAAATAACATGTTTACGTAAAAACAATAAACAAAATAAAACAAAATACATAAATCAATACCAAATAACCCTGAGTCAAAATAAGGAAGTTGAAATGATAGAATTTGCACATAAGTTTGATGATCACAATTTCACGCCTGATGCAGGAGTTTAATAAACAAAAGCGAGAAAATTTGCACATAATTAAAATGAATACAATTTAATGCGTTATAGGTAAAAAAAATACACAAACATATAAATGAATAAGTAAAGGGCGAAAACTAATACAATATGAGATCAAGAATAACAATACGGTCTCTAAATAAGCCAATGTCTCAACAAATACATTTGCAGCTGAAGTGGGATCTAGCAGTAGCACAACTTTTGCATCGAGACCCGGAATTGAACACAGAAAAGGTCTCGAAGACTCCGGGTAGGATCTCGGAAGACCTACAGTGTCGAACACAGCGGGACAGATTCGAAATCAAGGTACACCTCAAGGATAAAAGGAATAGTAATGAGATGCAGGTCTACGTATTGTAAAGCATTAGCATAACTACACTGGACATGGGGAATGAAACAATTACGGCCTATAGCGCAGCGCTACGAGTACCCGCTCCCTGCATTCCAGCTTTTAGGTATCAGGTGACTTCACAAAATTGCGAATAACAAGCTGAGTTCCAATTTTGGTCTAACTAAGGTAAACATAACATCAACAAACAGTGGAAGAAGATAAGGTTAACGTTCAAACGAAACCCTCAGCCTGAATATGACATTCCATCAAAGTTTTCGTTATGCATCACCCAACATCCTGCGATTCTAAAAATAACACGTGCGCAATGAGAACCGGCCGACACCAAGCAAATTCGACACCGCTCCTGTCCGCAAAAGAGACGATATAATTATCCTAAGGCGATAATTACGTCACGTTGCTTGCCACGCAGTTCCACGTTGCCAGCCAGAAGTTACGTCTTCCTGTACGCTCGCGGAAAGCTACGCCCTTTTGTACAAGTGGCGGAAAACGTTACTTGTATGTACATCAGACGGTGAAACCATTAATTGCAGTCTCGTGTAACTAATCTGCATCACTAATGTCAAACGCTGACAATTGGCATAGGAACGGACAATATTTGAGCAACAACCACAAGCACGGACTGCAATATCCTCAAAGTTCACTGACAACTGATTGGTGAAACGACGCTGGGAACTTCTTGTATCACGATATTCATAATAAACTTTTCATCACTAGAAGTGTCTTACAATCACGTCTACGTAATTAATGCTAAGTGGCTGTTCTTCTGCCGAAACAGCAATACTTCAGTTGGTACCCTTTTCCGCAATTTCAGGTGACAGGATTTCAACAGATGTTTTCAATCTGATTCCACTCAAACTATGACCTTCCTGGACATTTTTCTGCGTCACTATTAAGTTCTTGTGCTACTATATAAACACTGTACTGAAAACTGTTCTGAAGGGAAAGTTGAAACCAATAATTTCTCCTCTACCTGCCCACATCCTCCCTGCCACCCACAGACAACCACAATATGTGAATGCATCTGGCTCATCTTACTCGCTGTCAGTACTGTCTTATGTTGTTTTTCAGTGCACATACGATCACAAAGCAGTAAAACACTATCCCGTCTCCCTACTGAACTGCAGTTCGTACATTATACGTTGCGTTGTTGCGTCATACGCTTAATGGCCTAGATAAAATATTTCATGATGATGATGATGATGATGATGAAAACTGAGTTTTGAATCAGTAAACATTCCCAGGTTCATCACAGAGTTACAGCGATTTCTCGTATAAAAAGGCACGATCGCTTTTGTCCTACTTGAAAACCTCTGTTAACCGTTTTCTTGAAACAGCTAAGATACGAAAACTGAGCACCAGAAATAGGGGTACGGCAAGAGTCGGCAAGCTCCCGAACACCTATTCAGCTACGGAGTTTCTTTACCTCAAAGGATTAATTATATACCGAGTGAATACGTAAGGGTGGGGCAAAGAAATAAACATACCGTAGTTGAACATCCAGGACACAGATTCGAGATGTACCACAAGGTGACGCCGAATATGAATGTAATAAGGAAGGAAAACACTTGCAGACTGATAACCCTGTCAGCCCTAACACCATGGGTCCAAAGGATAAGGGACGTAGTTGGAAGTGTTTTCTTTGTGTTGGTCTACATTGAATTTACTTGTGTTTCAGCTCTTTATTTGTTCTATCATTCAAAATAGAAAGTACCGTCCTCACAACATGTTTAGTATTTATTAGAAACTAGGCGGCTACATGTTTCGACCACATTTCGTGGTCATCTTCAGGCCGATACAAAAATGTAAGAGGAAAAGTTATTCTATTAATTGAGATCTCCATTTTACAAAATTGTAGTGAGTCACAAATAAAATAAAATAAAACGCTACTAAAATTTTTTAGATTGATTAAATCGTAATTTATTGTATTTATAAAAAGTTGAAATTCTTTATTTTTTCCTTTTTTTTATTTTATTTCCAAACCCCCTACGACAATTATGACAAACAACAAACCAAGAAACTCAGCAATAAAACAATCAATTACTTCTGTAGTGCTGTCTTTTAATAAAATTTTATGACAGTTCCAAACATGATAAAAAATTAACAGTTTCTACACGACATAAAGATGCACTATCGCGCAACAAAAGCAAAACCCTTGGTAATATTCCGAGCCCACGGGATCAAGCAAACGCCACATGTTATTCTTTCCACTACATAACTATTACAACCAGGGCACTGGTTATTTGTCGCGACGTGTTCATGGAAAGTACGGAAACTAAACGCGACAGCAAAACGAGCTGTCAACAATGAACGCCAGATAAATACATGCTTCACTTATTATTATAGTGTCGAATATTGCACAGAAAAGGCGGATAGTCGCAACATACATACTCCGTCTTTCTTTCTTTCTTTCTTTCTTTCTTTCTTTCTTTCTTTCTTTCTTTCTGTACAGTACTTTAGGGAAGTGCTGTGTAGCCTTACAGCAGTACAATGTTCGTTCAGAAAAAAAATGACTCATACCAAACAGCACTGAACAGAAGAGTTGTATTTCTTTGCCGGAAAAGGATACCGCTAGTTGATGATGATGATGATGATGATGATGATGATGATGATGATGATGATCGCGCTTCTTATACCAGTGACTTTCCAGAGCTTCTCAAGTTCACACAAAGCATATTCAACGATATCGCGATATGAAAATGACCTTCAGCGCCCATAATGTGTAACGGTGGATTAATGAAAGACGTGAGTATTGAAACTGTAGTTTTACACAGGATACGCCAAAGTTTTTGTTCAATTCAAACGGGTATTACATTAATGTAAAAACAAAATAATTTATGCTACTCTTTCGGTTTTCGCAGTGGTGTGACTGCAAAATGCTTTTTTCAGGTATACTACGCCACTCACTGGGTAACTTGTCCCCGACGTTAAGAGAAAATTTAGTGGTCTCATCTTAAACAGCTGAAATGTCTCGAAACGTTGGAAAGCAATTACTCAGAGGCAGTATATCATATCGCAACCAATTATCGAAAAGATCATTTAGGAAAGAAACAAATTATTTTCTAAGAGCCTGGAAGAACTGGGTGTTTAAAATCACATACACGCACCTTATGTGTACATTCCCTAACTGACGAAATGACGAGCGGTTTTTCCTTTAATTCTACATCCGTTCTTTGCATTCTGTTCCTAACTGCACCACTGATATTTACAATTGTAAGGCCAGTTACTAATCATTGAATATACTATTATAAAACCATTACCAGTATAACTAAATTAAGACAATCAAAAAATTAATTTCATTTGTACTTCTACGACACTGCGTATTTTCTTGAAATCCAGCAATTTATAACATTTATTATTACTTTTTCCGAAAAATTCTTCTCCACAACTTATGCTCTGTATGATCTGAATTTTATTTTTCGCATCGTTGATATGAAAGGAATTTACAGGCTTGGATATTGTGAATGGCATTGTGACCCAGCCTTACTCTTATCTGTGAGTCTGTAATTGGCTCCAGCATTTACACACTATTCTGTGTACGTCCTATGACTGCTGACCTCTGCGTTCATACTGATCGAATTTCATTTAGGCTGCACACATCTGCGTTCATACTGATCGAATTTCATTTAGGTTGCTGACTTCTGCGTTCATACTGATCGAATTTCATTTAGGTTGCTGACCTCTGCGTTCATACTGATCGAATTTCATTTAGGTTGCTGACCTCTGCGTTCATACTGATCGAATTTCATTTAGGCTGCTGACCTCTGCGTTCATACTGATCGAATTTCATTTAGGTTGCTGACCTCTGCGTTCATGCTGATCGAATTTCATTTAGGCTGCTGACCTCTGCGTTCATTCTGATCGAATTTCATTTAGGCTGCTGACCTCTGCGTTCATGCTGATCGAATTTCATTTAGGCTGCTGACCTCTGCGTTCATACTGATCGAATTTCATTTAGGTTGCTGACCTCTGCGTTCATGCTGATCGAATTTCATTTAGGCTGCTGACCTCTGCGTTCATGCTGATCGAATTTCATTTAGGCTGCTGACCTCTGCGTTCATACTGATCGAATTTCATTTAGGCTATCATACATTCTTGTTATCGAGTCGGAAATTGGTTTCATATGTTACTGCCTGTAATAAAATTCACAGTTCATTTCCACAGCGAAAAACATGCGTACGTATGTGCGTGCGCGCAAGCGTGTGTATCTGCAAATTTCCGTATCTTCACTGTAGCACACCATACGAATTCCACTACTCAACTTCTGGTCTTCTTTAATTATAAAACCCACAAAATGTGGGGAAAGTATATTTGTGTTCTCAGAGCGAGCAATGTTTGTGTTATTATTAACCCCGGCGCCGTTAACACCAAATAAAAAATAGCCGAACTAGGACTGTTGCTGCTATTTTGTTGCTAGATATAATACATTTGTCCCAACGAAGTTTATTTCTTACAGCAATTTAATGTAGTTTTATACTTTAAAAAGATAATAATAATAATAATAATAATAATAACAATATTAATGTTTGGTGTGTTTCTCCCGCGTTCCTTAAACCAGCCTCCTGGTGACGTAGCACGTGCTTTGTATCAATAAGCGTATTACATAATTGGTTGCCATGAATTACGGGAATCAATAGCCATGTTACACAATGCAAGTTACAAATCAATAGCCATGTTACACAATGCAAGTTACAAATCAATAAGCTGGATAGGTATCTTACGTCATCCGTATTGTAAAACAACGGACACCTAACCAAAGCCACATGAATTCAGTAACGAAGAGCTCCATGTTGGATATGTGTTCGACAAAGCTGCAGCACGAGAATTTTGGTACAAAACGTTAAAGTACGGAAATTTATGTGCAGGGCATAATTAATGTAAGGTTTACATAAGAAAAGGAATTCCTTGACGACATATTTCCACATTAGTAACACATTACGGAAAAGAACTTACAGTTTAGCTAGTAGTGTGCGGTATCTATTTCACTTCACATTCACTACAATAACAAAAATGCGTGCCGGAAATTAGGACGTCATATTAAGTGGTGCCGCTCCCAGTATGCCATGCGGTCTAAGGCGTGGGTCTGCGGCCGCCTGCTTGCTGGGATTGTCGGTTCGAATCCCGCCGGGCACATGGATGTGTGTCTCTTGTGAGTGTTGTGTGTTGTCAGGTAGAGGTCTCTGCGTCGGGCTGATCACTCGACCAGAGGAGTCCTACCGAGTGTGGTGTGTCTGAGTGTGATGATCGTGAAGCCTCGACAATGAGGAAGCCCTGGCCCACTAGAGGCTGTCGCGCCATAAAAAAAATTAAGTGGCAATACTCATTCATCAATTTTCGCTTTGTTCTTCATTCTTATTCTCATTGTACTCATTCCTTTCCTCTTCAAAAAATTCATTTCTCCTCGACCCGTCTCCAGTTCTTGTTGGGTGGTAAAGAATCTCAAGTACAGAAAACCCTCATATGAAACAGAACACGAGTTTTTATTATGTCTGAAACTAATCTACAGGACAACCTGAACCACTTGTCCTCTGGCTTCTGTCTTTCATCCACCCCTTTCGAGGTGGCGCCTTTAAGAAAACAGTCATCCACCCTGTCCTTTCCCTCGGCAAGAATTCATTGTAATGCCTCATCTAATTAGGTCTGAAAGTGTAGAGAAGTGTTTCTAATTATGGTTCGCGGACCTCTCCAAGTGTCGGTGGTTGGAGTGGAGAATTAAAGACACTACACTACAATAGGTGTTACACTGGTAGGTCCACTTAGGACCGACCGTCCATCTATTACACACAAAAACCTAAACTTCTGACCACACACTGAATGTGGGAAAACAAAATATCTCTAACTGCTGAAAGTCTCTTTTATCCGTTAAAAATTAAAGCTGCTACACAAACCACTGTTGTATCTATAAAATATAACTTGTGCATTATAACTGTGTGACTTTTATACTGTAACGTACAGATACAAAGTCACAGTGCAGTTTATTATAACATGTTTGTGTTCGAATTTTCATTCATCTTAAGGAGCCTTCACGTGTTCAAGTTACCTGGGTCGTTTGCGTAAGACACAGTATGGGGCACGAACACTTAAGACATGCCAAAATTAAGAGAGGACACCCAAATATTCCACTTCAGAGAGGTGCAAATCACAGAGACAAACACGTTTTGAACTAGCTGTTCGCAATCACGTCACGTTACTCTAAAAATATAGCAAGTAAGTTATAATAAGCATTTGGAATGGTCATACATTGTATGTGGATTGGTTTTATCTGACTCAGGATAGGAACAACTGACGGGCTGTTCCGAATATGGCATTGAATCACTGGATGCAAAAAAATTCGGGGAGATTTCTTGACAAGCTAAGGAACAATTAAATTTTCAAAAGTAAATGGTCCATGCAGTTCGTTATTGCAAAGCGTCTAGTCAGCTTACAGTCACATTTAGAACATGTTCGGACACAGAATGCGTACGACTTGGTAAAGTAAATTATCATATATTGTCGTCATATTAACCTTTTAATGTACAGCGTTTACTGTATGTAACAGCGGGTTTCAAATCTCAAAACCCTACACTCTCCCAATAGAATGTATTCATGTATTTCGAACGATTCCCACAAAAATGTTTTATTATTTACCTATACAGAACCGACGGACTGGTTTTTAAAAACGAGATGCAGTGTGTTTGCTGCGCGGTACGGATCGAATTTGTAATTACAATTCAGGCCAATGCCATAAGCAAAAGCTTAGCACAGGTCACACCCTAAGAGACTTATTTTGCAGTGGCACAGAATGCTATATTAAGTAACACAATTTTCAAATATCCACCAAACACCCAACGCTTCGTGTTTTGAATTATTTATGACATGAAGTTATAGAGTACTACTGTAATGGCGAGATATTCGTGGTCATCATATTCATACAGCGGTTCAATAAATCGGACAGTTAGTGTGCATACAGTATGACAGGTTATATCCGTCACAGAATTGCTGACACGGACAGACATACGCACGTCACCGACAGGAGTACAGGAGAAGGCATTTATTGGCGGCAAACTGAAAGCTGCATTAACATCTCGCTATCGGTAAATGTAGGCACGTGTTACATAAACAGATTTGTAAAAATTACATTTACATAGGTTGGTATAATTAAATATTTCAAGCTTAAACTACTAGTAACCAAATTATACGTAAGACTACTGCAAATAAAGAGCAACACGAGAGACGCGTGTTTTCACGCAGTTCATTGAAACTGAACTAGGTGTCAATCACGCAAACATTCTCCCCCCCCCCCCTCGCCAGATTCTTTCTTGGGGTGTTAACTGGGATGCCAATTGCATTATCTAGTTTTCTGTGCTGAATTACAGCGTGTATTCCCTTCCAAATTTTTGGAAAGTTCTGCTTCGCGGCATGTACAGTGTATGTACAAATGAGAAACAAGAATACAGCTGCACTATACGCACAACTCTTTTCTACCGCTCTTTGTCCTCAAACTTCCATTTACATGTGCAGCACGAAATTGCCAGAGTTAACAAGTCATAAATAATTGAAGTATAGTTTATGATACTGCAGTATAATTAGTTGTCAAGTCTTAATTATTAACGAAAGGCCCAATTAGATTTATGAGAACAGTTACTGTTGTTAAAAGAACAGGAACAGCAAAACAGATCAAAACTACCACTGAATCAACAGTCATACGGGTATTTAAATGCAGAGTTAGTGTTATCCATAATGTATTAATTACGAAACGTGTGCCAAAAGTGCAACAGTACTTAATAATACCGTCATAGCACACAAATAAAACAAATATCTTTACTTACAGAAACATTTCCAAAATGTTTCTATCCAAGGACCGTTATAACAGAAATAACAAGCAGTTGGAAACTGAGGCAGGAATACAGAAAGTTTTCACGGGTAATGGTTACAATTACGAAAAATGTACCAAAACACCCACCATTATAAAATGGGATTAAAACACTTACACATTCACAAACATTTAGACATACAAGCTATACAGATTACAAAGTAACTGTAATCAACTTTTGTTAACATTATAAGAGCCCTAATTACATACAAAATATTTCTGGTACACAAATATATTTTATTCTATTACACAGTACTGTATGCTCTAACACATCCGTTATAATACCAAATATTACTTCCTACAAGCTTCTGTAATCGTTCCTTCATTTGTGTCCTAATTATATTTCCCAGATGATGGTTCTAGACACAATACATGTCACGATTTGACAAGTAAATAAAGCACAGACGAGTCATTTGTGTAATATTATGGTATGTTATATACAACTGAAGACAGCGTTTCGTACAGAAAAGCCCATTGTGGCTGTATGTATGATAATGACCCTCGTGATAATTACCGGTCGTAATTACAGCCATAAGGTAAAAGGTAAAGGTCACCTTATATCCGGCCACGAAGGCCCCAGACGGGGAGTAGAAGTATAGCTCTACTCTTTCTTTAACCTTAACGCTAGATGGAGTCGGTGGTAAACGCCACGTCCCCACCGATTTATCCCCGAGAAACACTCGGTAGCAATTGCACTGGAAGCCGGGTGGGGGCCAGGGGCGGTCTGGAGGGGTGTGAAAAATCTCGCCCGCACCGGAATTCGATCCCCGTACTGTCCAGCCCGCAGCGAGTCGCGCTATACAGACTACTCTGCCCCAACCCACACAGCCACATGGAATTTTATATTTATTTACATGTATGCCGTTCAGAGGAATATTTCAAATAAGAATTTTGAATATTAAGTCAGCAGGAAGTCCATGTTATTAAGGTCAAAAGGTTAATCATTGCCAGGGAAATAATCGTTACTTACAAGGGGCAGGAGATTCTTGCGGCAGTGACTATGAAGATTACTGCCTTATGGAATGTGACGTCGTATAATTTGGTATTCTACTCTTACAAGGGAGGCAGCAGGTTCTTCTGAAACGTCGGTACACTTCTACCAAAACTACACGGCCTTACATTCCAGGCATTAAGAATAACCATTCACTGTTGCTTCCGAAAATCAAACGAAACACAGCCAACACCCTCTACGGGCGGAAGGCAGAGTACAGTTCGCATTTCTGAAATCTTATATTGAGACTAATCCCCGTAAATTCAACACAGCGACTCCGAACCCGTAAGCTTACACAAAGCACGTGATGAAGGCATATGACGGAGTGGGTGCATAGCTCCACTCATTCTTCCCCACGGCAGTAGATGGATGTCAGTGGTCCGCCTCACACCCTGGCCGCTATATCACCGAAAAAAAAGCCCCGTTAACCACTGAATACAACGCTTGATGGACCCCGGAACCGGTGGACGCTTTGCAGAAAACCTGACACCTCTTGCCGTTCCATGGAATCGAACATGATTCCTCGGTTGCCCAGTCCGTAGCCTATATCGACTATGTTATTCCGTTTCCTCGCAACCTTACATGCTTCATCAAAATACAAATACAATTGAGGCTTCAAAAAATAATGCAATCTACGTAACATTTCGTTTAGAGAACGGTTATAGGTTACTCCTGTACTCACCACCAAATATTATTCGGGTAATCAAATCGAGAAGAATGAGATAGGCGGAGCGTGTAGCGCGTATGGGGAAGAAGAGAGGTGCATACAGGATTTTGGTGGGGAGACGAGGGAAGGCGACCACTTGGGAGACCCAGGCGTAGATGGGAGGATAATATTAAAATGGACCTTCGGGAAGTGGGATGAGTGGGCATGAACTGGACTGAGCTGGCTCAGGATAGGGACAGGTGGCAGGCTATTCTGAATGCGGTAATGAACCTTCGGGTTCCATAAAATGCGGAGAATTTCTTGACTAGCTGAGAAACTGTTAGCTTCTCAAGAACGCCTCTGCTCCATGGAGTTAGTTAGTTAGTTAGTTAGTTAGTTAGTTAGTTAGTTAGTCAGTCAGTCAGTTAGTTAGTCAGTGAGCCAGTCAGTTAATTTATAGGTCACTCCATTTGTTTCGTTCCTTCACCCTTGGCTCAATGAAAGCTAGACCAATAACGAAGCTTCAGGACAATTTATTGTGCCTAAAGATTGAATGAAATGTGTGAAGGGTTAATCTGCGCTGTCATCATTATTTCGCTATCAGTTCAGTGGAACAGGATCCATAAGCATGAAACAATCGACATTTCCCCCTCCCACCGCCCCGGACATAAATATAGTGATGTCATTACCATAAACCGGATTAATGACGTACGCAGAACACACACAAATAAGGGAGGATCCTAAATTCTAACGCAAAATTTTATAACATGTCTTAAATTTACTCACTACATGACATCAACACAGCTTCGAATATTTCGTTTATACTTAACTATAAGGATTAAATTACAAAAGGTTATTTTACTCGGGAAGGGAACAGAATACTCTATCTCATAATTTCCATACACCGTATTTGGAACTTTTTTCGATTTGTCGTATTTTAAATCTAAATTCTTCTTCAAATTAAGTAGACACTACGATTCGTAAATAACAAAGGCAGAATTACACCTCACACAGGGACATGAATAGAAATGAGCCCCGGACTTCCAAACTGCTAAAAGATGGAGATGGGGTGATGCAGGTACGCACACCTTGCTCTATTAAACGTAACTATAGACAGATCGAATAAGAAATCTCGCATCCTAGGGGTCAGAATAGCTCAGTAAGTACCGCGATCAAGCTAGAAGCTGGACGACAGAGAAATCGAGTTAGGCACCCGGGAACATCAACTGGATCAGGCCCATTGTGGAGCCACACGGCCTCCTGTTTAACCTTTTAAAGCCTAGCGGTAACTTTACATACCACCAGGTTTAACATTAAAAAATTCTACGTGGTGCCCACATTGCGTTTGTGTGTTTTGTACGGATCTCAGAACAAACAGCAACTTTTGCCTTATAAAACATTAAGAGACTGGTTTTTATAACCGAAGTGGAGAGTGCTTACAGCGCGGTACACACTGAGTCCTTATATAAAACACATATGCTTCGTCTTTAAAGGGTTAGTGACTACCGGAAGCTTCTCCTCCCTTCCGTGCGGTGACAAGGTTACAATGTGCATGCACATGTAACTCTAGTGTCCCATACTTATAGACGGTGTGAGCAACTTCGCCTTTTTCTCCCCCCCCCACATCTCGCCTGTTATCCGAAAGCAAAACCCACGCTGGCCAAATTTTATTATCTACATTTTAGAACGACTACACTCCTCTGAACAGAACATACAGTTCCACTAAGTACACTGCAACTTTCTCGAAAAGTTAAGTACTTGAAGAGAATATGATGGTTTAAAGACTTTACAAAGCAGTGAACCACAAAGACTTGGCTTCTGCTTTCAATGACCGTCCGCTAAAGTGCGCCAACATGCATGGTACACTTTGTTGCTTCTTCATACGACGCACGGAGAAGCGTCTGTGGGCCCTCTGGGGAAAAGAGGAACACAGTAAACTGCTGTAACTACTAACTGCTACAAGTCGTGTTACTGAATGTTCTCAACTGTTTATAGTAAAGAAATATGTTCCTGTCACAAAATGATTAAATTTACAGAGCATTTATAAGCACTGTACAAAGCATCAGTCATTACAATAAATACTGATGGACTGAAAGATTGGCCCCCTCAGTGACAGTGCGGTCCTCATGACTGAATACTGAATGACAGGCACACTCAGGGACTGCAATAAATATCTGGCTCACTTAAAGGCTAATCCTCCAATGATCGACTCTCTGAAAGACTAATGATTAGCTTACCGGCTCACTCGCTATATGACTGCCGCTTTGGTAACACGCACAAGAACTTAACAGCGACAAGCAAAACAGGACAGCCGGTCACGGAAGGCAATCCCGAGCCGGTGTCTGCAATTTCAACCCACGTAATACCTCCATTATCCTACCTATAAGTTTTAGTTTAATATTATTCTTCCCCTTTTTTACTTCCAATTTCTCAATTTCCGATGACTACATCGCCGAATTTATGACTGAGTTTTTGTCTTCCCATCTGAACTACACACCCAAATCATATTTACTTCCTTGGTTTAACATCCAAGCAGTGCTTGTAAGCTGCTGTTATGTACACAGACCTAAATTAAAACATATATTATACAGATAAATTACATGTAACGTTTACTGAGGTGTCGAAGTAAACTGCCAGATCTGTAACAAACAAACTCATATTCTATCACCAATGACCTCCTTATGCATACCTTCGTCGAATGTGACACAAAGAACCAACGGACGGACGACAGACTGCAGATCGCAAACAGGAAGTTACGGCTGGTCAGTTACAACGTAAAAATGAAGTGTTATTGGTTGCTACAAGATCCGTACAGACACTTTTCAAAGGGACGCCACACCAATCACCACCACTGCCTGACAAGACAAATCACAAAACATAGTTCTAGACAAAACTGGATCAAACGCCCGAAACAAATCAGAACAGCGGCAACAACTGAACCTTCCAATCACATGACCCAAAGAAATCAGAATACCCTTCCATTTTCCATAAGCCTGCAGAATATAAATCAAATTTGCAGCGATTTTCGAACACGCCTGTCTCTTGTTATGAGTTATAACGAAATGATTCGATTACAACCAGACTGCGATCAGCAGAATATTACTGTCACACACATAAAGCAGGATTCTATATCCACAAGTAATTAACTCTGGAAATTACGTCATTATCGCGAATAATTAACTTAGGAGCAGCCCCTTCCTTCTGCTGCCACCGTCGCTTCACGAGGTGAGCCAGACGGTTTAAAGAGGCACTGTCAGTCTGACTCCGGACTTAATGTCCTGTGACTCGAATCCTGTTACAGTGCGGTGCAGAATCAATAAACATAATCTAATACTGAGGTGTAATGAAAGTACCAGTAGATTTTAACACAAAGAATGTTACAGGAAAACGCAAGAACGACGGCAGTTTGATATAATGACTAAATCCAATTTGTGTATAAGTCATTTCAGTAAATTATGATCAAGTAGAGACCAGCACTCATGCAGCCGCGATGAGGTTCCACAAAGCAGCAAGTTATGGAGGAACTGCGCACATCACGAATGGAAATATTAGTGAGGGATAAAGCATAGTCTGCTCACAACCTATTATCAAATAAATATATTTCACTCATTGGATAGAAATATATTTTGTAAAATATTTTATTAATACATATCACAAAAGTGAAAAAGAGAACGACTTCAGAGGCACGATTCACATTATAGGGACAGTCACACTGCTGTTATTTGAGAGCCAGCTGAATATTCTTCACTGTCTTAAAGTATGAGTGACAAAACTAGCGATCGTGTTCACGGCCCAGGTACGATCAAGAACAGATGCGTTTAAATACAGCCACAGGATATTTCCCCTGACCGTGAGCGTACCATGAGCGCACTCGAAGTACGAACTGTGCCATAAAATTAGTACGAACAACCGCAAATGCAGCTCTTGGACTGTGAAAGGTTTAGCAAAACTATTAAATGAACATAACAACATGGAGTCGAGCGAGCATTTCTACAAAAGCACACAAAATGCTGCCATACTTTCAAACATTTCCTTCCGCATAAAAACGCCAGTGTATTTATAAATAACTAGAGAACTTAGCAAACCCTGTGGAACATTTTTGCAAGTATACTTTATGTGTTTTCAAATTTCCATGGCGGGTTTTGTTCATATGGTAGCCTTCTAGGTTATTACGCCATGTAGGATATCAAGTCTCTTCTGACATTTCGGAGGAATGTGCTGCCTACATCTTCACGGTCACGGAATATGATTCACGTTGCTGACGAAGTGATATGTGTATATTTTACATGAAGGTTGGTAGCATGTGGCAAATCAGAGCTATCAAAAGGGTATAAGAGACAGATTTTGTACCGGCTTAATGGAAATGAAGAGTACTTTTCTAACACCCAAAACTACTCACATTTCAAGTACACACAGGCGAACCAACGCATGCATAGTGCGAACAGACGTTTATAAAACTAATAAAACAACTGGTTCCACGGTATGAGTTGTTTAATAATTATCACTTCTAATCACTGAGTGCGGACTTAGAAGAATCACAAGTTATTACAATTAAACAAATACTACCCAAATTAAAACGAGGAATGTATATTTATAATAACTATCTTCACTTAAAGCATAGGAAATCCTCCTGTTCCAAATTTCAAATATTTTGTCTTACTTTCCGCGTACATTGGATTCTGGCATTCACATATAATCCATTCGTTGCAGACACCGTCACCACGACAGCTCTACATTTATTTACTTTCTCTTACATTCAACTGACTTCTAATTACTCCCCTCATGTACACCGTGTTATTCTATCCGTCTTTGTACATTCCACAACTAATGCTGAAAATGTCACATCTTCAGAACACAACTTTGTCGTACTTTTCTTCTTATTACCCCCGCCTCATTTCCATATACTCGTAACAAAGTTAGGCGTGTCACTGACTTCACGATATAGAGTACACTGAATGGAAATACTGCAACACGAGTACTGATGCGCCAGTGAATGGAGCGGACTCTCCGTGTAAGGTGTTCGGCCGCCCGACCACTGACATAACATTGAATGTGATTCACTTATTCGTCGGTTATTTAAGTACGTCTTATTTATTACAAAAGCACAGTAAGTTGGGATGAAAATAAATAACTAACCTCTCAAACGAATCTAAAAAGCACGCAAGAAGACATGATAGCCCGGTGGATAGTGATAGAAAACCTCAGTCGAAATGCTCTGCAGGGACGTGGATTAAAAGCAAGTGCCTGGCGTACAGTGGCAGTGTGATATTTTCGGTAATGTAGGCTGCGGACGAAAATGTAGGTAACGTTTAGTGTTCTGTGCAGAATTGTGGGCACTGAAGTGTCGGGGGTACCACCTGCAAGTCAAACCCTGGTGGGTAAAACTTTAACAAACATTGTTTGAGAAAATATCCATGCTCAGTAAATTGTTGGAGTTTGTAATTAAGCAGCAATATATAACCAGTGTTCCGGAAATATGACACCGCTAACTGCTCTGGCAAACTCTGTAACGATAATGTGAAAAAAAAACGAAATACTGGTTTATTCAATGTTTGACTCTTAACGTTTGTTCAGTAACATGGATTACGTAGTCTATAATGAAAATGTATAAATAAGGATGCCTCTTTCAGGCAGCAGAAAATATTTCCATGAAGTGCTACGAAAATAACAAAAACGCCTCAATCAGAATATCGGATTTGCGAAACGACACGCTGTACTGGGACCTGCCAAATTCGAAGCAGCAATGTTTTTTCTTCATAATGAAAGGAATATCTGTGTAATTATTTTATAACAAGAAAATCTTTGCGCCGTTGTACCTATGGCATGTTTTACAACAGTATACGGTTCTTGTTATATACTCTCGAGATTTGATAACTGTAGTCTTCTCGGACTACCCTGAAGATGGAGGAAGCGATGGCCTACGAAGCACTGGTACCTGTGCACTCATCTACATGGCGTAATATCCCAGAACACTGGAGCCTTCCTCCGTGTTACATTTGTTCGGCTGAGTGTACAGTCTTAACAGTATGTAACTGTGTGTACTTTCCGATGTTTTATTTCCTCTAACTACGTCAGAGACCATTATCTTCAATGCAAACTAACTCGCAGTAAGAGTGCATGAAAACACTCGCACAGAAATGTGAGTGAAATTGAAGAGTATCAAGCACACGAACATGGGGACTAGAGGAGATGATGTTACTTTTATGGCGGGTCGGGGAAATTAAAGAGGACGACGGAGGAACGAAATGTCCCAGCGCTTGTTGAGATCTTTTAAAATTTAAGGTTGCTGAGGCTCCTTTGTTCCTTTCTGCGATTATCAAATACAGTCGAACCCGGTTATAACAACATACGTTTATGCGACACCTCGTCTATAGCGTCAGATATTCTGTGATACCAATTAATTCCTCACTGTTAACAATATCATTACACTACCCGGTTATAACAACAGTCGTTTATAACGACACAAAATAATCAGACCTCTCCATGAGGTTATAATCGATTTCGACTGTATTTTAAATTCGAGTCTGATCCATATTCCGAACTCAGTCCAAACCGAGTCTACACCTTGTTATTATACATACTAGGTGTCTCTCTTTCAAAACATACGAGTTGCTGCTCTGACTGTGTCTCATAGGCTTCATGAAGAGTCAACATTTGGAAACTTGCTGTAACTTGTTGCAGTGTACCTTGCAGCCGTGCGGTTTTAATGACCCATGGTCCTAGCACGTCTAAGCTTTGGCATCAGAGGTTGCAAGAGGGACGGACGAGTGACATCATTACGCGCGTTTACTCGTCGCGGGCCTTGCCTGCAACTGACGCACTATCCATGAACACTATCTACGGAAAACCGTTCACTCAGTTCTTGATTTGTTATCTCCAGATCCGGTTCGTTAAAATAACGGTGGTGGTGGTGGTGGTGGTGGTGGTGGTGGCGGCGGCGGCGGCGGCGGCGAAGTGGACATTCCCAATGTTGACAGTCCAACAGAAAGTTTTGTGCCTAAGTGCGGCCTGCTTCGGCCCCCCTGTTCACACTGTCCAGAAATCCGTGCCCCAATTAATTCTCATTCTGGATAAATGGTGATTTAGAATTCGTTCAGCGAACTTGTTGTCTTACATGCAGTGGAAGTGTTCAAGGTAATGATTTGTGTAGTCTACACAAGGAATATTTTTCTACATTCCAATCCTCAGTTCTTCTGAAGTTCCTTAATTTATTTAAAGGTCGTGAAGATTCTTGCACGTCATTCACCTTAAATATTTCATAACTGCAGCTCATAATACATTCTTGTCACGTTCCCTCTGCCTGAACTGTAACGCCGTAAAATAGAGACGTAACATGAAACATGGTGGACAATTTCAATCTTCATCTGGCCTGAAACAGTTTAGGTATACGCAGATTATTTACAAGTCCCAGAACTTCCCACATTAGTGTAATGTATCAACTCTATTACGAAGAGCTTTTCTGTGCTACAATATTACATTGTAAATTACAGGTACACTAAAAATTAGATAATACTAATAATACAGACCACTCACTTCCACCACTATGTTAGTAAATCTGCCACAGTTTGGTATCTTCGCTGATGCGTTTTCCGACGTAGACATTTCAGTTTTGGGGGAGATTTACGGACTTACAACTAGCCACGTCCGCTATGTAGTATATGCAACCAACAATCCGATTTCAACGCATGACATTTTGTAAGTCCTGAAAGAAAATTCAGCTAGTGCATCGGCTTCTTTACTTTTCCTGCTAAAATAAAACACTTTAGAATCAAAACATTTCGTCATTCATCTTAACCTTTTAAAGCCTAGCGGCAACTTTACGTACCACCAGGTTTAACATTAAAAAATTCTACGTGGTGCCCCACATTGCGTTTATGTGTTTTGTACGGGTCTCAGAACAAACAGCTACTTTTGCCTTATAACACATTAAGAGACTGGTTTTTATAACCGAAGTGGAGAGTGTTTACAGCGCGGTACGCACTGAGTCCTGATATAAAACAGACACGCTTCGTTTTTAAAGGGTTAATATCATCTAGCTACAGATAGTGTAAACTTGACATTTTGCCTGAAAAGCAAAAGCCATGGACATGCACTGTCGCAGTATGAGAAGAATTCTCCCATTTTTAACTCTGGTGTGAAATGACTGGTCGAAGTCATATTTCGTCTACTTTACTCTCTAAGACAGCTCCCGGTCGCCCCTTCACAGCAGCCACTCTGAGCTCGGCAGCACAAACTCGTCTCCGTCCTTAGCAGCCAGCAGCAGGGACTTCATCGAACGAGACGTATTTATTTATATACAACACATCAACAGCCTGATTGGCGATCTACATGTTTTATGCCACTACAAGGCCAATTTGCTTCCCTCTTTGTTCAGAATGAGTGCGTACATAGGCTAATTAATTTAAATTAACCTCGGTGTACAAGATCCCGTCCATGTAGGGCGTGTCAAAACTCTCGGCTTGATATCCTTCATATTTTCCTTTCGAAATCAGAAACGTCAAACCACTTCTTGCCTAATTACAATCCTAAATGCAATTACGCCGGGCTCTGCCTCATACCTCCTGCAATAACCCTGTGTAGCTTATGTCAACATCAGGCGTTGAAGCTTGTCCTAGCGCCTTATCTAATCACTGACGTTATGTTGATCCGCTTCGCTTAAAATTACAATAACCTGTGCTTGGTCGAATTGTGTTATCGCACGCAGAGTTTGTGGCGCCTTTATGTGTTATTGCATTTAGTCTGAGTTCTAACAACATCCCAGACGTGTACAGAAGTAGATGAGCTTCCGGCTTAAACATCCGTGGTTCTCATTTCACGTACAGCGTGCCTGGAAACATATACTTAAATCGCAACTGCATGTTTCAGCAGCACCTTACTGCTAAATCAAAGTGCCAGTTTCCTGGAATACGACGCCATGTGGATTGGTAGACGCGTGCCGGCGTTTCGGGGGAATGTGCTGTCTCCAGTCAGTGCTTACGGAGACAGCAGGTTCTTCCGAAACGTCAGTACACATGTACCAGGTTGCAAGACGTCTCATCCCAAATGTTACTGTGTCACCACTGTGAGAATCTAAAGGCTCACAACTACGGGATTTATACCAGTGATATTCATTCTCGGACACATACAAACTGTAGCCTGTCGGTCAGCTGAATACCGTCAACTGATTTCGAATATCAAGTGTTATAAGCCGATCACAGCCTGCGACGGTGCTGTGGCTAGTCAACGGGGTATGTTAAATATCAGCGTGCACGGCGTCATGTCACTGAAGACAGAAATATTCATCGGCACCGCTGCCAGAACCTTTAATCTGGCAACATAAATGATGTTTTGTTATTGGAGAAAGCGTGTGTTAATTTAACTGCCGGTATGTTTTGGTTACAGAGGAAAATAAAATATGGGCATTTCTATCGGGGGTGGGGGGGGGGGGGTGGTGGGGTGGATGGTCTGCAATACAAATACGGCATGTGTGGACTTGCACTGATGATATCACCATCACCACCACCGCCACCACCACCAAAAGCAGCAGCAGCATCTTTCATTAAATATCAATATCCGTAAATACGCAAGACGATGCTGGTTTTATAATGAAGCTTAACGACAACACTGGATTTACCTCTTGTAGACAAACTGGGGATTTAAAGAATGAAGTTGAATAAATAACGTTTTAAGTTCGGGTTCTAACTTCCAAGCAAGCGCCCCACATCAATGATACAATACCGGCCGGACAGTAACATACACAACGGTTATGGAACACACTATCTGAATTAATACGAAGAAACTTTGCTGTGCGTTTCTGAAGGTGTGGTTGAATACAGGAGAGTATCATAATGAGGTGACAAGCACTGAATAAATTATGAGTTTATCAACCCGCATAACAACGATTCACTGTTTTTATGCCGAACTTCTGCCACAAAAGTTGGCTCACTTGTCGCAATAAAGGTGTTTGTATTCCACAAATGACTCAATTGTACAAATACTACAAGCAAAACAGAAAGCAAGGTTTTGCCAGATACGAACATGCCTTACCTTCCTGTTCAGTCCACGGTGTCTGTATTTTCATAAATGGAGGCATAAACCATCCCATGACAGTAACACACTAAACGAAAACCGCTACGTAACTGGAGGTTCTGCTCTTAATTCGAGCACAATTCCACAGGAATTTCACTTTCAACCACGCAGTCTGCCGACTACTTCACTACAGAGCACTCAAGCACTACTGCCGAACAAAACGTTATTCCACTGTCCGTTCGTAAGCAACACAAATTGCGTCTGCACCCTCCCTTCAGCTCTACAAGGTTCACGTTGTCCTTTGTGTCACTTAAAATTGAAACACCTCCGTATGTAAAACAAAAGACAATTGTCTCTTCTTCTTCAGACCTGCTTCACTTTCGAAACGACGTCAATTGCGCTACCATTTCATTGTCAACGCAGTTTCTGTTATTGCGCTTGCTGCCGAGAACAATGGAATGGGACGACAAGGAAATTAACTAATGCGAGCTTCCTGTGTTTGGGGAACAGATAGCGACACGCTTCACAAAAACCATGTCTGGTCAGTCCGTAACGCGTTCCGCTTGCTACTTATATCTTAGTTAATTTTTGACCTGAGACTGAACGTAACGGGTACGCGCATAGAAATGATATCAGTCGTGTCCGTCACTATTTCATTAGACCCATATTTTAATCAACACGGCATTAATAACAACAGACCTTGTAATTTCCCCTACTACAATGATAGAACTGGAAGTATTCGCGTTAAGTGTTCATTGCAAAGACAGAACTTCAACTCATATGTTCCGAATGCTACGTTAAATATAGGTATTTTACCCAAAAATTCGAACAGTATTATTGCCAAGTCTATGGAGTAGGCAGTACGAGACTGTAAACGTAACGTAAATTCTAGACTGGATCTTTAGGTAAGAAGAGAATTACAATGGCAATATCGCTTACTTGTTACTTTGTTTTAATGTAAACCTAATATACCAAAACAACAAAGGACACTACAGAACTCTTAACTACAAAGAGATGAATCTCCCTTTGAGAAACTAAATTAATTAATACAACGGCTCCACCTTTTATTAAATACAAAACTGCATTACCTTACTTACAAGACCGTCATTGGTCCGGTGTGCGAATTTTTATAGTCGTAAAAACAATCTGGCAGGCTACAGAACTTCAAGTAACATCACGCAAACAAAAGGAGAGGGAGCTATTCCTTTGAATGCAACTGTGTAAAATAAAGGGAACTCCAAATTTTCGCTTTAGTATGAGCAGCAATGCGCAACTTGCGTGACGTTAATCGTCCGAAAATAATTTCACAGTTTTAATGAAAACTGTAAGGGTTGCAAATGCAGAGGACAACTGTCCTCGAGCAACACACATAATTTTACAAAACAGTTCTCAGATCATGTTGAGTTAACACCGTATCGCATCTCAGGACGCCGGAATTACAAATTTTAAGTTGCGTAATTTCGTCATTGTGTGCCAAGAGCGAGGTATTTCATTTCATTCAAGAATTACAAACCCCTCACTGACAAAGTGAAAAACAGTTTCATAGGAGCAGGTAAAAAATTCTGACCGAGCGAGTGAATTAATAATAATAATAATAATAATAATAATAACAACTCCTCTCCTACTGAAATCAGTATTAGTATAGCAGAAATGCTGCTGCTCACAGTGATCGTTTCATCCAGCGCGTTTACTGTCTTCTGCCTTTTGCAATTTGAGGACACTGGTTCGAATACCACTCGAGGCATGAGCGAAAAGTCCGCTTTTCCTCTACGTTTACGTTGCCTTTTGTAGAGCGAGGACTTGTGACTGGTCGATTCCTCATCCAAAGACTGACATTAATTTTGTACAAACAAGATTCAGAAATAGCTAAACTGAAGGTCAGGTGCCACTTTGGTGTGCCGGGCCACGCAAACAAATATAAAGGAAGCGCTTCGTTTTATACGTATTTTCGTTGACAGAGAGATCCAGAATTTAAAAATTTTGGCAGTCTTAGAATAATGGAACGGCTGTTAAATTGTATTGCAATGCCGCACCCTGACGTACAAAATCTGCTGCAATGAAAGAAAGAAAGAAAGAAAGAAAGAAAGAAAGAAAGAAAGAAAGAAAGAAAGAAAGAAAGAAAGAAAGAAAGAAAGAAAGAAAGAAAGAAACACAAACAAACAAACTTTAAATATACTCGTTACATGAGATCTGCGCTCTACTGGGATATTACGCGGCGTCGTGTGGTAATTGTTTACCGACGTTTCGAGACAACGTATCGGTACCATCTTCAAGGGTCAAGAGCAGATACTGACTGGGAAGGTTCACGCGGGGTGGGGGGGATCAGTCAGCGTGATGACAGCCAGCAGGACTGAACCAGGGGCAAGGGAGGGGTGCATGAAGAGAAAATATATATAGAATAAAGTAAGAGTAAGGGACAAAATATAAAAGTGAGAACAAGTAAATAAAATAAAAAGTAATATATGAAATTAAATTAAAAATTAAGCATGGAAATGGATAAACTATTTTGGACAAGAGGAAAAGCAACAGGGTGAGGGGGTGAGGGGAGGGGAGTGAGAGAACCGTCCGGTGGCTTGGACTCTTGGTCCTTGAAGACGGGACCGATACGTCGTCCCGAACCGTCGGTAAACAACACACGACGCCGTGTAATATCCCAGAACAGCGCAGATTTCATCAAAATCGCGGCCGAAGCCTGAAATCAAGGTTAGTTTACTCGTAACATATTTCTGTGCGCCAAGACGTAATGTTAGATAAATTATAACAACACGACATTATTATTTAGTTATGTAAAAATTATTGTCTCATTTACAAGAACAATATGCTTTACTTCACCAGTATACAGCTCGTTGCGATAACACGGATAAGATATGAATTCTGCCGGTGGCCTCTGCCACAGTGACAACTTATGTCTCCGTACTTACTAGCCTCTGCACTATCAAAAACGTCTACTCGTAGCCCTTAGTGAAAAACAGCGTATATCAGCCGACTTTATGAAACTGGAAGACTTAGCCAGATGGACTTACAGCGGTATACCTGAAGGATGGCTTCGAAAACAAAGAAACGCCAACAGAATATTTCCCTGGACATTCACTTCGCTAACGAAGAATTTAAGTATTAAGGCAGATAACTAAAACTGATTTCGGTATTAACCTTTTAAAGCCTAGCCGTAACTTTACATACGACCAGGTTTAACATTAAAAAATTCTACGTGGTGCCCACATTGCGTTTATGTGTTTTGTACGGATCTCAGAACAAACAGCGACTTTTGCCTTATAAAACATTAAGAGACCGGTTTTTATAACCGAAGTGGAGTGTTTACAGCGCGGTACGCACTGTGTCCTTCTATAAAACAGATACGCTTCGTCTTTAAAGGGTTAATTTTGTTTTACAGTTATAAAATAAGGTGAAGTTCTTATGAAGCCAATTTTGCATGAAGTTTTGTGCAACTCATTGGAATATTCGGAAATACGTGCACTAATATTTGAACAAGCAACTACAAGGAAAACAAAATTCAAGCAAGACAATTCTACGAACAGTTGACACTTTTCACTTCACCGCCACGACACTTATGGACATATTCTACTTTATTTCCGTATTTTCATGCAAATCGAACAAAACACTCGAAGAGAACTCTGATATGCAAAGAGAACAAAACACGTCACATAAAACTTTCAAAATATTCACTTAACTACAGACACAAGTAATACTGCATGTCCGTCTGTACTACAACAGCAACTTTGAAGTCGACCAGCGACGCACACAGACTAAATTCGCGGCAGCGTTGTTTCACTGCCACATATGGTTGTTAATGAGTGTGCGACTCTGTACTGGGTACCAGGCTGACCTTGCTGGCCACTGTGTCGTCAGTTATACGGTTTGTTTATTTTGCACCATTTTTTCCCCCGCAAAGGCGCTTATAGCCATCTGCTAACCGCAAATAAAAATAAACAACCTAGGTCTCACTTCGTAGAGAGTTTTACCAAGTGGTAACGGTCATAAATATGAGACCCCCCCGCTTTCAGACACTCCATTTATCACTCCCTCGCATTCATCCGCCTTCCCTCTGAAACTTATTTTCTTTGGTGGGTTTAATTCTGGTAAAGTAAAGTTGTCCCTATACACGCCTTGGAGGTACGCGTATACTAGAGGGGGTGCAGCGCTATAGCGCCACTAATTCTTAAACCTAGGCACTAGAGGGAGCGAAGTGTTCCAACTTCAAGCACCGGCCGCATTACCACAGGCAAATAAACTTCGGTACCCACTGAGTAGGATGCTGAGTGGGCCCCAGAGTCGGTCTGGAAAGTTTCCGGAAAACATAAAACTTCTTGTCCCTACTGGGATTCGAGCCCCGGACCGCCAATCCCATAATGAGGCTCCCTGCCTTATTCTGACCGAACAATTAAAATGACCACAAAAATATGCATCTTAGACATTTGAAAACTATATATACGGAAATATGTAATAGGCCGAAGGTCACAGCTTTGTCCCAAGTTCAGTTTACTGCAACAGACAAGAAAATAATCTGCCACAACAATTATTTAGGATTATAAAAAAAGTATGAGTCCCGGCCTTATTGACATTGACAGAACAGCTTCAGTGATAAGAGATATATGTACAGAGAGAGGAATGTCAAAATTGACAAGGCGTGCATAATGCAATAACGGTACGGTTACCAACGCGGAAAATTCGTCGGCCGAATGTTCACGAGCATTCAACTGGAAATACTTCGACGCCAGTAAGTCTTCTAATATTAAAAAATTAAGTTTCTATTTTACATAAGACGTATTCCTTCTACATTTCAAATACTAATCAAAGCTGTTCGGAGATATAAACTCCATTTATTCTGAGAATCATTTAAAACACTATGTGGGCAAGATACAAAGTCAGTTGCTAAGCAGTTACAGGAATACTGCCCCTAGTTTGGCACTTGTGGGCCATACCGTGGCTCAGGCGACTCGTCGACCTCTCGTCACGCGGGCATGAGCAGCAGTTTAGGCCGACAAGTCCCATGCTGCCTCTTAACCTGTTAAAGCCCAGTGGTTACTATATATACCACGAAACTAAACACTAAGAATCATGCATTTTGCCCACACAGCGTATTTATGTGTTCTGCATGGATCTCAGCACAGAGCGACTACTTCCCCATACAGCATTAACTGACTGGTTGCGTGATTTCAGGCGTCCGCCGCGGTGTAAATGAGATCTACGCGCTTCTGGGATGTTACGCGGCGTAGATTGGTAGTTATGTACTGACGTTTCGGGACAATATATCGGTTACATCTTCAAGGGTCAGAAAGTCTCTTCTGACTGCTTGATCCTTGAAGATGGGACGTATAGGTTGTCCCGAAACGTCGGGAAATAACTACCAATCTACACCGCGTAACACCCCAGAAGAGCGAAGATCTGATTGGTTTTTAGGTGCGTTCGTAAAATTGCGAAAAGCGACTATTAACTTTGTCATGTCTGTCCGTCCGCATGGGACACCTCGCCTCCCGCTGGACGGATTTTCATGAAATTTGATATTTGAGTGTTTTTCGAAAATCTGTAAAGAAATTCTAGTTTATTTTGTTTAAAATCAGACAAAAATAACGCGTACTTTACGCGAATACGCGTGTACATGAGAATAACTCGCTGAATTCTTCTCAGAATGAGAAATGTTTCAGATAAAAGTTGCACAGAAAATCAAAGCATACATTTTATGCTGAATACCTTTTTTCCGAAAATCGAGCCATTTATGAGATAATTTGGAAAAATATGATAGAGCCAGCAAAGCCACAGGTGACAATATAACACGATGCATTTTTGCATGCTGGATAACTAAGGCTACAAACACACACTCAGAATATGTAATAATTATTGCTCTTCCATGGCAACAATGGTTACGCGAACGCGCCACAATATTACGTTTACAAGTACATTGCCTGTCTTCTTGTAACCGAGATGGAAAGAGTTTACTGCGCGGTAAGAACTGGGTCTTTAAACAGACCACATTACAAACATCCTACGCAGCACCTCTGCACGGAATATACTAGCTGTAGCCCCGCTCAATGTACAACCAGAGGACATAATTTTTATATACAATTTTTAACGTAGCGAAGAAAACAGGCATAGTACCCTTGCAGGAAAAAATTACTGCACAGAAAATTTGCAAGTAAAATGAGTGAAACTGAGTACAAAGACCGGCGGTCTATTCAGATGCCTTATTCTTCCGGTGTGGCACCACTCTCTCCCTCTTTCCATGTCGGCATGAATGGATAAACAACCGACTACACTGACGGTTTGCAACTAAGGTTAACGTGTGGTCAAGATACTTGTGCTCCGGGTCAGGTTCGTGCTCCGAACCGCACGTCTCCCTAAATGTGGACGGTTTAACTTGTCAGAGATCCAAGCCATTCTACCCACCGAAGCCCCATATTTGGGTAGTTTGGCACAAAGGCAGTACTTCAAAGGGATGCTTGCCAAGGTGGGTTGCTATCTGAATATTTCAATCCGTTGTAGGAGCAGTCTGTACACAGGACGCAAGTATCCTTCCGAATACCACGACAGGAGGACCAGTAGTCCGGGCGCACAGTTACAGTCACATGGCTGATGAGGTGCAGCGCCATCTTTGCCACATTTGATCCTATTAAAGAACATTTTGAGAGTTGCTCCTACTCCTTCACACGAGTAAAATTGTAATTTTGGTGTGGTATAATAATGTCAATATGGGGTTATTACGAAAAAGCTGAACACGTCCACATACTTAGTGTGAGTAAACTAACAAGACACAGGAACAAAACGCTAGATTTTTGGAAATAGCAAATTATCAAGTGCATAGCTGCCCTCTTGTGGGATATTACGCAGCGTCGAGTGGTAATCCTTTACCGTCGCTTCGGAACAACATATCGGTCCCAAATTCAAGGGCCAAGCTTGAACTCCTTGATCCCCGAAGATGGGACCGACAGGTTGTACAGAAACGTCGGTGAAGGACTACCATTTGGCGCTGTCTAATACCCCAGAAAAGCACAGATCTCACCAAGATCGCGGGGGAAACTTGAAAATCACGAATTTATGATGTACTTCTCCTCAACCTCTGAACTTAGAAAGTTCCTGAAGCAATCACAAGCAGAAACAGTCACAAGAAACCGAGAATACACTCGTGCGCCGAACAGCCTACATGAATTATCCTTCCCTTCTTACCAAACACACTCTGTCGGCGATCGGATGAATTCCATTCGGTGCTAATAAATTCTTCTCTTAAGGGAACTGATTGGGGTAAAGTAATACACCAGGGCGTTGTAGTTCCATGCACAGTGAGTCACTATGCCAAGATTCAAACATTTAACGTCATTTGCTATGTACAGAGCTCTCCTTCTGTCACTGGGAAATATGAAGGTCTACTGCTTTTCAGCACCAACAGATTCGTACATGCAGAACAGTATTTTTATGTGAAAGATGCAAATGGAGAAACAATTAACTTCTGCGGTTATGCGCTTATGCACATTTCCAGGCAGGCAGGCAGGCAGGCAGGCAGGCACGCACACAGACGCGCACATACTCAAAAAAAGAGTTGCATTCTAACACGTTTGGTTTGAGAAAGTCGTTATGACGAACCTGCATTCCCTTGAAATATACACAGCCTCAGTTACAATCTCTTCTGAAAAAAGGTAAGTTAATGACAGCAAGTTTCCAATTAGCTTAATTTCTAGTTCTCATGGGTGGAACAGAGACAAGTATACCCAGCACAGCTCCTTATAGAAATACACGTAGAATTTGGGTCTTCTCAAGGAAGAGATTAAGAACAAGGGTTTGCAGCGATAAGTACGACGTACCTCTAGAAATGCTATGCAAATAAAAACCGACCAATAACTTTTCAGTGCTTGAGTGTCAATATAGTATAATGGCTGCTAAACCTACGTAAACAAAATTCATCTGCATTCCACATGACAGGCTTTTGAATTTTGACACACTGTTGGGGCACACGGTGACAACGACAGACCTAGTTCAGTCATATGAAGATGGAGGAAGCATGATGCATCGAAACGTCGGTATCACATTGTGTTCCCACGCGGTGTGAAAACCCACAAGATTATGGTTTGGGCAACACCCCCTTGCAGGCCTGAAAAACCTTATGTGTCATTTTTCTAGCCAACAATTAACCCGCTTTACACAGAAACCATGCTTAGAATACACCAGAATTTTTCACGTAAGAGAACTATTTCAGATATTTGCTAATCAAAAATGGACCTGCATTAAACATAAACAATGTGAACTATTGTTAACAGCTTGCTGCGTCATCTTACTTCTTGAAAATATCTCTATCCACCTACATATCGTGTTACTCTACCGGCGTAATGTTACCATCACACAAACCGGCTCATCCCATTGCTGTTGAGCTGCGTTCTTATATTAAGAGACTACAGACGGAACCGCACATTATGTACGGAACGCCTTTGTTTTCTTTCATGCCTTGCAAGCAAGCAATAAGAGACTAAACATGCCCCTCAGTGTTAAAGAGGATGGGGGGAACTGTAATGAAATGCTGGTGTGACAGCATCCCCTATGAATACAATCACTGCAGTTCAGTTCGCATGTCACTTTCACCACAATACAGCCAACAGAATTTACCAAAGAAAATACTTGCCTATAGTTCCCTTAACACGAAAGCCTTTTCATTCTATATACCACTGCCATCTTATATAGGAAAAGAAAAAGCGACTCTTTTTATAAAGGGAGAAATATAATAGGATTTTTTAAAGACGGAATCCATTTCACAAAACTGGCTTGGTGCACACCACGAACGTGAAAGGTGAGATCTAAGATGCTTAAGTAACCCAGACCTCTATATGGTCGCTTAATTTTCTTTACCTTAAACATGATTACACTGTTCAACGACGTTCGATTTTTAGGGTATTCCACGTGTTAGTATTCTGTAAAGCTCTACGACTGTATCCCACCTAAACTGCTTAACTTTATGGACATAAGACGCTGGAAAAATTCCATCAATTTAATGGGTGTATCTTGATGGAAATCATGCCGTTCTGCTTATAATAAAGCAACGGTAATTCGTGTTTGCCGTCAAAGACAAGAACTTATTGCATTCAAAAACGCTCGACAATGCTACATGTTCCGGTCTATAAGACAGCCTTCAGGGATGCTGGAATTTACCTGCAAGTTCCAACATTTCAATTTTTTTTTTAATCATGCACATTCTTGCCTGAAGATGGCCGTACAGAGCGACAATGCTAAACAGACACTGTTTAGCATTGTCGAATATAACAAATTGTTGTCTTTGACGATGAATACAAATTACTATTGATTTAATGAGTTCAGATATCTCATGTGTGCCTTACTGTTGTCACGAAGTTACTGCACCTTCTTACATAATATAAATTCTATAAATTCGGTGCACGCAATAGAACGCAAGTTTATTCGAGGTTAAAATGATATGTTTTGATGTAATGCATATCTGTGTGTGAAGCAATAATTAAAGACAGGAAAACTCCTGTCCTATATTAGCTATGAGTGATACACTTAAAAAATTATATAACACCGCAGTTCAAAATATATGTAAAGATCTTTTCTCAGCTGCATTTTTCTACGTTATGCTGGGTCGAATTAACCGCGATTATGAATATTATTCTGGAACCGCTGTGGAGGGAAGCACTCGGAACCGCTATGGAGGGAAGCACTCGGTTCCTCCTGTAGTAATTACCTCACAAAGCACCTGGACAGAAACCACAACGAACGCGGGTCAGAATATCTGGTTTCCGGACCCAGATGTTAACATGAATTCTATCAAAATATGAGGTCACAGTGCTATGAACAAAAGCAGAGAATATGATACAAGAGGGATTGAAATATATTCACAAATTCGGACTTTTAAATCTACTGATGCAAGTATAATATAGTGCTGGACGCTGCACATGGTCTGAAGTACATGTGGGACAGGCGAGGTTTCGGGAGTTGGCTCTGTTTTATGACCAGTATTGGTGGCAAAGTTTGGGATCAAATCGGGGAAATTTTGAATAATAAGTTGGTACTCCATCATCTATACTAGCTGATTTTCACTCTTATACCAAATGAACATGGAAAGTCGGAAAGGCAATAATAAAAAATACGCAGCCATGACGAATGACGACCTAAAGACTCGAGAAATCTCGATACACTGAGGATATGATACAGGCTACACCTCAGGCACGAGACAATTTTTTTGTTTCATACAACTCATAATTTATTCACAGCGTTTTAAGTAACTAAGACAACGTGTACATCTTCTAATAAATGTCCGGTGACACTGAGTAATATTCAGTAAAATATTATTAAAAACGTTCGGTGACAATGGAGAACGTTCAGCACAAGATTCGTATAAATGTGACAATTGGAAATGTTGAGCAGAAAATTATTACAAACTGTCAGTAACAATGGACAACTTTCACGACAAGAACAGTACAATGTATTAACCAGTGTCAAACGCCTTGAGGAGAGCACCACGATGCTACTTCCCATTAGCCACAAAGAAAATATGAGCAGGAACTATGCTGATCTTTATCATCGCAAAAACTTTGTGCTTACTGATGTGAAACTATAGGGCGAAAACTTATTGGAGAAGCTTCGAAGCGAAATTTAATTAAACTGAATAAAGCGATGTCGGTGACGCTTCTTTGTGGCTACGAACGCAGAACTCGTTTGACAAAACAACAATGTTGCAGATTAAAGTGCTTTCTACAAATAGTTGTTTAAGTTTTGTTTCCAAGACGATGATGCTGATGGAGATACTGATACAGACAACAAGGAGCAGGAGGTTAAATGGGGAGGGAACATGACAGCTAGAAAAGCATTCAACAATTGGAGTGGCCCGTACGGTACGAGACAATACAATGCCATTCAGGATTCTGGGTAACACAGTCATTTTCAGGCGCGTTCGCAAAATTGCGAAAAGCAAGTATGAGCTTCGTCGTGTCTGTCTGACCGTCTGTCCGTCCACATAAACAACTCGGCTCCCACTGGACGGATTTTCATGAAATTTTAAATTTGAGTATTTTTTCGGAAATCCGTCGAGAAAATTCAAGTTTCATTAAAATCTAACGAGAATAATGGGTACTTAACATAAGGACCTATGCACACTTATGACAGTATCTCGCTGAGTTCTTCTTAGAATGAGAAATCTTTCCGAAAAAATTTGTACAGCGAATCAAAACACACACTTTATGCTCAATAACTTTTCTGCATATCGTGCTGTTTTTAAGACAACATAGAAAATACGGTAAAGCCAGACATGCCACAGATGACAATATAATACGGCGCATGCGCTTTGCGTGCTGGATAACTAAGGCTACAGACATACACTGAGAATACGTAATATTGCTTTTCCACGGCAAAAATGGTTCGCGTAAGGGCCTCAATGTTACGTCATAGGCGTACGTTTTCTGTCTTGTTCAAGGCTTCAATGAACATTTTAAAAAATTACGAATGTTACATAAATTCACTACAAGAACCAGAACAGATAATTGTTACGTCAAAGTCCATGTCGTATCACGTTGGAACAACACCGTGCCCATAATGAAGCACACACACAAAAAGTTGGAATTTAAATAAAAATATTATAAGATGCTTAAACAGGCACCAAAGTACTTTATTTACAATTGAGTTATATCACTTAACGTAACGTGCAGTCTGATAAGACGGGAGAGACGGTATACTGACGGTCACATCGTATTGTTACAGACTGATATGCTGGCTTTAAGAACACACTGCATTCTCAGTCTTCAGGTGGAAAGACACTGATTGTGATGCAGTCCTCCTATTTATAGCACTGTACATGGTGCTGCGGAAACGTCCCTGGACAGTGACTCAACATGTGTTGATATTAACATGTTACACTAATTGCGTTGATCCTCGTACTCCAAAGCCACACATTTTAAATCACACGTGACGTCAAAACAGGTTCTACATGAATTAGATGTGTCATACATATACACTAAATTTTGGACATAGGCCTTCTGTGATTTCGGCCCGCACTTCAAACTACATCAGACTACCTTAATAATGTACCTACAAATAAACGCTGTATTACTTCGTAGACATGAAAATGCCTAGCGCTATTCTTCACTGTATAAAACTGCATAATCGGCATCTTTTAACCTTTCACCTATACTAACAGTGAGTTGACATACAATAATGTGTCACCCCAGGGTCCGGGTCAATGTCGCGTTTTGTTATATTTTCAATTGCGTTCTCATTTCATTCAGCTCAATTGAGGACGTCAACTTGGTGTAGAGTAACCACATGTAATCCCAGTCTGGCCTTACGTTCTTAATTAACACCAATACATGGTTGTTAAGACGCTTCACTGAGGTGAATAGTCCGATATTGCGTCAGAACGTCCCAATTTCAACATGCAATTTCAACCCTACATACTTACATGCGTGCATATTAAATGCTTATAAACTCTTGTTCTTTGTTAATCATGGAGAATTTAATCTAATGTTAATTGAAACACATGGCAGAAACATTGAGCTGAAAAAGATCGTTAAATAACCAGAGATTAAATAAGAAATATTATGAAAGGAAACCCAATTTCGGAGTGACTGAGTCCTGATGAACTGCTAAATTGCTGGCTGAGTTCCCTTTTATTCCTGAAGAAGTTTTTATATTGTCTGTCATCCCCCACACTTACAAACAATCGACCACGAAGCTGCATGAACCATTAATATACAGATGATTACAGATGCTTTCATTTCTGGGTTGGGTCAAAGTTTTCATTTTCTCCTTCCACGAGACAGAACACAATGGACGAAAACAGAAGAAAAGTATAAAAGGATGAAGAAGATCAAGACACTATATTAGAACTGCCAGGGGTTCAGCTGACGAAGGGCTGGACGAAAGTAAAGACTCGGACTAGAACACAACCAAAAGCAGATCAGATGCTGGGGGGGAAAAATGCTGTGTTCCCACAAGAGCTATTCCTTAGCAACATCGATTGACTCTCACATCTCGGCAGATACATAATCAACACTAATGAAGCGGTATAGTCGTAGTTAAAGCTGCACCTTTTAGACATGCAGTGGGTTTAGAGCTACTGAATCACTATATGACGATACAACCTGACGATTCAGCATCTTATGTAAAACCTGTAAATTATACAAACATAAGCCAACTGACGCAACCGATGACGTTAATCTTCCGTACGAAGTAGTGTGCTGAGCCATTTCCTTTCCATGTGTTCCTGTCCAACCAAAAGTTTAACATAACTAAAGCCTAAGTTCGTCAGTAAACCCTGTCATGTGCCAGTTAAATGCCATCCACACAACTGTATTTCCTGAGATTAATTTCAATATTATCTTCCAGTCTCCGTCACGGACCTAACCGTTGCCACTTTTTGCACGAGTGGGTTTATTTCGATTTCTCATTACGAAATAAATATTTATTCTACCAAAATATCACTTCGTGAGGCAACTTTAAAAACACTATGAAGAAGCACATGCAATAAAGTCAGTTTTATGTACTGAGCCACTTTATTGCAATTTTCACATGTTTATTATCGAAAACTTTCTTAACGTACTTTGTTTCTGATGCCTGGTGTTCATGTACTTTACTCGGGGGAAATTTTTCTTTTGAATTTCAGAAATAAAATTTACGAATTTTATTGGTAGCTGTGCTTGTGAACATTTTATACGTATCAGTCACAGCCATATGTTTCTTAGTCTAAAAGTGTACCAGAATGTGGCTATGCACACCTGTACAGTTCTTTAGTTTTTCAACAACGTGTACAATGTGTTCAATCTGAATGATGGGTTTAAGCCAGCCACACAACACTAATTTTTCAGGATTCTAACCAAATGGCCGAATACAACAAAACAGACTAATCCTGAGAATAATTAAGTTATAAATTACCGTAACTAAACGTTAGTATTAGCATACCCTATTCCGATATTTTTGGGTTGTACGAAATATCTTCTTCTTCTTCTTCTTCTTCTTCTTCTTCTTCTTGTCAGTCCTTCCCTCTTCTACCTACTCACAGTTGGTGTCGAGGGCTTTTTGTGATTTCATTTGATCACACCCAAGCACACACCACAGTCGGTAGGACTCCTCTGGACGATGGATCGGTCCGTCGCAGATACCTCTACCTGACAACACAAACACTATACAAGACAAACATCCATGCCCCCGGTGAGATTCGAACCCACGATCCCTGCCAGCGCTAGGTCGCAGACCTATGCCTTAGACGGCGCGGCCACTGGACGAAATATCTTACCCATCCGAAATGTGTACTGTCGAAGCTCCGTCTACGAAGTCCCGTTCATGAAATTTTGAATGTGAGAACTGCGTTTTAACGTACACAGTAGGAATTATGTGATATATTCATATTTCCCCTTAAACGTAATTTTTTATTTAAAATTCATTTACCTAACAATCTCAAAACGTTCCTTATGTAACGACGTCAACGCTCACGTTGTTACCCACAGATATAAAGAAATTATTTTTGTGATAAGTCTAAGTATCACACTGGCGCTAACTAGTAACGGCACGAAGTGCATACGTTATCCGTAAGGTCAAGTTTCATACTGCTGTGAGACATCACAGCGTACGTAGCCACATCACGGCAGAGCGTCGCTAACTTGGCTAGACCGCAACTGTCTAGCACAAAGCCGAGTTGTCCCTCAGGACGGCCTGTTGCTCTATCGCGTTTATCTAGGACATGAAGACCTACAGAACAGCGATACTGGAGAACACTGGGATCTGGACGTGCGGTTCCCAGACAGAAGTGAACTTCTGTAACCACTAAACCTCTAGTAATTCAAATACAGTACACTGAATGCAAATAATCATATGAGTCACTGACATTTAACGTAGCTTTAAAGAGAGACGAACGCGTTTCATTGAACGACGCTATCGACTGTTAAAATTTATATGTGACAGACGAATTAAATACGAGAACGTAGCATTTGTGGAACGGAAGCGGAAGGGAAAATCTAAGTACTCGGACAAATGTCTGCCCCAATGCAAATTTTTCTCCCGCAAATACCGCTTGGACTGGCCTGGAGGTCCAGTCATAACTGCCTCAGCTATAGGGGAGAATCTGTAAGGTTTACCCGCTTATCTATCAGCCTCACTAAGCACTTCGGCCTAATGATATGAAACTTCGAAAAGAAAAGTCGCTTGCTTTATGTTCCTTTCGAATTCAGCACCGTAACATAACGGGCAGACACACTGTACGACAGGACTTATCAAGTTGCTGATTTTGATTTTTTGGTGGCACCTCACTTTAAATGTTATTTTGTTGCTTTAGTGTGGTCACAATTACAATGCTACGTAACTGTGGCCGCTCGATTATTTTTGATTCTCTGCAACACGACAACACTCATGAAGTACTTAATGTGAGCGAAATTTACTTGGAACGGGGAACAAATACGTGTTTTCAAAACACCGAAATACGTCAACATGGAAATAACGTGACATTTTGAAGCCCACAGTAATATATGTGGAAACATGACGTTAGATCACGTCAGTGCCAGACCTCCAGTTACATTGCGGGCTCACAGGAAAAAAAACATTTGTGTAATGCAATACAGACTGGAATTTTGGGCGAACCAGTATTTGTAAGTCTAAAGCAATTTAACCCTTTAAAGACGAAGCGTATCTGTTTTATATAAGGACTCAGTGCGTACCGCGCTGTAAACACTCTCCACTTCGGTTATAAAAACCAATGTCTTAATGTTTTATAAGGCAAAAGTTGCTGTTTGTTCTGAGATCCGTACAAAACACATAAACGCAATGTGGGCACCACGTAGAATTTTTTAATGTTAAACCTGGTGGTATGTAAAGTTACTGCTAGGCTTTAAAAGGTTAATAAAAGTGAGTAACGTAACTTGCATAAAATGCGAAGCTGCTTAAGGATATGTGGAGATGCTTAAGTACAACAACTTCGTTCCATATGAAAAAAAAAAATTGAAAATGCTGCGAGCACGTTTCTACATCTCCCCCTTGTGAGAGTGAGAAACAGGACGAAAATCCTATGACAGCGTAACTAAAGCCTGCCGAGATTCGAAAAATATTTTCTAGAGTACAAAGAAAACGTTCTATCAACGAGTTACACTATTCAAGGATGTATAAAATTAGCATCATCATGTTGCGTACGATGGAGTACATTTTACAACACAACTATCATCTCAGCAATATACCAAAGTGGTGGGGGATATATGAGCCCCTTGGACAACTTTCCGAGCTCTTACAAAGAACTGCAGCTTTAATAAAAATTACTCAACCTAAATTAGAAACAAGTTTATATTTTTATATCAATACACCACTTCACCAGATTCATTTTTGCTTATTTGAATTCACAGCAGTATATCAGAGGTAATTACTTCAATTATTCCTATTTACAGTAAATCAATGCTTTAACCTCACACAGTTTCAGAATTACTGTCTTGGGTTGGGAAGGGACGCAGGTGCTGAAAAGGTATAAATGTCTCTACTGTAGTTCACTTCGTCGAATTTACTTAAAAACTGCAGTTCAAAGCCTCAACTGGATGTTACAGACGTTTATACTGTCTTCTTTATTACTCTAAACGGAGAAGCAAAATAATAAGCCACTGTAAGCGCACATACGTACTGCTTTTCCGCTCCGGCATTTGTCGAATTCGGTCCTGTGGAAGACTGTCCCCTTCGTTCGTGAAAAGGAATTAAAATTCAGTGTCTATTCCTCCAAAATTCCAATATGTACATTACTCGCAATTCCCCTTCTACAAGAAGACAGCCAAAGAAAGGACACGTTGTGTCATGTTACAAGGCAGCCTCCTTCACTGCATGTGATCTTACGTGAGTGGGGAGTGTAAACATATTTTTGACGATAAAACTCATTCCAGTATAGCTTAAGACCAAATTTGACCTACATTCACAAAGAAAATAAGATCAAATTATATTACAAGAATGCTTGTTACCCTCCAGTTCAGAACCTGTGTACTGTGTTCCACTCGTCTGTGAAAAGCGTAGAGTTCAAAATATAAGAACAATAACTGCGCTTGTTATCTTGTATATTGAAAAATCTTGTCTCGCCTTGAAAGAGCAAGAATATCGACACAGCGTCTTTGATAAAAGAAGGTAGCAGCAATAAAGAGAGGAATTAGCATTATATGCATAATGAGAAACTTTATAATTGTAGGTCTATTCTTCACCAAATGAGGATAGAAGAGACTGGCTAGTACACGTGAGAAGTGCACAGACTTTTTTTTCCGAAAAATGGGTTGGATGAGATTACTTACGAGACCTAGGCATAAATTTGATGACTGGATAAGGTACGCCTTCAAGAATTACAGTTGTATGAAGTGAAGCAGATTGATTAACCCTTTAAAGACGAAGCCTGTCTGTTTTATATAAGGACTCAGTGCGTACCGCGCTGTAAACACTGTCCACTTCGGTTATAAAAACCAGTCTCTTAATGTTTTATAAGGCAGAAGTTGCTGTTTGTTCTGAGATCCACACAAAACACACAAAGGCAATGTGGGCATCAAGTAGAATTTTTTATTGTTAAACCTGGCCGTATGTAAAGTTACCGCTAGGCTTTAAAAGGTTAAGGGCACATCAGAATAAGGTACGTTGGTGGTCCTCTGTGAACAGGAAGAAACCTTCGCTGGCCATATCAAGGGTGGAATTTGTTAAGTAAACGACTATTAACTTCTCAGGGAGGGCTCTGCTCCGTACCGGGACCTTTCTTCTTAGTGTCATATTTTGACCAGAAATCACATGGCCGATTTTTATAAAAGAAAGTGACTTCACCAGAGTCAGTGTATATACAAATGTATATAGGTGTTAAAAAAGAAAATATAATCTACGGTTATTAGGAGTACAGTTTTCACAATTAAAATCGCATGCATTTTTAATATTTTCACAACGCTGTAAAAAATACTGCATTGTATTTTCTGCTGTTTGCCTCGCTGTCCATATGCACCAGCTTTACCGCTAACGAAGTTTCTAAAGGACGTCCTTATTTCAGTTGTATAACGCACCTGATTCGGAGCAGAACTGTCCCATCAGCCATTGCGTAAGAAAAATAAAATATTTCAGCAATGTCGTCTATACTAATTATTTTTCCGGATTCGGCAGAATTTACTGAACTCAAATTTTTATGCTGTGAAGTAATCATATTTCAACACACGTAGATCAATCAGCACCGCCTAGAAACACAGCGCTACCACCTGCTTCAGGATAGGAGTCTGGCTGAAAGTAATAAGCTGTTTTAAGATTACTGGTTGTGGTGGTATCAAGATTAACAGCTGTTGGGAAGTGACACCGTGTAGTTTGGTAATGGGCACCGAAGTTTCGGGGAAATCTGTTTTTTTCTTATATCCCGAGGAGGTGGTAATAAGTTCCTTCAAAAGTATGGTACCTATCAAACTGCACGACGTCACATCTAAGAAGGCCTACCTCCTGATGTAATTCGAACCCGGTTATAATTACATCGGTTTATACGACGCATACAGCGTCAGATATTCCATGGTACCAATTAATTCGGCACCGTTAACCATAACATTATAGTCCTCGCTTATAACGATACAAAATATTCAGTCCCTTTCATAACGTTATAACTGGGTTCGACCGTACTTTTGGCCACAATGGTCCAGCGGCGTCGTCAAATGGCGATGTTATATATTCCACTACTCTTGTCTATCAATAGATGTCTGACCGACTGTTTATGCAATTCCGTATGGCTCTTCTATACAACAAGCTGTGAAACAGATTTTTAGCCACAATTTTTGTTGTCAAAGTTTAACGTAACGTTACAACAAATGTGCCAATCCATTACAGAATGCATGCTATTCGAAGCAACGTTCTCGCCTTACTAGCGCATTATTGCTTGTGTAAACATATGAATGACCTCAAAGCATACTTTCCTATGAAGAAACATAGCTAAGAATAGAGGCAAAGAATTTGGTGTATAGGACTTCCTATGGCGGTCTGAAAGAAAAGAGATTGCCAAGAGAAAAAAGAAAAGGCGAAAGGAAACGAGGAATGAACCGTGAAAGAAACGCCTTGGTACCTTTTGCTTCCTGCGTGATACTTGTAAAAAGGTTAGAGATTACGGTCCTCAAAAGAATATGGCACCGATAGATACTTGTTAGCAAGGTTGTGAAGTGTCGGCTGCCCATTAGTAGGAAGCGATCGGCGGAAAAAGAAGCAGACTTCCTTTGTCAGAACTCGTTCATGTCATGAATCACACAGGCGAGCGGTTCTTACATCGTGAAGCGCGATCCTACGACACGATGGCTTTCTGCGTAGTGGTAACTCAGCTACTCGTACATGAAGTTGATTAACGTCTTCACAAAAATGCATCGTATGCTCATCACGGCTCAACTACATAAATGTAATTACGCCGAACTAGCATTCTTGACATTCAGCGTTACCGAATGAGTTAAACAGAATGAAATACCCAAAATAACACACTGAGTTGCGGAAGCAAACTGCTTCCTTCTTCAGGTAAAAACAGTCATCTGGAGGACGTACTTTGCTTCCTATATGCAGTGAGTTATTTTGAGTATTTTTTGACAATGGAACAAATTCTTGCAAATGCCACTGATATTTCTCATCTACAACCATTGTCAATATTTCAAAAGTTGCTTCTTATCTCACCGCACCTCCAGTACAAAGTAGACAGCGTCAAAGATGTTTACAAAAAATCACTCAGAGTTTCTAGGACAAAATGAACCTGATTAATAAACTCAGCTCACGAAATGTCATGTTATTTAACATTACAGAAAGCTGCAAATGATACGCCCACGTCCTTCAGCACACTGGAAGGTACAGAATGGGGGTACGGGCTGTGTATAGTCTAAGAGTATGGCAACGCTTAGCATGTTGTTAGGGAATACAGAGTTACTACTATTCAGATGGTGGGCAGGAACAGCGAATCGCTACGGGCTGGACGGTCCAGGGATCGAATCCCGGTGACGGCGAGATTTTCCGTTCCCACCCAGACCGGCCCTGGGGCCCACCCGACCTCCTATAAAATGGGTACCGGGTCTCTTTCAGGAGGGCAGAGCGGCCGGGGCGTGGATTTGACAACCCACTCCCATTTGGAGCCGAAGTCAGAGAAAGAGTAGAGCTATAATTCTACTCCCCCTAAGGGCCTTCCTGGTCTCATTATTTAAAAGTGATTAACACGTGGTATGCAAGTCTGTAACTCTTGCATAAGGTTGTAAGTAAATATAAAACGATGACAAAAAATTGTGCTGGGTTAAATTGTTGGGACATTTTTGTGATCAGAGTAACCAATTTAAATATAAAATAAAAACCGTCCTCACAACTACAATATAGATTGTTATTTATAAAATGAAATACGAGGCAACATGTTTCGATCACTCATGTGATCATCTCTTGTATTCAGGCCTGATGATGATCACATGAGTGATCAACATATGTTGCCGCGTATTTTATTTTATAAATAACAATTTATATTGAAGTTGCGAGGACGGTTTTTATTTTATATTTAATTGTCATTCTCACATCGGTATAAAATATATAAAGTAACCAATTTAGTAAAAACTGGTTTGTCTCATACGCGCTAATGTTGTACAAAATACGAACATTTGTTGTGCTGCCTAATTTGAAATTCCAGATGAAATTTGATCGAGATAATGGCCAATATTTATTAATTACGCTCCGTGATACTGCACGTACGTAACGTTTGGCAACAACAGAAACAAACGAATCTGAAACATCATGCTAGACCAGCACATACCTCTAGCAAGTTGCAATCTTAAACTTTGTCGCCTCAATATTCATGTGCTTCACCCCCGGGTTTACACTGAATAATGCCGTTGTTATACGTTTCAGCAGAATTTCCGTGGGACGGGGACGGCGACTCAGATGTTGGTTTAAGCTATTCTTTAACTGTCGGTTGTTCAAGTATCCGCAAAGAACTTTGTCGACTCCTTTCATGTATGGCAGAACCGCAACTGTAATCGGCTTAGTGTGTCTTGTTTCAAGCTTACTTTAATTACTTTCAATTATAACAGCTTCTTCCAGTTTCGGAGTCATCCTCACGGAAAACACAGATACCACAATTATCTTGCTGGCCTCCTCGTGTTTGCTTCCTATCAGACAATCCCTTTCTTATAACAACTACTATCCTGGTCGCATCAGGACTTTATTTCAACTCCTTCTGTAACAGGAAGTTTAATATCTGTTTTTCTCCTTCGTAACAGATATTGTTAACGATGCAAGTGTAACTGAGAGACGATGAAGAGTGACTCTATTATGTTGAACTAATTATGACAACTTTGTCCTTCATAACTTTAGACACTGTGCGCTGTATTTACACGATGAATGTTTAATGGACGGAAAGTGTTAATTTTTCTGGGTATTAGAGTTTTAATTCCAGAAACATTTTCATACGCTAATCCACCCAGAAAGTCCGGTATTTCAGACACAAATCGACACATAGTGTATCTAGTGCCACAAGTAACTTCGGTTTTATTTCGTTAAATGAAAGAAAGTTGCAAAACACTTCTGTTACACAGTGTGCGTATATTATATTACCCCATCAGTAAAGTAAGATTTTCTGGATGTGCCTTTAACTTGTGAAATTATTTCACACGGCGTATGACAGCTGCACACAGCTCGGGGACTAGTATATGAAACCCCGTTAATAACAAGGGCTGAGATCAGCAGCTGCAATTTAAAACACTCATATCTGAGGCGACTTTCGACAAGGCTTGAGTACAAAAAATTCAAATTGTTTTTAAACTCAATAAAGATAGACATGAACAAGCAACGTAACAATAATTAATAATACAGAACCAGCAAACTGTAATTAAAAAAAGACAAACATTAGACATGATGTTCCTTTCAGAATATGGCAAGATTAAAGACACTTGGAAAACACAGTAACACATTAAAATGACTTGGAAGGTTAAATACAAGGCATATTAAATTTGGGGATTCTTGCTACCATTCAGTTAGAGGTCTTCTCGTCTGCTATATGAAAACGTCTAATTTAAAATATACAGAATTATAACTGTACATTTTCTTTCCATAGGTAGGGACTGTGCATCTCACTGTAAGGAAATATCCCAGGCAAGGTTTATGAGGGAGGCGAGAAATGCGCAAAAATATTGGCACGGAAAACGTGAAGGGATGAGACCACATGGAAAACTACAAACTAGCTGTTAGAATAATATTAAAATGTAACTTAACGAAATATTGTGCGAGAAAGTGGACTGAGTTCATTCGTATCCGGACAGAATCCAGTAGTGGACTGTTGTGGACGTGGTAACGAACATTCCAGTTTGGAAAAACCTAAGCAAACATGAAGGCAGCTCATTCCTTACTGACGAAACCGGGGGGGAGATTCGAACCAAACACCTTCGAAATACGACTCTACATTTTTACCAGTATTTTAACCTACTAGGTATCACATTATACGAGTGCTGTACCCTTCTTTCTCAAAATACGCTTACGCACAATGAGTTATTTTAAGCAACATCTAAAAATATAACTTAATCGATTTAGTACACTTCGTTGTCGAAGGAAATAAGGACGGCCAAGATATATCTGTATTACAGCCGCCGGGTTAAACGTAAAACTTCCCTGCACTTTACTGACACAAAGCCAAAAGACTATGGCCAATACTACGAACTGCTAACAGTACTAAAATTGAATTGTCACCGCTGTCTTCCGGATGGTCCAGCTACCGTTTGTGGTAAACATTCAGAACGACAGTATAAACGGCCAGCATTTCGTTTTGCTGTAAGTAGTGATAATGCATGATGTGAGTCTGACAAATGAAGGGTGTTGTCACTGCCTTAAGAAATCCACAGAAAACAAAAAAAAAAGCTGCATCCAACATAAACTTTGCTAGAAAAAGGGTCCTTTTCAACTTCGACCTGAATTCGTTTCTTCATAAATCCAAACAAGTTACCAGTCTTGGTTGGGAACGGTTGAAAAACGCCGTATTTAAAATTTCGTCGGAATCGAGAGATGGCTCAGGAAAAGGGACATTTCGGACAAAAATTCTGTGAAGGGGTTGCACTAAAAGAAAAGATGAAAGAGAAAGTACAAAATGACAATGCTTTTTGGCTTCTAGCCAGCATCTGCAAGTGTAACGTTCTTATTCCAGCAGAATATACCACGATAAATAGATGCAGAAGAAGTACATAAAATAGCGGAGGAATGAAACACTGCAACAAAAATTGTGCGCGATATTCTTGCCGAAAGCGAATCATCCGTCTTAAAACCTACTACCGGGACTAAACTGGTGTGGATCATTTAATGAAAAAGGCTTACGTTAGCTACCGTACTGTAAAGAAAGAAGTGTGATGAAATGGCATTTGGAGTGCTATAAAACCATGAAATTATACAAACAAAGACGTCAATGTTAGTGCTTTCCCCTAACTTCAATCCCAATAAGAGATTCATGTCCTTGCGAGGAGCCGCCTCTCATAAAAGAAAAGACACAAATTAAGTATGTTTTAAAACACTCTAATCAGAAGAATATTTGGATATGCGAGGAAAACGCAAGTGGAAACTTGTTGAGGTTTTATAAAGATTTTTCTAACTTACTTTCACGGGTTCTAAATGAATAGCGGACAAGCCTGAACTCAAAATTTTGACGGGAAAAACACTTAGAACGTAGTTACATGGGAGGCCAGGACGAACAGAAAAGGTAATAACAGACCCACCTATACTAAGGTTTATACAGAACAGTCTAATGACAAAGTCCGATAGTGAATTGTATTATCAGAAATGATGAACATTCGAACTGTGCTAGCAAACAGACAGAAATTCAGTTTTATACTTATTATCATGCTACTACAAACGTGTTATGTGTGAAGTATCTTCTTAAAGGATATGAGTCAAAACTAATCAGAAGGTGCAGTGTGGTATTAGAAATGCTGAACATTCCAACAATATTTACACATACAGACGTTTACTTATATCTTTATAGACCGCATACCGATGTCGGATTATCAAATTAGATACAATTAAAAGCTGTCCAGACAACTTCAATATAAACTTATTATTTATGATATACAAGGCATTTTATATCATAAAAAATAATTTTATATTGAAGTTGTAAGAATGGCTTTTAATTGCACCTAATTTACTTATTTCTTTTCACGTTACTTAAAACGTGATACTGTGGCCACGCAATATACGTAGAGGTAAGGAGCAAAACTGATACCTTCTTAGTTGCTTCTTTCTAACAGAAAAGACACTTGCGTCCCTCCAGAAATATGTGTTCGAGATCCCATAAGCGTTGTAAAGTGGTGCAGGTGTGCTTGTGTCATAAAGGAGAGCAAATAGAAATAATTCACTACCGCACGTCTTTGTTTCCATATAGATAGAAGAAGGCAATGGAAATAAGGCATCCTTATAACCGTCCAACTGTTGGATGCAACTCATAAAATGCAAAAAAAAAAAAAAAAAAAGTACACATAAAACAAAACAAAAAAAACAGAAATACAGATCTAGACACATTACGGCAAGATGGCAGAGCCATTCCGTGCTACACGCGTACGTGATCATTCAACATTTTCATGACCACAAAATGGGGGTGCGTGGGGGAGGGGGGAGGAATTTTCTTTGTAAACATATTTGAAAATACTTGCAGTTTTGGAAACTGATGTATATGACATGATTTCTAAATGCAATTTACACATTTTTAACATTACAGTTTATGGAAGGTAATTATAATGTCTTCGACGCCCTTAAAGAATGTTAATTCCTTCCGAATAGGTCCATAACGCAAAAAGTAAATTTGTTGTCAGATCTTAAAATCAGCGGCGTTTATTTCCCTGTACTTGATTCGCCAACTCGTCTCTTGATAAAAGGAACACTTTCTATATGTAACAAAGGTTAGTATTAAAAGAGATAATTTCAGAAATGTCTACACGTATATAAATCCGTATTTCAAAGGAACTAACGTTATTATAAAGATGTATGTCGCACAAACAGGCCGCTTGTATTCACAAACATCTCAGGAATGTCTATAAACTGTCATATTTCATGAAGCAGTGTCCTCAGCTAAACTTTCAGCCTCCCCGCAAAACAAAGGCTCGACACTATACCCCGAAAAGCCTGTCACTAACAACGCTCAGGGTCCAGATTAAGAAATCTGTTCTTATACAACATTTCCTCAACATCCGTCTTTCGTAATTTATTATCTCCTTGCACCCAAGTCCCTCAAGCGGTCCGTTCCCTTCACGTTTCCCGATTTCGGTTTTCGAAGAATATCTAATCTCCTCTTTTAATCATCAACCTCCAAATATTTAGTTAAGTACACAAAACTTTGAAGTCTTTCATTACGAAATTCTCCAATATCCCCTCAAGTCCTTCCTCCCCAGCACACTACCGTCAAACACTTTCACGCCACGCTCGTCCATCCGAGTGTGAGATTAACCCTTTAAAGACGAAGCCTATCTGTTTTATATAAGGACTCAGTGCGTACCGCGCTGTAAACACTCTCCACTTCGGTTATAAAAACCAGTCTCTTAATGTTTTATAAGGCAAAAGTCGCTGTTTGTTCTGAGATCCGTACAAAACACATAAACGCAATGTGGGTACCACGTAGAATTTTTTAATGTTAAACCTGGTGGTATATAAAGTTACCGCTGGGCTTTAAAAGATTAAGTTTCACACCTATACACAAACAATTACGGATGTCTCAACCTTCAGTTTCAGATAAACTACCATAACACAACTTGCCCTAAACGGAAATGAACAACTCGCTCCTCGAATTTATTCTGCTTCTGACATTATCTTGAGTGTAATTCAAATTCCATTGTTAAAAAAAACGTACACGAATTGTGCAATAATAAAAGACACAAAACGACTAACTCCATGTTAAAATATTCTGTCGTACAAAATAATTTGGTACATTTCGTAACACTAAGACCACATATGTTGGCTTTTGCGGCGAGCACTGACTCCCCTTTCACTACACTGACAGGTGCCATCCGTATCTATAGTCTGTCTCCTACATCCGCAACTAATTGTGCTATAGCATGGTTCTACACATATTCATCGTTAAAAGTTTGGTGGTGACACTACGTACCACCCGCCGCAATATAAAAAATTCTGCATTCTGTCTAAAAAGCATACGTGCTCATCTAGTAAAATTATCACAAAGAATCACGGTTATTTCTTCAAATAATATTACATCATTAGTCCTTCTAGTATGGACGGTCTGTGTTCCCTGTGAGGTAGGAAATAACGTTTTAGGCGCGTTCGCAAAATTGCGAAAAGTGACTAACAGCTTAGTCATGTTTGTCTGTCCGTCTGTACGTCCGTCCGTTCGCATGGAACTTGACTCCCACTGGACGGATTTTCAGGAAATTTGATATTTGTGCGTTTTTCGAAAATCTGTCACGGAAATTTGGGTTACACGAAAGTATGACAACAATAACGGGTACTTTACACGAATACGTGTGTACATTTCTGATAATATCTCGCTCAGTTCCTGTAACGAGAAATGTTTTAACACAAAATTTGTACAGAAAATCAAAACACACATTTTATGTTCAACAACTTTTTTCTGAAAGTCATACCCTTTATGAGATAATGTGGAAAACGTTTGTAGACCCTTACGGGCCACAGATGACAATATGGCGCATGCGCTGTGCATAGTGGATAACTTATGCTACACATGCACGCTCAATATATGTAATACTTATTGCCTTTCGACGGCAAAAGTGGGTACGCGAACGCGCCACAATGTTACGTTACAGTACACTCCAAGTCTTGTTGTACGTAAGTCAAAAGACTACCGATATTCAAGAGACCGATCTGTAATTTAGGGGGCTACAACTAGGTTCATGAAGAGCTGTTACTTTGTAATTAAATGCTGACGAATATTTGGCTGAATTCTTAAAGAGAAACCCCTCTACCGCAGGCGTAAGCCTGCAAGCCTTACCTATCAGTCAATACTGGTATAATCTTCGTCAGTATGAGTCTTAATAACTACTTAGTGCAAGCAGACTTACAATAAGTTATAAATCAGTTGATAGAACAGTTCAAATGCTTTAAATGGATTACTACCAACTCTCGCCTTCCTTAATAGCGAATTAAATAAAAGGCAAATTAATTAGTTTCGGAAGGCAGAATATCGAAATTGCGCCTCCATAGGCAAGAAGATTTGACCCGATAGCTGTTGGGTTCACAGCCAAACCAACTTTATGAGAACGCCAGAGTTTCATTGTTTAAACATGAAATCTTTAAAGATGAGTCCTGCCGCAGGGGCAAGTTGACGCGAATAGGGAACTATCCGAGACGCTTCAGTATTAATTATAGCTAGGCTTTACTGTTGAAACTTCAATGGCGAATTCAGGAATGGTAAAGGAGGTAAACGCGTTACTGTCATGTCTGTCAGTGGTATATGCCACACACCTCAACTAATACGTGATCTTTTTGACTTAACCTACTGCCACGACTGAATGTTTAGAAAAACATCTAGCTTGTCGTCTTAGATTTTCGATATCATCCCTGTGTGCTACAATCCATTTCAGCCAAGTCTTACAACCTTGTCTACAGTCACCGCTCATTGTGAGTAACATAACACTCACTGGGGAGACTGTTGTAACAAGTGGAAATTACTAAGGCCTAAATGCTTACCCTTCAATATTTGTGTCCTAATTTATTCGTGGAAGATCCATCAAAATGCTCCATATCCTCTCATTCATACCTACAACATCTACATGAAATATTTTCAGATATTGTGAATACGTAGGCCTTTAAAGAAGCAAACAGTAAAAACAACTGACGACTCGATGTCGTGGAATAGCTAAACGAAAATACGCATATTTCTAGGACGTAATGCGCTGATCATTTACGCACATTTTCGTTAAAAGACAAATACATACATGTGTATTTAAACAGCAGACTAAATAATTTTCATAGATTTAGTTCGATTGACATAATTAGTAATGTTAGATTAATTCACAGAATATATTGCATAGTAACTATTACAGATTTTAATGGGAAATCGTATACAAAATCACAAAATATGGGAATCAAAACGTAAATAAATAATGTCATAGAGAAAGATGGCCAACAACTTTTACAGGGAAATCGGAGAACTGATCAGTGAAATTATATATTTCATGATGAATATATTAAACTGATTACAATGTTTGTAGTAACAATAAATATCATGACCCTCAAATAAAGTTAAATTCCGAAAATCACAGGTAAAGGAAAGTGCATTTAAAATTGAAGTAACCTACACATTTCTGCTTTCGTTGATGAAGAAAATATTAGTTTATTTTCTTCTACTTCTGTTTGTGGACGTGAAAATGATACGGGCAATATCAGTAACAGAGAATAACGAAAGGGGCAAAAGGACAGAAAAACCTCAGACACTTCTTACTATTGATGATTCTCAAGGTTACCTGTAGCCGAAGGTTTTCTGATGCATTTCAACTGTCTTTATTACACCATCTCAATGATGACACAAACCGGCTCCCTGCTTTCCACGACACCCAGTTTCAACTTGCAGATTTGCAGATTTAGAAATTTGTAGGATTTGTTTTAACACGAAGAATTTTTTCACACACACACACACACACACACACACACACACACACACACACACACACACACACACACANCACACACACACACACACACACACACACACACACACACACACACACACGTATTAAACTCTGCACAATATAATGAAGGTTTCGGTGGCGATTGAGGGAACATTTATTATTCAATGAGTCTAGGAACGGACTCACTTCAGATTGTAAACTGACATTTGCTATTTGTTAATCATCATCAGAAATGGAAATTCAATGGTCCACGTATAAGTTTCTGTCGTAATTGGTCCGACGTAATTTCTCTCGCATTATTTATCATATGCACCGCCTCGCATAAACCTCCCACTTTTATGTTAAAAATATGTTTTAATTAATTAAAGTAACTGACACATGGTGTTACGGGAAACGCAAAGACTCATATAAAAACATGCAAGACAAAAGGAAACCGAGTGCTGTCGAGTGTAGTAGTGGGTGGTAGGTGGGTCACCGTTTGCGTGAAACAGGAAGATGGTGGCAGAATGCTGGTCGGAAGCTTTGGTAGCAATGTAAAGACTGGATTGTGTCACGACAAACAAAACAAAAGTGTAAAAATACGTTGAAAATTGCATGTAAGAAGTACCATCTAATCTGTAGGCTCTCAAAAATTACATTACGTACCCAGCATTCCCTTTTGACGTTTTTCTTCTGAATTTCATCAGGCTTCAAATGCAAATTCACAACTGGCTTCGTGGCTGTTTCTACTATTACAAATCCGTATGTTAATACCAGAAAAATCGAAGAACCATTCAGTGCAGCGAATTGAGTGAATCATTGCACCCCCCACTGCACAGACGTTTACTTTATACCGATATACTGACATCATTAAATAAACAACGAATAAATATGAACACATTTTAGTTCCCCAAATCTTGCCCGCGAAATGCAATTTAGTTCACCGGTTCGTGTGCTGTATTCGAGAGCAAATCCTCGTATAATCGACTCTTCGTCGAGTATGATTCGTTTTATTGCTTTAATAAATGACTCTTGTCATCTCCCACACTGAACGTTATTCGAACTGGAGAATAATCCACAAAATACAGTCAAAGCTTCATACACACCAATAAGTAACGTGTGACTCTGTACACTGAAACCACTTTCCCGAAACCCGCAAGCGCTAAACAGATCACATTGAAATCATCCGTAAGACTTTTATATAAATCGCTTAGGAAATATGGGCACTATGGTTAAACGTTTATTTACATCCTTATGTAAACCATGCCAGTCACTAAGCCAATTTTCACAAAATTCATGCCTCATCGGCAACATTATGTATACAAATGAACCGAATTTAATGAAGATCTGACAGACGGTTTGCTCCTAAGCTCGTTCAGACAGACGGAAGGATGGAGAAATGGACATACTCTCCACACAAGGCCCTCTTTTTCACTTCGTAAATAACCTCACAGCTGCAAAGCGACACGAAACAGCGACAGAAATGCAACACCATGCGACGCTGCGACAGGAATTTGGAAAGATACAGGCTGTTAGGATAGCCAAGGCAGTATTAAAAGGGCGTAGGTACAATGGCGCACTATTATGGCGGTGCATTTAATTTCAAAATATCACATGGCGACGGCAGAAACTTAAATACAATTTCACTGACCGCCACAGAAAAGTACAATCGTCCCTACGCCGATTTTCACGCAACAGCATTATGTACAGATACCATACCTTACACCGAATTCCATCCTAATCGAGAACTAAATGCAGAATTGAGCTTCAGTATAATTACTTTGTAACAAGCTGTTAAGTTAAGCCACCACCTAAAGGTCCAGAAATACTGAATTACCATTACTAGATGGATATGTCACTTAAATACTCAGTTTGTCTTCGTTAAGGTTTCAGAAAATTGGAAAATGTTATACACTTCTCACAGGAAAGGGTTTTTATATTCTTCCATTTTGAAAATTCAAAGCGCTATGTTTTTTAATCAATTTAACGACGCAATAATAGACTGAAAGGGTGGGTCACACTTTTGATGCAAATCGGACTTTTGAGTCAACGAATCTTTTATATAATTTGGCAAGACATATAACGGTCTGTAACGCTGTAACGTTCTGCCCATATACAGCATTAACTGATCGGTTTTTATAACCGAGACGTAGTGTGTTTATTGCGCGGTACGAACTTAGCATATAATGTAATTCAGCGTAATCTCAGTCTTTAAATGGTTAAACACGAAGATAAAAATAGCAAAGAAATACCTAAACAATGTTCTCTTTGGTGTAATTTTTTATTTAAGGCCGTGCCATGGCTGATTCGGTTAAGCAATATTAATGGCGCCATTCTAATTTCTCTGAAAAGCGGCAACATATTGTACTTCCTTCCAATGTCGTATTACTTTATAAACAGCTTATTCAGCGTAGGATGAATTAAACTTACCCTAAAATAGCTGCATCGAACACTGGACGTATCATTACGGGTTAAATATTTCAGTACATTTCTCCGCGTCTCGGCGAAGAACATGGCGGCAGTCAGAAGACATGTCCAGTTCGTCGCAGTCTACCCACTTCATAATCATCTTGATCTGGCATTCACTTTGCAACTTCATTAGAATACAAAACGACACCACAAAGGCAATATTATAATACTTTTAAAGGATTCAACACTTTGTTACACGAACAAGCACGTAACGGCACACTACAAACAAATTAAAAGTAACTGACACACGAGCTGCAGTCCACCTTCCCTACGCCATTATGCACACGCTTGCAGCTAGGAGGGGATGTCATGCTGCCCACCGCCTCACACCTGCTTCCCCTCTCCACCCTCCTGCCACGACAACACTGCAGGGTGACATCTACTGATAAAAATTGGTATAATTCAGTGTAGGATGAACTAACTTACCCTTAAATAGTTGCATCGAACACTGTACGTATCATTACGGATTAAATATTTCAGTGCATTTCTCCGTGTCTCGGCGAAGGACATGGCGGCCGTCACAAAACATGTCTAGTTCGTCGAAGTCCTACCCACTTCATAATCATCTTGATATGGCATTCACTTTGCAACTTCATTAGAATACAAAATGACACCACAAAGGCAATATTATAATACTTTTAAAGGATTCAACACTTTGTTACACGAACAAGCACGTAACAGCACACATTACAAACAAATTAAAAGTAACTGACAACCGAGCTACGTTCCACTTCCGCGACGCCATTATGCACACGACAGCAACACGAAGGTGGAGGGGAGGTAATGCTGCCCATCGCCTTACGCCTGCTTCTTCCCCCCCCCCCCCCCCCGACATCACTGCAGAGTGACATCTACCGGTCAAACTCCGTACAATTATTTTCTGTTGCTTACTGACGGAAATAAATACGTTGATATATTTGTAACACATATTATTTGGGCCTTCATGTAGATTTACATTACGACATGTGTTATTAAACAAGTTGAATTAGAATTCTTAAAGTTATACAAGTTCTGTGCCTCATCGCCACCAGATGTCACTACTAATCAAGGGGCGAAACAGCTTATTGCAGGGCATAAGGAGAAGTGGAACATCTGGCTGTTCGATTCTGTATGCAGCCTGGAGTGTTGAGTATTGGCCAATCAAGGAGAAACTGCAAGAGTCACTTCTATCTAACGTCATGTGGAATTAGTAGGGGATAAAGTGACATCGGATCAGGCATTTCTCCTCTTTTATCCCGTTCTCCTCTGTTAGCCAACATTCCACAACCGCTCCGCACTAAATTGTCAGAGATTCTTCATATGCACGACAGACCTAACGTTGGACGTTCGCTTCTGAACCTTATTTCGGCCGGATGCGAAGCAAGGAATTTAAGATTCGTGAAGATACGAGGTCCTCACAGCCGTGTTACTGGAAGTTCAAGTCTTCTGGGATGTGACTCTGTGTCACTGGACAGTATGTTAACGGATAATCCAAGACTTGAATATTCAGTTTAAGACACATTTACGTGTAAACTAGCTGTAAAATGAGGAGAATACGCTGTGTCGTTTGGTGAGTGGTTCCTGACGTTTGGAATGACCGTAGTATCCACTTTCGAAACGTCGGGAACCACTCACACAACGACAGAGCGTCAACACAAACGCCTTAAATCCTCTGAAACGCCGCTGTGAGAACCACAAATCTCACACATATATTATACACGGAAGGCAGTGTACTTGAAGAAAAGAATGTGAATTGTAACTTAACCCAATCTTTATTATTTACAAACGTATACTATGTGATCGTATCGAGAAGAATGAGATGGGTGGGGCATCCAGCATGTATGGGCGAGGGGACAGGTGCATACAGGATTTTGGTGGGGAGACCTGAGGGAAGGAGACCACTTGGAAGACCCGGGCGCAGATTGGATGATATTAAAGTGGATCTTCAAGAAGTGGGATGGGGGCATGGACTGGATTGATATGGCTCAGGAGAGAGACAGGTGGCGGGCTCTAGTAAAATGAATAACTGAGTAGTGCAACCGAATACACAACGACGAATCAAGCACCAGCATATGAAGTCATCAGTCGCAAGTGTCAGCGAACAGTTCTTGTGAACATTTCACGCGGGCGAACTCAATCTAACAAATCAATTCAGCATCCTGAATCAACGTGCACACCCCCTAAGTGCTAACTGTCATGCTGCGGACCATGCAACGACCTGACCATTTGTCTGTTTGGTTAAAGTTTCACTTCCACTGCTCCATTTTCAGACTGTGCAAGGAAAATCAAAAAGAACTCGCGCCGCCTTGGTCGTAAGGTAAATGTTCCTTCTGCGCATCTATAAATTTACTTTTACATAAACAGCGGAATTTGGGTTGAAATCAAATTATTAATGCAAAGTGACGAGAAATGGCTTGATCATCCACCAATTAATTCTGATTAAAGGGCCCCATGTTAGACTTTCGAGTCAGAATGTGACAAAATAACCACAGCTGATGTGCCACTCACACTGGGCATAACCCGACATGGGGAAAGAGCCGGTTCTGTATGCAGCACTGCGTACGGGGTTACAAAATATATTATGAAATATTCTGGTACAGAAAATTTTTCTGTTAACCATTCAGTGAAATATTTTTGGGGCTTCAGAGAAAAGGATATAGATGTTATTGAATTAATGTGATGCAATTACAAATATATGTATACTTAAAACATGACGACTTACGGACAAATATCTGCACCACATGCACTTGAATCTGTGTTCATTACATAAAAAAGGACATACTGCCTGAAGGCATACTTCATAGAAATCTGTTACTTCCAACGCCACATTATCTAAAACTTTATTCTGAAATACAGCCCTACGCAGCCATTACTGCTCGAATTTATCTTAAAACATATTTACTTCTGTACGTGAAGTTGTAATCTATGCAATACACTTTAGAGAAAATTCCATTTCACTCATACATTTTAGAGAGAAACGAGTAAATCAAATGAAACATCAAAATCACCCCGAAAAACAGGATTTCTCATTCTCGTAAAACAGGCTTGGCAATCAGTACAGTTGCCAGACGTTACTAGTTCTGAATTCAAACCGTAGCTAAAGGGCCCAATCACTTTCACCAAACCCCAGAGGCCAGCTGTTTGTTTCATTGTTCCACCCCCTTTCACAATGTGTTTAGTGAGGTACTGGTCACTAAAAACAATTCGTTGATCAACGACTATAATTCTAATGCATCACGTGCACCAGTTACGTCAGTACAATCAAGACAGTAATGCAAAGAACCCCAACTATCCCGGTCTGAGACCTAATATTCTGAGTATGTCTATGGTTCTTGTTTTATCCTCCATGTGAATTTTTGTACGGAACAGAAAAATACGCGATAATAGTTCTCTTCCCTCCCTCTTTACAGTTTCCCACAGAAGATCACCCACCTCGCTTGGTACTTAACAGCTTCAGTACCTGTCAAATGCTGTTAACCTACGAACATTCTTTTCTGTGCAAGCATAAAATTGAAACTAGAAAGGTCTGCGTAACTTACATATCAGGTTAATGTGAAAACGAAACATTTAGACTTACATCAAAACGCACCATCCACCACAGGCCTATGACTGAAACGTTCACACATTGCTGTCACCTTTTGTTATTTCTTGATTATGTTGTTTTGAAGCATTTTAAGAACTACTTACTTTAGTTAGTATCAAAAACATGGCAATGAAGGCTGGATACATGCAAAACTACATTTACAGGCCTATATTTAAGCCTATAAAATTTCTAGCGTCTTATTTTTCTTTTCACTTAAAATTTCTGATCACTAAGAAGATAACAGAATTCTGCGATGTAATGCAATACATTCTGAAAAATACCGACGTTTCAGCGACACATGCCGCCTTTATCTTCATAGCAATCATAGCCCAGAAGACACTGCTGTCCACCGTCACCGCCAAAATAACGATGTCTTAAATTTTCTAAGATCCTCCAACTCTCGAAGATGAAGGCGCTAAGTGTTTTCGAAACGTCGGGATGTGAAATTACCGGCTACAAAGCGTAACATCTCAAACGATCAGAATATTCAAAATCAACGCTGTTTAAAATTCAAATCGCTCAACCTTAAATCGCGTGATCAGTGGTAACAGGTCTTAAACATAAATACAGCTTGCAAACAACCAACATCATGGGACCCATCCTTTTCAAGCACTATCATGGGACATGTAAAAAATGTATACCCTTGATAAATACAAAATTAACCATCTGCACTGACCCGAACTTGCAGCACCCTTCCCCTAATAACAGAGTAGGGCAAGGCAGGAGTTTCCCTTCTCAGCAATGCACAGTCCTGGCTCCCGGCGGGAATCAATTCTGATCCAATTTACTGCCATGTCAGACAGGGAGAATACGTAGGCAAGACTTCATCCTGATAATATTACCCAAAACACACCTGAGTAACTTTTATGAGAAAACGGGAAGGAGACAGCGATATGTCGCACGCGTACATTTAATAATGCAATACGGGTTCTCTTAGCTTTAAGAGGCGATGAAGCATTCGGGTCCCTAGTTTCGAGGCAATGAATTGTTAACAACACAATTCACAGACACAGAGTTCATAAAACTTGTAAGCAGGCAGTTCCAACACGAATGTAATGTGTAAGTTTCTTGTTATAATCAAGCGCTGACAGTAAGAAGCGGCAACGGAAATGAACATTCTTAACCTTTTAAAGCCTAGCGGTAACTTTACATACCACCAGGTTTAACATTAAAAAATTCTACGTGGTGCCCACATTGCATTTATGTGTTTTGTACGGATCTCAGAACAAACAGCAACTTTTGCCTTATAAAACATTAAGAGACTGGTTTTTATAACCGAAGTGGAGAGTGTTTACAGCGCGGTACGCACTCAGTCCTTATATGAAACAGATACGCTTCGTCTTAAAAGGGTTAATATTCTTTATATACTTAATATACTTTATATACACGGTATCCGTGTCCGTCAAACATAAACTACACCCAACAAAACGCCTGAAAGAAAATTAATACTTTTATCAAAGCGGATAATGGCATAATAAATATTCACTACACCTCAATAAGATCTATGTTTTTGCCTGTCCCGGTGGCCGTGCGGTCTAAAGCGCAGGTCTGAGACCGCCTGATTTTTGGGATAGCGGGTTCGAATCCTGTTGAGGGCATGAACGTTCGTCTCTTGAGTTTGTTGTGTGTTGTGTAAGTAGTGGCCTCTGCGACGTGCTGATCAGTCGTTCAGAGGAGTCCTACCGAGTGTGTGCGTGTGTGTGTGTGTTTGTGTGTCTGTGTGATCGATAAGTTTCAGGAACGAGGCGGCCTAGGCCCGAGTTGGCTACGGCGTCATAAAAAAGAAAAAAATATATACGTTTTTAATATTTTAAACGTCCTTCATTAAACGTCATACACATTTGCCGAAGTACAAAAACTCTCCACAGAATGTCTGAATATTAACTGAGACTGTCAACAGTACATCAAGTGACAATTTGTATCAGTGCATTATGCAGAAATCATACATACACACATTTTTCCCATGGCGTAACAGCCCCTAGTGGGCCAGGGCCTCCTCATTTTCGAGGCTTCACGATCACACTCACATTTAGACTCGGCAGGACTTCTCTGGAAGAGTGATCGGCTCATCGCAGAGACCTCTACCTAACAATACATAACACTCACAAGAGACAGACATCCATGACTCCGGCGGGATTCGAATCCACGATCGCAGAAAGCAAGCGGCTGCAGACCCACGCCTTAGACCGTGCGGCCACTGGGATCGGCTACACACGCACGCACGCACGCACGCACACACACCTAACATCGCACCTGCTGTAGCAGGGTTCTTATAAATCAAGTGCCCAATACCTGTTAGTTGTACGGAAAAATCAACGCAATAGGATGCACGTTATCTGACAGCTGGCCACATGACATCGATGTGTTGTTGTCTGTAGCTACCGTTTCCTAGTCTGTCATTGCTGCGCTCCCTACCTATTCGCAAAAGTTATTTGCTAACCCTTTGACAGCTGACGTTCCATTAGTACATGAAAATTCGGTAACCACCCCACAGAGGACAAACTTCGGCTCAATTTAAACCAATATGCTTATAGGATAGATAATTAATGTATTTATTGTGAGAATCACACACAAAACGCAAGTAAAGACAGTGCATATCAAAGTACAAGGCTTCTAACATTACAGGTGGTATACCCGTATGTACTTACCACCGAGCTTTAAGTGTTTAATTTTTTGACTACTGATATTAATTTCTCAAATTTTTGTGTCGACAGAAGTAAATATCACTTACGTTAAAATTACGAGCTTCCGCTGCTTTAATCAGTGTTTCTGTCTTACTAAAAACAAACAGGTTTATGCAGTAAATAATCACTTGTCATAAAACCGTATGATGCAAATAATACATATATATATATATACATATATATAAAAACACATTTACTGAATTCCATTAGCGGTTAGAGTTTCGGATTTCCAGAATATCCTATACTGGCATCCGATCGGTTACCATACGGATGCACATTTCATATTACAATAGAGTAATTAAACGCTGTTCGAAAACGGAAATTGAAATCTGTATAAATTGTAACTACCTTTATTCTGGTCTTACATATATTCCACTGTGGCCAACCAGAATCACGCGGTCACAGTGCTATGCAGGTGCTTCGGGTTTCAGTGGTTTGATTCCTGCCCACAGCATGATGTTTTAAACACCGAAATGCCAGTAGGCTTGCAGTTTTATTAATAAGTTTCGTTCTGGATTCGGAGTCGGTACAAGAGACACAGATAAATCTTTCGGGCTCTAGGGCTGCTCCGAAGGAAGAGACAGTGCGAAATACGTGAATACAGTGAGGGTTACAAAAATTCTATTTCGAATAATTCAAAGTATTCGTATCACAAATTGATTTCTTCTTCTTCAGCGACGTTCTTTCAGTTGCACGGATTGTAGTACAGCCAACTTAAAAGGTTCATTTCGCATTTCTCTAATTTTTTCTCTTAATAAATTGCTTTACAGTCCTTCGAACTGTTTAACAAGTCTTCTATATATCTGTGGCACACTTTAGAAATACCTGCAGCTTACTCTTCAACGAAATTATCAGTAAATACTGCAATACATCAATTTTACAACAAATGAAAAATACCATTCTTTAAACATCTGACCCATAAGTCCGTCCACATTTAAATAATCTGTATATTTTTACATACCATAAAGACATTTGCCATGTTAAAGTACGTCCTTCTCCTGGTTCTACTGAAAACATCCCTGATAAGCAAAGGCATCACCTTACCTGTAACAAAATTAAGAAAAAATCAGTTCACACGTGTGTAGGTAAACATATGATTTGTCATGTATATTTATGTTAAATTACAGTGGCGTACAAGTACGATTTAAAAATTTCAGCGTTAACATTTTATGTGATACACCAAAAATATCCCTATCAGTGCATGTAACTGTAAAGCCATATCTCACAACTTTACACTTGTCCTTTGAAGTACAACTGCTATTAATGTATTAATTTTATGACGTAAGAAAATAGCTGGTAATCTCATAGGCACGGAATTTTCTATCTGCTGGTAAACACTATTCACCTCTCAATGTAACATAATGTTTTATGGAATTCTAAGGTTCATGATCGTTTACTTTATTCTGAATCGGTTAAAGCCACTTTATAATCTGAACGATATATTTTTAAGTTCTATTTATGTACTGTCCTATTTATGACCAGGATTGTCAAGTACACCCTGCTTTTAATATTTCGTTCGTAGTGCTTACCCCTGGTACCTACTCACAGTAGGTGTCAAGGTTATTTATTTTAACTTATCACAATCAGATACACATCACAGTCGGTAGGATTCCTCTGGACGAGGGATCGGCCCGTCGCAGAGACCTCTACTTGACAACACAAACACTCACAAGAGACAAACATCCATGCTCCCCGTGGGATTCGAACCCACGATCCCAGCAAGCGCTCGGCCGCAGACGTACGCTTTAGACCGCGCGGCCACTGGGATCGGCCTTAATATTTACCAGCCAAAATAATTACTGTTCCTTCTGAAACCATGTCGAAATGTCTTCACAGTCACACTATGAGAATGTCAAATTTTCCGGGAGCACGTCTACCCAAATGCTAGGAATCAGCCTTTGTTACCTCAGTAAAGACATTAGGTGAGCCTCATATCCTTACAAGTCATGAAGGTTAAGGGAAATATTACACTTCTTCTGCAGGGAATTACGTCCAGGCCTATTAATGTAGCCAGATGCTTAGAGGACTGCACGTGCCGTTAGTTAATAAACTGTACAGACCTCTACTTTATACCATTCTCCTTTCCTCTTAGATTATTTAGGGATATGAAATTAGGGGTAACTGAGAAGCACTCAACGTTAATACTGAGTCATATATAAATCACTGATAAGTGTTTCAGAGTTAAATTGCTGCTTCTATTAATTTTTTGATTAAAACTGACAGTTTTAGAAATAATGTTTTTGATGAAGGGTTTAAAAAGAGACAGGATCATGACCAAGATGGAATGACATTTTTAAATTTCATTGTCAAATTCATGGTTGAAGAGGATGCTTGTCCGTATAGCCCGCCTCCACCAGTCATGTTGATGGAAGAGCTCCACTGCGTTTGACAACTCAGAACATTTCAGTGAAAGAACAAATAAATCCACTTGAATCTACTTCTGCTAAACCAGCTTCGAGTAGCGCAAAAAATGTTATGTCAATGCGGGTAAATTACGACTGAGAGCAGAACAATTACTGGGTTACACGACGCCTATCTTGATCGATGGGTACGACAGGCACTGCAATTCTCTGAAGACACAAACGAAAAATTGACCTAATACGAATATCATAACTAACGAACTGCACAGTGGAGAGTCCTTGTTTCTTCGCCTAGATAGATACTGTCATCGATTTTAATGTACAGTTGGTCTATTTAGCTGTGCTTCCAATTGCTGTCTATACAGCATCTAATGATAGGGTGATTAATGAAAAATGAATTGGAGACATTTAGGAGGGGCGCGGTCATGATCCAGTTTAGGGTAATGTTACGCAACTCGTCTGACGAGATTACGCAATACCACGAAAAGCGCCAGTTCGAATAGCCCGTCTCCTGTCCCCGATTTGAACCCCTTACCTGCCGAATACTAGCTAGGAGTAACAACCGCTGAACATCAAGCCTGGGTTATTGCCATGGTATCAAACGTTAACATGTTGTAACGGGAAAATAAGTTGACTCTTGGATGGCAAAAATTGAAGCCACGAAAACACGTAAAATACTCGTACGTTCAGAGGCTTCTTCTGATAAAACTGATTAGTGTTATACCTTTTATAACCGCAGGGGACATTTTATGGAAGAAAGCACTAAGGAGATGACAAGTTTTTCTCTTGCGCTAGAACATTTAAACTGCTGTGAAGCTATTCAAACAACATATTTCGCAGCATAGATCACCCTTAAAAAGTAAACAACTACAATTTTCCCTGTTGAAGTCATGAAATTATACAAGGGGAGCAGATGTATAGCTCCAAGCATTCTTAACTTCGGCAAAAGACGGAGGTGAGTGGTACACTTCACGCCTCAGCCGCTTTGCCGCCAGGAAAAAGAACCGCGGTACGCACAGAATAGGGAGATGGGTGGGTCCCAGCGTCTGTATGGACGTTTTGGATAAGAAAAAACCTCTTGCCCCTGCCGGATGTTTAACCCTGGTTTCTATCGCTCTTAACACACACTCGAATATTGATGGCAGTTTTCTCTGTTAAACAGGACACGTTGTAGTTTAATTTGCTTGTGACCGCAGTACTCCATCTGCGGTGCAGACCTCGACTTGCTAGAAAGAACTAATGTGGAGGTAAAAACCACGCCTCCATGACATGAAACTTAACAGTATGTCACTCACTACGACCCACGTAATAAGATATTAACACAACAAGAGAGGGCAACATTCGACATACTGCTAAATCGAGATAAGTATTTCAAGAATCGATAGTGGCTAGCTCGCCAAATCTTCAGCCTGTGGTGGATAAGAGTAAGTGGGGAGATACGCGTGGGTAACCTAGCTCAGGGTCTATGGAGGTCATAACTTTATTTGGTACATAATTTGAACCCACCACAACCACACGCTTTTCAAAAACATATTCGGCTGCGGCAGTTATCAGAGTAACAGCCGACAGTCCTAATGTGTGATTCTCCAAGCTCATTAAGTTATTTCCTGTACGAAAACAAAAAGTCTGTGGATCATGATGTGGCATTAATAACAATTCGTAGTCTGTTCCTCTCAAACAGTCACCTCTGATTTTAGTGGGCCCATGACTAACCTTAATGCATATTTTACAAAACATCCTTGCGCCAAGCAGCAATTACAAGCAGTTTATCTTAGTTAAACACGCCTTCACATTCCCAATTCGTTTTTCCCCTATCCATCCTCCTTTTCCCGGACTCCATTACTGCCTTACTGAAAACACCGGTCTGCAAGCCATATTCGCTTAGTGTAATTCCTACTCTCATTTCCCCTTGTAAATAAATATTTATTTATAGAAATGTCTTAAACAGTAAGTCCAATAATCTTAACGTATTTTCATTTCTTCTTCCATCTTAACATCTATTATTATTTTCCCCACATAAAAAACGTACTAACTAGAAAATGTAACACCATAAAAATTAACCTAACAATAAATATTGTGAGGTGATGGGTTTATGGAGTTTATCCATAGTCTGAAGAGTAAAATATTAAAACAATTTGGAAAATCACAACGTTTCGGAAGCAGCACCAGCTTCCAAAACGTTGTGATTTTCAATTTTTTTATTACTTTAATATTTTACTCTTCAGACTATGGATAAACTCCATAAACCCATCACCTCACAATATTATACACCGTCGTCAAAACCTTTTAGAATTTATCTAACAATAAATGTTGAAATTAAATATCTCTATTAACTGTAAAAGTAACGCGCAATAATCCATTATTATCAGTGAGAAAAATGTGAACCTTATTATTAGTGACTATTTTAAAACCACAAACGACAATTTCCTCTTGAAAATATTATTTGACGGTTCTCATTTCAGGCGCGTACCACCATGTCAAAGTAAAGTAAAAAAATACGAAGTCTAAAACGCTTTAGGGGGACGTAAAATTTCGAATAACGTACATAAAATCTTTCGTAAAATTTTGACACATGTCGTGTCTTGCATGTATGAATATGCGCTGAAGGGAGGTGCTCAAAATATTGGCTTTATAGCTTCCGTTCCTCTATTCATTCTCTGCTGGGCGTCACCCTCCCAGTGCATGCAGCATGCATGGGTTGGGAACTGCAAACACGACGGGCAGGTGTGATGCAAGAACCTGTCGTGAAGCACCGACTGCAGTGACTCATCCTCAGACACTGAGTGCAGTTAGATTTTCCTTCGTCTTAATTACACGAATCACTGTTCCCACATATTGGATTTTTCCAGATTTAGATGTTTTGAAAAGAACTGACTCGCCGAAGTCAAACCACGGATAGAGTTACTTAGCCATTCTGACTAAAAGTTACATAATTCTATTCTCTTCTTCTAAGTTCAGAAAAACTAGTTTGTCACCGCAGCAGAAACTGATTCTGCTTACAATGCGTACCATTCACTCATCACACAAAATCTGCTTTTGCATATAATAAAGTCTCCATCTTTCACCAAACACACATACAATAATAAAATCCATCAATATGTCTACAACTTGCCACCAGAATAAAATGTAAGAACAATGCAAGCAAACCGAAAATCATAAACACAAAGGGCTGTTAGCATTAAGCCAAGAAAATACGATCTTATTTTGTACAACTCTCACATTTAAAAATCTGAAGTCTTTTACGAAATACTCAGCATCAGATCTTTAGTACTGGTTACAGCACCGGGGTTCTATCGACGACGTATCTCGTATCTCAGCAACAAAGGTTTGATCTTATCACATTCTTCCCTGCATTGTCTTTAGCGACGAGAAATAACTGGGCAGTTAAGACAGCTCCGTCCAGTCATAAAGAGAATGTTAAGTACAACACAAAATTGGACTCCTGGGAAATCCAACGTAGAGTATAGGAAAGGCATTCAAATCAAATTCAATCAACATTAAGGATTATATGAAAAGCAATAAAGAAGGTTACAATCAACATTAGTGAGCACGTCAAACCCCGTAATAGTAATATTTTAAACGTGGTGATTATGATGATAATGATAATGGTTCAATTCAATTTAATTCTTTACTATCAACTTTCTGGCACAACAGCCATACGTGAAATTACAAACACAGCACAGGAAAAAAGAGAAACATATAACCAATAGCAAACCACAAACGAAACCACATGCAAAAGACACAAAAAGAACAAATCACATCAGAAAAAACAGGAAGAATAACAGTAAAAAACGTTTAAGGTAAATAATTATCCAATATGTCATGTCTGCGGCTAATAGTGACGTACCACGGTAATATAACTAGTTGCTCCTTCCTCGTTTCATAAACAATTGTCTCAGTTGGTTGTACCTGTGTGCTTCAATACACATTCACTTTGCATTTCAAGAATTTTTCTGCAAACAACTGTAAAAATTTCCTTGAACTGTCTACAAAGATGTCCTACACAAAATTTAATCAGTGACTAGTGACTTACCGATAAGAAGTGCATTTTAACTGAGATTTAAGGTTCTCATCGTGATGTCCATGAATACTGTTCTCTTCTGGGGAATATGTCAACGTTTACAAGCAATGTGCCTCCAGCATTTTCTGGGTAGATTATGGCGATCGAGGAAGCACGTTCCTTCAAACGTATATGAATTTATGTCAGATTTGACGTTTCACATCCAAGACGATAGTACTCTACATTTTAACTGTCACATTCCAAGATTACATCAAAAACAAAAGAAAAGTAAGTCCAATTAGGCAGGTTGAACAGTAGCAGGCGCGGTTCGAAAATGTGTGTGTGGTCGGCTCCAAACATAATTTTTGTGGTGCAGCTGGTTGATTAATAAAACTGTACAATTAATACCACTCTTAAAGATTGTTGACAATGGCGTATTTGAATGAACGTTAGTAATATTTTTGCTATTGCAACTGGTCCAGCGGCACAGGCTAGCTCGCCCATACAAGAGGTTCCTCTCCTCGCCTCCACATGCAGACGGAGACAGATCCCATCTTCCCTGGAACGTTACGATTTTATCCCAGACGAAGGACGATGGCCATAACATTAGTCAAATTTATCTCGAGTTCACTATTTGAGGACCGGTAAAAGTACTTTCCGTCCTGTGCTCTCGATTTCTGAAAGAACACTGGTTTTTGGAAGGTTCCCAGACCTCGCCTGCTCTTCTGGTACGAACAACACGTAGATGAACATGAATAAGGAGCATTGATGGAATGATACTGACAGGGGAACACCGAAGTACTCGGAAAGAAACCTGCCCCAGTGCCACTTCGTCCACCACAAATCTCGCATAAGCTGGCCTGGGATCGGATCTGAGCCTCCGCGGTGAGCGGCCAATATTGACCTGAATTACATTTAAAGATTCATTTCGTACCGCGCTGTAAACACACTCTCTCTCGGTTATAAAAACAAACTGTTAATGCTGCACTGGGAAATAATCGCTGTTTGTTCATAAAAACAAACAGGCCTAAAGGCAATTTGTGGGAAGAAAGTGAATTTGTGAATGTTAAACATGGTGGTACATATTACTGAGCCTTACAAGGTTAACGGACTTACCGCTGCTTAAACACAGCAAGGGAACACAAAATATTCCGAAGTGAATGGAAGGAAGAACTTCCCACATGTATTGTGCCGTTAAGTTCGTTAGAAACAAACTGATCAGATGAGCTCTACGCCCTTCTGGGATAAGACTCGGGTGTCACTGCATAGCTAGGTAGCGACTTTTCAAACCAAACATAGTCGACTTCTTCTGGCACAGCCACTTTACACCGACGTCGCTACATATCGCAGACGGTGACCCCGATTATACACCCCCCACCCCCCCAACCCCCCGCTATGTTGTCTCATGTTTCGCTCTTCCTTGAACACAGAGAAACACGTGTTCAAATGCTTGAAACAAAGTTTATACCCTGCCCTTTAGGCATGATATCGGAGGTTATGTAAACGGAATATGGTCAACGAATACACAGACACCCTGAAGCAGGGTACACACAACTGGCGTCACAGTACAAATACATTAATGACGAGGGATAGAAGACATGCAATATAATGCTCATCAGTACACTGCCGCAGGCAGTTCGCAGGTACTTCCTTTGACTAAGAAGCCATTGTGTTTGCATGGCGCTTGCTGTTCGTGTATATACTCGTATTGCTATCAATTATTTGTACGAGTGCAGACTGATGGCGAGTTGCATCAGCTGCTGTTAACAGGTGCAAGAGGAACTTCAGTGTAGAAACTAGTGTGAAGTCTTTGTCACTGTGTTGTTCTACAAGCTATATGCGCTTCGAAAGATGATCCACCGGGAGGGGGGGGGGGGGGTGTTCGTTTTCCCAAACGTCTAACACTTCAACTGCAAATTAGTCTCTGAAAGTCAATATTTTCGATGCTGCTGTGTCTTGCTATCGTGAACAGACTTCACCAAAGAGTATGTAATTACCGAACCGTGAATAGTTTTAGGCTCCAACAGTAAAAGATACAGAATAGAAATAAACACCAAGACAAACAGACAAGACGAAGGATTTTGACAGGAATAATACCAAATCAGAATTTTCAAACTTAAGGACATTTATATTACATGACATACAAAATTTTACAGGGTGCAATTTATTCATAAAAGCTCTAATTTTATAACTGAGCTCTACGTAATGAAGGGTTATATTAAGTCTCTAAGTCCACACTTTAATCCAACACGACTACTTTTAATTTAGTACCCTAGGCCCTTTCCCCAGTTTAAATGTCCCAGACATAAACTGAAGGGTTCCGGACATGAAATGTGCGTAAAAAGAAGAATTTTTTATGGATTCATTTCATAAATTTTGGGCAATGAATGATCAATAAATTATGACAGACGCATTTACACATTTGTATAATATCTCGAAATTAAACGTGCAAGATCAGGTTTGAGCCCTGGAGGAAAATTAGGCATACTGTCTGGTGCTCTCCATCATGTTGTATTCTCTATGCGAGTGATAAGGCAGTTACAGTGGCTTAACATAGACCACCAGTTCCACGCATATTATAATCTCTGATGATTATGGCCATGTTGTGGAAATAATTAATTCATCCAACAGATTAATTTCTTGTATGATAAGCCAGCCAGTGTTTACGAATGCCAGATAGGCTGTCAAAATACCGCTCTTACCGGGCAACAGATCAATTCTGCGGGACAGTCTCCTCTGAAAAACCAAAATATAGCATAAGTAAGAACTCTGTGCATGTACGACACAAAGGCGCGATCGAGACGGCTTTCTAAGTTCTATAACCCAGGAATAAAATGATCGAACAGGAAGGTTACAACTTCTTAATAGCGCACTTTCTTCTTATTTTTGGAAGAGCTACGCCTGAGCTAAATTAATTACGAGAAATCCAACGCGATATCGCACGTTTCGTACTCTCTGCCCTTACCTCTGCGTCACGGTTATGCTAGTCGTTACTTTGCTCACTCTTAGCCGCTGGCCTTCTGGAATGTGTCTGCTGGAGACATGGAATATAACGGAGTGTTAATTAGCTAACATACAGGAACTGTTTCACAGTATCCTCATGGTTCTCTGCGCCTCAACTCAGTTATATCATAACAAACCTGGGATGAAGTCCCCCACCCTCACTTCAACAAAACGCTGGCAGCGACACTCCACCAAACCTACACAACTCGGATGAAAATAGTCCGCACAAACAGAGAAAATACTTGGAATTCTAGTTCATATACACAAATAATTACTTGTATTTTTAATATCCAGACAGTCTGTCATGTTCTAAAGTGGTCTATTTTAGAACAATTCGTCTCTATGCAGAGCAGCATTGGTTGCAAAATAGAATGTCGTGCTGTAGTATACGTGAGTTCATAGATATATTGTACAGAACACTACTCTGTGACATAGATAAAAATGTTTTGATAGCTGAGCTGTTCGCTGGTGCGCGGAATGTTAGCAGCCCCAGTCACCCCCAATCACCCCCCATCAACCACAGGTTCAAGACAAATTATGTAGGCTGCTGTTAAGATGGTGGAAAAACTTGAAACAGCTTTGAAAATACGAAGAATAATGCAAGTATTGGGCGTTTCTTTTTCCTGCTTGACCAATAAGCGCCAATCCAACGCTCTGACTGACGCTCTACCAGCGTTAGGTCGTAACCCGCGTTTAACTGTCCCTGACGGCAGCTAGACAGACAATCGCAGTCGTAATAACCTTTAGAAAGTCTAATAAAAACTCACTAGAGCGTCGAGCGGGGCACTTATCGGTTAAGCAAAAAAAAAAAAAAAAGAAACACCCTGTAGTAATACGAAACTTATGAAAATAGCATAGGAGAGTGTGGATGGGTTTTAGCTGGCTCTGGATAGGTACACGCGGTGAGCTGATGTGAGAACAGTAATGAAATTTCGGGCCCCTTTAAAGAGTAGGCAAGTAACTGGTAGATTTTCTAGAAGGACTCCGCTGCATGAAGTCAGTAAGGCTATTATCATCAAAACGTCAAGAATTAAATATACTCGTATTTTCAATCTTGGCGTGAAAGTTTATTTTAAGTTGGATAAAATAAAGGAAAATGAAACTTTAGAATATCATTGTGATGAATGTTTAGAATGTTACCTTATGGGCTATGACACCCTGTAGCCTTCGACCCTGTCAAGGGTTCCAGATGCACCTGCTTCCTCTGCCTTAAGGGTAAAATGTTTTAAACTTTGAAGACGGAGGATGCGTTTTCAACCGACATTCTTGTAACAAACTGCCACCCTTCCCACAGCATAATCATGCAAAGTGCACTGGGAAGGACTGCAGTGGACGCGGCTGTATTCTCTGACACTGACCTCCAGAATGAGCAAAAACTTAGGACAAACTTCATGCAAGAGATCGTATATCGCGGCCGGGTCTCAAAACGGGAATCTCCACGAACACAAGTCAGAAGAGTTATCGTGTGACCTGATCAGAAATTGGGCCTACTCACCGTCCGGTAATGAGATAATATGCTGGTGTGGAAATTATGGATTTTATTCAGCCTTCACGGCCGATCCCAGTGGCCGCGCGGTCTAAGCCGTAGGTCTGCGGCCGAGCGCTTGCTGGGATCGTGGGTTCGAATCCCACGGGGAGCATGGATGTTCGTCTCTTGTGAGTGTTTGTGTTGTCATGTAGAGGTCTCTGCGACGGGCCGATCCCTCTTCCAGAGGAGTCCTACCGTCTGTGGTGTGTGTTTGAGTGTGATCAAGTGAAAATAAACAACCTCGACACCTGCTGTGAGTAGGTAGAAGAGGTAAGGACTATGAAACGAAACGAATTCAGCCTTCAGAAGGTAGGATGCCATTGTCCTGCACCGACAGGTATTTTACGCAATAAGTATTCTTTGCTGCGGCAATCACCGATAATGCTCAGTTCCAGTCCAGTGCACTATACAGAGAGGTGATTTAATTAATTACGGTTACTATGTTTTAACACTTTACGTCCTTAGGTGTTCCTGAGATTGTAGACAATATAGGGTAACAGCACCACAATATCTGTAATCCTGTCTTCACCAGCATTAAACGTCTCAATAGTCGTTAACCTGTAAGCATCGTGGAATGGACGTGATTCCAAAAAACAGTGTGAAACACTGAAATTCTGAAGAAATATGAGAGGAAGATTATTAAGTAGTTAGCAGCGCCTTTATATATGGCGAAATTTTCATGCTAGAAAGTGTCTCTTTTATCGTGTCTCTAACTATGGCAGCTTTATTGCATAGAATTCATACATCCGCCGAGATATTTCGTGAAGGCTAACCTGCTCAGGGACATCATAAAAGGGACTTCATACACACACACACACACACACACACACACACACACACATACACACACACACACACACACACACACACACACACACACACACACACACACACACATTCTGCTTTCTTACATCATACTCATTAGCAGCTTATACGGGACTGTGTAGCTGGGTGGGCGAGGCAGGTGGCAAAAATAATGCTTGCAACGCAAATGTTAAGCCACCTAGTTGAGTACCGTAACCCGCCAGCTGGTTCCTTAAGACGCAGTTCACACGAGGGCGTGTACGGGGAATTAAAAAATGCCCATAACTCCGTAACCGTCCGAAATCGGACACATGTTTGTATGAATTTTTTTGATCACAAAGAGCTAGGAAATCACCTCCAGCAGTAACGTCCCCAAGTCGTGAAACACCGTGTACACACACACACACACACACACACACAAAAGCAGATAATGACTACAGAGGAAGAAAGCAGAATCTGAAGACAATCCAAAGACGGAACGTTTGACTGATCCGTGATGTCCGATTCTTGTACTGTGACTGAAGGGGAGTCGCATTGCCGAAACTGTTCACGTGTAACACTTCAGTCCGGCATACATATTATGGGATGTGTAAGATCATCTAGCAATGCCATTTATTATGCGGCTATAGACCTATGCGTGTATACTTACATATACATATACATACATACATACACACATACACACACATACATACATACATACATACATACATACACACACACATACATACATACATACATACATACATACACACATACACACATACATACATACATACATACATACGTACATACATACATACATACATACATACACACACACACACACACATAGAAGGGGCCGTCGAAGCTGAGTGACAGCTAACAAACAACAGACTTGTATAGAGGACGTGCAGAGGCGAACTGAAGTACGTTCATATCCAGAAGAACATGCAGAGGCAAGGAAAATGGAAAGGAGACAAAAACACTTCATGAAAATCAGACAGACGATCACAATTTCTCTCACAAGCAAAATCACTTCCGTAACTTTAATTAAACTGCTCTTATGAATCTCAGTTACTTAGAAATTTGGTTTAACTTCAGGTTATTTATATGCCTTAAATATGAACTACCTTTCTCGTGTCGTCAGGTATCTGGATCCATCTGCCCTCTCCAATGGGAATGCCCACTGAAGGAATGTCTTATTTTAAATTAGTTTATTATTGCATTAGAAATAAGAAGTCGCTCTCTTAACTGTCTTTTCCATATCATAAATGATCTTATTCGCACAATCTGTGGACGAATTTAATTTCCTTCTAACAATGTCCTATCCCGAAACGTCCATCAGATAGTAACTCATTTATTCTGTTCACTGGCAACCCAATCATCAGCAGTATTTTAACTCAGTACCTTCATCCACCTAAACATAGCAACAGTTTAGGCACACACTATGCATTTCTACGAAAATTGATTACTAAAAGTTCTTAAATATTTCAAGATCATTGTACAACCGCGTTAAAAATATATAAAAAACTGAACTTTTCGCACACAATGCATTTATGTTATTCATATGCTTCTCACAATAAACGCCGAGAGAGCACTAACTGGTCAGTCTTCATAAGTGTGGGCGTTTACTGTGAGGGAGGAAATGACATTTTGTACAAAATTCAGCCAAATTCTTGTCATGAAAGCTCTGGTATAAAATTGCGAATTTTAAATACAAATACGTGCCCAGTCTAGGTATTAGATCCAATATCTGTCTCAAACGTCACGTTTCAAAACTGAATAATTGCAAGGCAACACAAGACCATAAGAACAGGGAAAAACAGCACTTACATGGCATCAACTGTGTTCTTCTCTTAAATTACAAAAATTACTGAACTTTGACACCAGCCATATGAAGCTGCTTCATGCTTTACAGGTCTATGTACATATATATGTGTGTATATATATACATATACACATAATGTCAGTACAGGTAAATATACCCAGTGCCTCAGCACCAGGCTATGTAAATATCTACGGTGCGTTGAGGTAAAACTCCATCCATTCTGTACTTATACATTAGACGGAGGCCAGGAGTCAGTTCTGATAGGTTACAACCGGAGGAGAAACCCATGTTTCAAGGCATAATAATGTGTGTGTATGTATGTATATATATATATATACACACATATATATATACACCGCATGCAAGCCTATAAGCCGATATTAAGTTCGTGACTACGTCCAACGTAAAGGTGAGTTGGTCCCTGTGCTTCAGTGAGCGCCAAGCCATGAAGGCGTCAGACGGAGTGGCGGTGAAATTCCTCTAGATGGACGTGAGGCGTCAGTTTCAGTCAGCCTCAATTCCCGGCTGCTTCATCCCACGAAACGTGCTCCACCCAGTATGCAGTGTACAGGAGACTGGGTCAGCCCCAAAATCTCTGTCAAGGCTGAGTGTCGATCCCGGATTCCCAGTTTATCCAACACGTAACCCCGTAACTATACTGACTGAAAACCTCTGGCGATAAATGTCTGCATGGAAGTGACCACTGGGGAATTTGGAATACAAATCAGTCTAAACTAAGCAAGCCGGGGTGAGTGCGAGTCTTAACCAAGGAACCAAATTAAAAGGGATTTTCTAAATGACTGTTCAGCAAATATACGAGAGACGGTACATTGGATTAAATAAGGTTTCATGGTGGTTGTATATATTAGAAGAAATGGTCAATTTTCTACACCGGTATTCTCCTGAAGAGGTTTTAGAAATATAACTCTAATGTAACGCAATATAATGTAATGTCAGCTGGAACTGTATCTTGTTCAAAACGAAAACCAGCACGCAAGAACAGTCGAGTTATTATTCACGAATATAAATTCCTACATCTAGAAGCATAAATTCATATGCAGTTCACCAGATGCTTGCCTTCTACAAAACCCAGTATCATCCATTCATGTGGAAGGACTGCAGTGGAAACGCAGCAATAGTGCGGAGTTTCCCCGAAAAGCCAGAGGTAAGACACACTGTATGTTTGTTAGATGTGCTAAACTATCGGTAGAAAACACTGGACAGTCAGCCGAGCAAGCCACGGAGAAATTTGCAGGAGGTAAATACACTTTCATTGTTTTATAAAAAGACACTATCCCACGTTTCGGTTTCGGAAAGGGCTCACGAAACTTCCGAAAGATCTCGCGCTTGATATTCCAACTATAAACCCCGGATTACAAGTAAATCTTTCTACCTGACTAGTACCAGACAACGGATTTTTTTAATTTGGCGTTATCGTGTAGCTTTTTAACTTCGTAGCTTCCTTTACATAGCCTTCGGGTTCTACGGGCAAAATTATACGACGTTCACGCCCAAATCTCACACGATTCGAACCATACACAATTACACGCACACAAAAACTACACAAAACACACTAGACCCAACCCTTTGTTTGTGCTAAGCAGGGATTTACGGTTGAATAAAACAATTATGGCGCCTGGCCTTGTTAACGAAAAAACAACCCCCTACTGCACGCAACTCACATCAACAACTTTGACATGCTACAGGGGTCTGAATGGGTATATATGCAGCTATTCGTAACAGCGACTGCCTGTACCCTGTGGTGTACAATTACGCTTCAGGATAAATAAAATACCATGTTATTAGAAGGATATTTTTTCAAGGCGAAATAATGATGCAGCCACCTTTTCGTTTTAACGTTTTAAAACCAATTCTGTCTTGATTAGCACTAGGTCTTCGAGAAACGGCAAGATAAATTAATAAAACTTGATAGTCTTTGTAACAATTTCAAAAGGACGTTGTGAAAAACGGTCACAGATTACTTTCACCATGTGCTAATGTTTCCGTTAGGACTGTATTCAGAAATCAACTTTCTATGAAATTTATTCCATGACTTTTCTACTCTCATCTGACGGGATGCCTTGGAAAATTAATTCATGAATCCCTCGTACCCAAACAGTGTTAATTGAAAAGTGGTACATATATTCGTTGAGTGGGATGTATTTAATTTGAAGATGACTATTTAAAAATTAAAATATGGGAACAAAGGTTTTTCTAAAAGTACACACAGAGAGGGCGCGCGTGAACACTGTACGCCAATTGCCATGATTATACAGTGTCGGTGGTGGAGGACTGTAATAGGTGTATGAAGCATTGGTGGAAGGATAATGACACGGGGAAATCGAAGTTCTCGGGGGAAGACGTACCCTAGTGCCATTTTTTCGCTCCAAAAATCGCAAATGCCCTTTCGTGAACTCGAACCCAGGTGTCATCTCACAAGTAGATGAGTATTCCCTTAGTCAAGCGTCACTTTAATGGCGCTCACGCTATTTCATTGTCAAAGCAAATGTAATAAAGCATTATGCGGAAACAAAAATGAGGATGCGCATGAAAGAATAGACATTCAAACAGGGTCATTTAATATACCCTGAATGTATTCTCCCGCTGAACGACTAGTCTCTGGTGCTTACTGTCGAAAGTGTCCTTGCTGCATGGCTCCGCCTGGATTCAAAGGGGAAAAATTAAAGTTTGCAATATAGTTTCCTGAAGCTTGTCTGACAAACGCTGTTACAGATATGATGGATGAACTTGTATTGTTTCGCATACGTCTTGAAGGGTTTCAATTACGTCCGAAGTTTTGACATGGAAAAATGTGAAACAAAATGCCCAGAAAATTCCACAGGAATTTTGGTCAGAACGTGATCATGTAAAAAAAATTTAACTCCCTACGGCCGACAGTGCTTCCATTCTACATTCCAGCTGGATGGACGGATGGTTCGACAGGCAGACAGACACACAGGCAGACGCGCGCGCGACGCTGAGAGTGATCAGTGGTCTGCTTGGAACATAAAAGCAACGGAGCTGCTGTATCTTGCTAGTGTGCATTTTCAATAGCGATAGGTAATTTACGAACTACGATCCGTGCCCTAGCCACGAATTAATTCATTTAATGGATACACAGACTCATCTCAGTTACAATATTTAGGATGTTATGTTTTGGGTTATGACGCTGTGTGTCCATGTACGGCACCAATACTTACCAATGCCTGCGACTAACTTGCAGTTCCCATCCTCAGCTTAAAAACTACCTGTACTCTGAAGACGGAAACACTGGCTTCCTTCAAAACGTTATAACAGCCTACAACACTACACAGCACTGTAAACTGACGGCAGTCTGAGTTTTCACCCCTAAAAAAACCTAACAATCCTAACATTCAAAACAGTCTGTTGTCAATTGCTCGAAAAATTTATTTACTTTCTTTGTATAGAGTTTGCTATTATAAATAAAGGCCTAGTAGCCTTTATTTATACACGAGACAATCCGTGACCTTTTTTTGTACACATACATATGCAGTCGTGTGAACAGAAGTCCGATTTCACACTGTTAAAAAGAAACCACCCGTTTCCAGTTTTATTCCACTTCCCTACACACTGCTACATAAAGGTAAAGCAGTCCCATTAGAGGCCTCAACAGGCCCTGAGGGTTCCAGGAGGTCGAGGCTCCCAGATTTCTAGACAATCGGCACTTGCAGGTGGTAAGGTGGTCAGCCATCCGCACTGGCCGCGTTTACCCCCCAGGAAATATCCTTGGTACTCATTTTTGTTAGAGGCTGAGTCGACGCCAGGGCCAATGACACCATCGGGAATCGAAACCGCGACCTTCTGGTTTGTAGCGCAGTGCCGCAACCAACTGCGCCACCGCGTGCCCTATTAGTTTACTATATACCCGCAACATCTATTTCCAACAGCAGAACTATGCAGAAATATAAGACGCCAAAAGTTAATGCTTTTGGCTGTACCATCCTAACAGTGCCTGTGAACAGCACAAACTAGGAAGCCCCTCAGTAGGCAGTTCCCGATAGACAAGTCATGAGTGGCAAATTATATTTGTACGCGTGGAATTTCTTGACCAGCTGACGAAATATTTGCTTATGAAGAAAGATTCGGCCCCAAAGAGTTAGTTAAGTGTATTTAAGGCAGAAAACCTTCCTTAGTGACCACTGTGAATACAGATGAAGACCTAAGCCTCAAGGTCACCGCCAACAGAATCTTAAATCTCACATCAACAGTGGTGTCTTAAGTTTTTATGAATATCATATACACAGTGGATCTTAAGTTTACTGCTTCGCAGAATATTGCCCTGTAATTGTGTTGTAGTGTGTGTTGGATTCCAGGTAAGAAACAGATGTGACGCATACTCTAACAGCAAAGAGTGTGATGTGTTCCACTATTTTATTCCGTGCAGGTCTTCTCATTTTATAAAACTACAGTCTCCGACAAACCACTCCTCAATTATCAACTTTTAAAAATAGAAGTGTACTAGGATACAATTTGAATATAATAATATCCTCTTTTAAGTGTTACGTTCTATTGAAATTACTCGACGCATAGCGTTCACTTGTCCATTCAAATTGCAGGTAGCAACGTTTGACGGCTTTTGTAGCATGTTACGTCATGAAGTCACGCTTCCTTAACTTTTGCACTGGAGGCACTGTAAAGTTATCAGCTTACAACCACTATGTCTGAAACCCCTTTATCTTTGAAATTTCCATGTCGCCTGAAGTTACTCAGCAGAAGCCTATTTCATCCATTTCTGTAGAATTCTATTAAACACCTCGAAAATTTCTGAGGCTCATATATAAAAGATACATGACAAGGAATTTGTCCTACCCACGAAGACATGAGTAAAACAAGATGTAGTTATTGAATAATTTCCGCGTTGTACGTACACTGAACTGACGCCTGTCAATATCGCGTCCTGTAAAATAGAGAGTTATAATACGCAGTGAAATAAGGAGTGGGCGCAATGCTATGCACAACACACTTCAGCTATAAATAGGCCTGTCAAGTTTATGCGTTTCACTCGACGATTCCCCTGCATTATCGTGTAAGAACATGTAACGCATAGCTCCAGCTCAGACGGAGAAGAAGAACATGTAACGCATAGCTCCAGCTCAGACGGAGAAGAAGAACATGTAACGCATAGCTCCAGCTCAGGCGGAGAAGAAGAACATGTAACGCATAGCTCCAGCTCAGGCGGAGAAGACGTGCTTGTTTTAAAGGCAGCCGTTATGGGCATTTTGCCAATATTTTCAAAGATCCCGATGTGTAAAATTCTTGAGAACAACATGCATTTTAATTACATGAAATATAAATTCACTATTCTTTTGTTTATGTTATCCATACAATGAAGGTACTACTGCACATTCAATTGGTTGAATTTTATACCACAAGAAGTTATGCCGTACGTTAGAATGCAGAGTAGCTTTGACAGGTCAGGACTAGTTTAGAATATTTACGACAAGAGTAGTAGCAATTCTGAAGCTTGGACGGAAGACAAAACTGCAAAGGAGGTGAAAATGAAAAAGAAAAATACCAGAAAGATTAGCAGCCTGCACATAACAGATACTGGCCACATGTAAGGTAAGAAGATGTAAAAGCAAAGTTGTCCCTATATACGCCATGAAGACAATGCTGAAGCAAAGGTACAGCTCCACTTATTCTTCATCTAGGCAGTAGGCGACAGTGAGTGATCAATATCACGCCCCGGCCGCTTTACCCCGGGGAATGAAACCCAGTATGCGCTGAATATGAGGCTAAGGCAGTAAGATGTAGCAGTGATGGTTAAGGTATAATGTGCAGATTTAAATAAAACGAACGTGGGAGAAGTAAAAGAGCTTTTAACAAGCTTTCGTGTTTAACCGTTTAAAGCCTAGCGGTAACTTTACATACGACCAGGTTTAACATTAAAAAATTCTACGTGGTGCCCACATTGCGTTTATGTGTTTTGTACGCATCTCAGAACAAACAGCAACTTTTTGCCTTATAAAACATTAAGAGACTGGTTTTTATAACCGAAGTGAAGTGTGTTTACAGCGCGGTACGCACTGAATCCTTATATAAAACAGATACGCTTCGTCTTTAACCTTTTAAAGCCTAGCGGTAACTTTACATACCACCAGGTTTAACATTAAAAAATTCTACGTGGTGCCCACATTGCGTTTATGTGTTTTGTACGGATCTCAGGACAAACAGCAACTTTTGCCTTATAATACATTAAGAGATTGGTTTTTATAACCGAAGTGGAGGGTGTTTACAGCGCGGTACGCACTGAATCCTTATATAAAACAGATACCCTTCGTCTTTAACCTTTTAAAGCCTAGCGGTAACTTTACATACGACCAGGTTTAACATTAAAAAATTCTACGTGGTGCCCACATTGCGTTTATGTGTTTTGTACGGATCTCAGAACAAACAGCAACTTTTGCCTTATAAAACATTAAGAGACTGGTTTTTATAACCGAAGTGGAGAGTATTTACTGCGTGGTACGCACTGAGTCCTTATATAAAACAGATACGCTTCGTCTTTAAAGGGTTAATAAGCTGAACCATTTAAGTGTACTTATCAACAGAGATGAAGTTCATAAAATCAGCGAGAACTGCATTATTGAAACCGGACAGCAACCACCGAAATATCAGAACACTTCACATACACGCAAGATATGCATAGGTGTACATTATACTCATTGGACATTAACATACTCGCGTTTTTTATATGACTACGTGCTCAGACCGGGATAATTTATTGCAGTTTACACACCTAGACTAGGAGCGAAATGTATAACACCGGCTGTTCTACAAATATGGGTACAAGAAAAGTGCTTTCGTTTTCGTATTTACCAAAAGCTGCGCCTACATATAACACTTGTAACATCCGTCAGTATATGCAAAGGCCTGGCGTGTGGCATTCCATGAGAAAAACTGTAAGTCTATACCCCTATTCGCATTTCCCTCGACTAATATACGCACATAACACCGATCAACGGCTACATTTTCCAATCAGAATGTTGCTCAAGTGGCAGCCGGGTCTCTCTTTCTTTGGGGGTAAAACGGATGAAGCGTGAAGCTGCCCATTAACCCCACCAAGTGACGACATTAATAACAAATGCATATAAACGTTACTACCCCACGTGCCTTATGTCATGTACAAGCACAAGTGTACCTTTTAAAGAGGGGTTATTCAGTTCTTGAAAATGGTTTAGCATATGCGCCCTAAGACAACATCAGAAACGAACGGCGTAATGGTAGTTTCATACGTTTGGCAGAAAGTGGTCGCAGCATATGGATACACGCGTATTTACCAGTACTGTTCAAAAAGCACTGAGTTCAACATGCTGGTTTGCAGTTGCATTAAAAATTACGAAATTTATAAATAAATACATGTAAGCAGAAAATAAAAAAAACTGGAATCTAGCGTGTTCGCTGTGGTATAGCCCCTTCGCTCTAAATAACGAATATAACTGCTGGCCTTTCCACAGACAGACAGACAGGCGTGGAGGATAAAGCATAAAAAAGCATTTCGTTCAATTTTCCCGTAAACCATAAGACATCCTCACACTCTTTCTGTATGCTTCATGATCTCTTAAACAGTCCCTTTCCTTGAGACTTATCAACTGAAATTTGGTGAGCATTTCTCATCTTCACATTTGTCACCATACCACTTATGTCTGTCGCCACTATGTAATCAAGCTAACAATATTTACTAAATGACGAAAAAGTTCGACTTAATTTTCGAAGCAACAATTCTTCCATGTTAGACTAAACATACGAAAATGTATGCTCATGGATCCAAATTTCGTAAACACAAAATTGCCTCCTCTCCATACAATATGTAATGAGTTCAGACACTGGAAAAGATAAAGATATAACCTCTACACCAGACGGAATTGTTACACTGTTATTTCCGGCATAATTGTCATTTAATTTTGAATGTGGAACTGATGAAATACGGGGTAATACCGCCATGAAGTAGACTTCAGCCCACGCTCAGTGGAGATAAATGCACCATAAAAACATACGGCTGTCACTTAAGATATGAGATGCATTGTATTACACTTCCAGCACCTTTAGAGTCACATACGTAAACTGCATTCTGTTTCTCCCACACAAGGCATGGCGCATATGCCACAAATAACTCAACCGTTCAACCCCAAATTGTTTGATTTGTATTGCTCAACGGTGCACTGAATAATAGGAAAGTGACTACCACAAAACTGCATATGTGTCTGACACACATTAACGGTTAAGCCCCTTCTGTACTTCACATGGCATGAACGTCATTTACACACACACACACACACACACACAAACACATATCATATGGGCAGTAAATCTTAAACTCGCGTGCCATACAGTTATTTTGAGGCGCACACAATCAAGTAATTTACATTACTGTAATAACACGAGTACTTTATAATGAAATCACACGACTAGGCAAATTGGGCTGAGATTTTAAGATATTAAATAATTAACATAAATTTCACAAGAAATAACCACGCTGTAAGTACACGTACTTCTTGGGAAAAGCAACATCTTGAGTTTTCGAAAATATACAGTAGTTCTGGTTTACAGTGAGGTAAACATATTGTTTGTTAATTCCGAAATAAAAGGATGCCTTATTTCAATAGTTCCATGTCCCCGGTAAGTCTGGCAGATTTATGGAGACACAGAATATTTCAGGAGAGAGCATGTCATGATGCTGAAAGAAGCAAGTTATTTATTCACATTTTCAACTCAGAACCGGACATCCGTCTGAATAAACCGACAGAAACTAGAACGGGTACATCACAGACAAAGTCCTGGCCTAGAAGAAAGACTTTACGCATTCAGAATATGACGCTTATTTGCTGTCACGTTTTTTTCTGAAATAATATGTAACTTCATCATAAAATTTGGATTAAAAAACGAAGGAAAACAGAAGTATAATAATTTATGAAAGAATATAAAAAAGGTGGCAGAAAAGGAAAGAGAAGTAGATACTAAAGAAACACATAATCATACGGAGGATAAAGAGAAAAACGAGTGGGGAAAAAGTACGCGAAAGAAAAACAGAAAAGGAGGCAAAAGTAAGAAAGGAAACGCAATATTAATAAAGGGAAAGAGAAAAGAGTAAAAACTGAAGAAAGGAGAGATCAGACGAGGTTTACTGTCGATTTGAAACGAATCGTTCTCAAGTGCACACTGCTGCAGTCATAACGGAAGATCAGCCAGTTACGTGTTGTGTAAACCACACAGCGACACGCCAAAGCCTCGTTAATACGTGTCCCATATAATTACATGTTGAATTATGGAGCAAACACCGAGATATTAAACTTTTACACAGCTGACAGTTATAGAAGCGCACAAATGTTACGGCTGTTTAACAGCGACATTATGCCACGCAACACAGTACTGTACATGTACACAGAGCACCCACACATGAATTAATTTTCATGCATTTAAAATTATCTGCCTCTCGAATTAGTTTTGCATCTTCGTTATGTCCTACACAAATAAGCCCCTAAATACAAGTAGAGTCTATATTTTAACTGAAAACCTTTCTTCGAACCAGAATGTGTATTATGACACTGCTCACACGTGTCCGTTACAGAACCATATCTTGAGCCTGAAAATTCACATGCATTTATGAAGTCAGCATCAAAACAATGCGTAAAAAATCTCAAGTTTTCCTAGAGTTTTGGTCATTTCTACCTTTACTATTGCTGAAGTCACGTCACAGGACCCAGCTTTGATATGTAAAATCACAGCAATGTCTGCGTATTTTGTTCCTCACAGAACAAGGCACAAGCTATAAATTGCAACGTGTTTTTTAAACTTCCATAAAACATGTCACACACTGCGAGCTTCAGATAACCTGAAAACTGACATTTTGTCGTTTATTAGGTGCGTTGGCAAAACTGCAAAAATCTACTATTAGCTTCGTCATGTCCGTCCGTCTGTCCGTTCGCATGGAACAACTAGTCTCCAACTGGACGGATTTTCATGAACTTTTATATTTTAAGTATTTTTTCGAAAATCTTTCGAGAAAATTCAATGTTCATTAAAGCATGACAGGAATAATGGATACATTACATATCTCTGAGCTCTTCTTAGAATGAAAAATGTTTCAGGCGAATGTCATCGTCGTAGTGTTCCCTCTTCTACCTACCTGTTCACAGCAGGTGTAGAGGTTTTGTTTTATTTGCACTTGATCACCCTCAGACACACATCACAGTCGGTAGGACTCCTCTGGACGAGGGATCGGCCCGTCGCAGAGACCTCTACCTGACAACACAAACACTGTACAAGAGAAAAAAAATTCATGCCCCCGGTGGGATTCGAACCCACGATCCCAGCAAGCGCTCGGCCGCAGACCTACGCCTTAGACCGCGCGGCCACTGGGATCGGTTCAGACGAGTGTTGTAGACATAATCAAAGCACGCATCTTATGTTCAACAACAATTTTTAATAAACCCGTACCGTTCTGAGATAATGTGGAAAAATATGGTACAGCCGGACAGGTCATAGATGACATAATAAGCCGCAGAAATGGTGCGAGATTATGGACGCACACCCATACCACCTAAAACGTATGGTTTTTCCACGGCAACAGTGGTTACGGGAACGCGCTTTAATGTTACATTATATGTACATTGCCTGCTTCGATATAGTAAGATCTGGGGACAGTGTCTATCTTGAAGCAAGAAAGGTCGGTAATACAGATGGCGTCTGAATGAATAACGTTCCACAGCCAGTCAAAAGAGACCAGCTGTGGAACGTTATTTTGAAGTCGTCGTCTTTGTTTTTGCTGTTCTCGTTGCTGCGGTTGTTGCTGCAATATGTTTAAAAAATTATAATAATGAAACCGCACTCTAATTTTTTTTTTCAAATTTCCAGATTTCGGCACCATTCGCTACAACAGAATTTGAAAATTATATTATTCTTTTAAATTAAGAGGTCAAATTTTATAAGCGCACAAAACATTTGATCATACTGTAAATTAGTAGGCATGGTTTTCCTACACTGTCAAGTGTTCTGTTCACTCACGTGGCGCTGCAGTATCACGGTCGTATATCACAGACCTCTGCATACTCACACGCATACACTCACACACATACACGTGCATGCAGGGCCTGTCAGTGTAAATCAAACCAGTAACGAAACCAGATTCATTTCAACGCGTGAATTTCTACTTCGGGGAAAGTTTGTACCTATTATTTGAATTTGTTTATAGGTAAACAGGAGCACATAAATCCACACTGTTCACACTGTTAACCATTTATTTAAATATTCTTTTATTTATTTAACATAGAATAAGATATGACAAGACAATAGTATGTAATTCACAACGTAGTCAATGCGAAGAATTTTAAAGTTTTTGACTTGTACCTGTCTCTAACGGTTTAAAACTACAAGGGTCGTCGATATTCGAACTGAGGACTTCACATCTCTAATAACTGTGATAATGATCTAAAGCAGGTTTCTTCAACAATCCATAGATTATCAACAAAGCAGACAAAATGAAAATTCTATCAGGCGTAAATACGATCTGAAACTCAGCTATCAGACGGATATTCTGAACTGAATTAGAAGCGTCCTGATTGTTTGTGTAGTTCCGCGTATTATTTCTATTCTATCTAAACGCAGATGGCGTTCAAATTTTATTCTTTAAATTTTCACTTTTATTCTTTAAAATTTAATATCCACGCAAATCGGTATAAATGGCATCATGAGGCAGTCGCTTAGATGGAAACTTTATTTTTATTGTAATTTTTCCCAAGTTTCCTGCGACAGACAAGACAATGTGTCTAAAATTCCAATTCAGAAACACTACTATATGGTTCATCACAAATATTCGGAAGGTAAAATTTTTTGTTAGCGTAATCCTAATTCCTATGTTTTTTAACAATTGGGTTAATGGAAGCAAAATGCAGACAAACGCAATGAAAACTTTAGCTCACTGTCCTGCATACTGACTTTTATTTAAAGATAAATAACTTAGTTCGTACCTCACAGAGAACACAGTCCGTGTCTATTACAAATAGTCAGTTAATACTTGACAGTGAAATAGTCGGGGTTAATTGTAAGAATTACATGAATAAAACGTCAGTACAGTGTGTCAGCAAAACCCACATTTTAATAATGTTGTAGCAGGAGGTATACCGTTACCGCTGAAATTTCAACGGTTAATCGTAACCCTTTAAAGACGAAGCGTATCTGGTTTATATAAGGACTCAGTGCGTACCGCGCTGTAAACACTCTCCACTTCGGTTATAAAAACCGATCTCTTAAATGTTTCATAAGGCAAAAGTCGCTGTTTGTTCTGAGATCCGTACAAAACACATAAACGCAATGTGGGCACCACGTAGAATTTTTTAATGTTACACCTGGTGGTATGTAAAGTTACCGCTAGGCTTTAAAAGGTTAAGACGATAAGAGGATACCTCATTAACACAAGCAGTACAACAGTAAACGTTCAAATTGTCTGTCCCATTTGTCTTACAATGTAATGTTAATTACACTTAGCACAATGCCTGGGCAGTTTCTTAACATACTGCGTAAAAATACCCTATATATTCAGCATGAGTTAAGAGCTGTTTCCCATGGTACACTCATCTTATCTACGCATTGTATCATCTTAACAGGACTGTAATATTTTAAAGCTTAACCAGGCGGAAAATTGTCGCTCCATCCATTTGGAAACTGAAACCGCGAACCATCAATTTTTAGACCCCTGATTTACACAGATGAATGATTTCTGCGCACAAGTTTCTCTACTCATCCGGACTTCCATGTGGACGTATGGTCTCAGAAAACACACTAAAAGCGAAAAGTGAATATAGTGGATATTTAACCCTTTAAAGACGAAGCGTATCTGTTTTATATAAGGACTCAGCGCGTACCGCGCTGTAAACACTCTCCACTTCGGTTATAAAAACCAATCTCTTAATGTTTTATAAGGCAAAAGTTGCTGTTTGTTCTGAGATCCGTACAAAACACATAAACGCAATGTGGGCACCACGTAGAATTTTTTAATGTTAAACCAGGTAGTATGTAAAGTTACCGCTAGGCTTTGAAAGGTTAATACATCTACTATATATTTCTAATCTTTCGTTACACATAAATTAGAGGCGATGCGGATAAAGTAACTATAACAGGCGTTTATTCACTTAAATTTTCAAAAATCTGAAAGCCAAATATAGAAATGAAAATACAACGATTGCACATCAAGAAAAGCCAATTTCACAATATCACTTACAAGGAAGAAAATTTCTCTGTAAGAAAAACATCCTACGGAATTGAAACCTGACTGTGCATGGAGATATCACGCGAATGGAGAATAAAGTCTGGATCTCTGTAGTACGGCAAATAATTTACTTTCTGCTGTCACTTGAATGTTTTCTACTGGATAATAGAAGAAATTAATTATGACTTGTGCTCCTGGTATAATTGGGTACGTCCAGAAGGTTCTTCTGTCTTGGTACTACGACAAGAAATTTAAGATCCATACCATCAGGTTGTTTACGACGTCCGGCAGTATCATTTTTGTACCCGCCTTTACTAACACTTAGAGCACAAAAGACAATAAAACATACCTTGTTGCTCCAATCCTCTTATAAAATGAAACGTATTTTTAAATATTTAATACAACTCATAAAGGAATATTTTGTATAACAAGAGGAAATTCCGTGAATAAATTAGAAGCTTAAAAAGTGTAGAGAAGAGTAATGAGATATATCAAAGTAACTTTAAATATGCTTTCGCATTAGAATAAATAAAGCCTTCACTAGTCAAGCACCTCCTTATCTTTCAAGAAAAAAAACAGTTAGTTAAAAATTACGAAATAATACAATTCATCATATTTAGAGTGTGTTTGAAATATGTTTAAAGAAAATACAGCATAATTCCTAACGCCCGGATTCATAAGGTTTTGGTACATAAAACAGAAGCCAATACAATCAGTATACATTTTTTAACTTTCTAACATATAAAGTAGCCGACCCCAGTGGCCGCGCGGTCTAAGGCGTAGGTCTGCGGCCGAGCGATTGCTGGGATCGTGAGTTCGAATCCCACCGTGGGCATGGATGTTTGTCTCTTGCGTTTGTTTGTGTTGTCAGGTAGAGGTCTCTGCGACGGGCCGATCCCTCGTCCAGAGGAGTCCTACCGACTGTGGTGTGTATCTGAGTGTGATCGAGTGAAAATAAACAACCTCGACACCTACTGTGAGTAGGTAGAAGAGGGAAGGACTACGAAACGAAATGAAACATATGAAGTATCGAACAAGGACATACAGACACGCCATTTTAATTACACAAACAACTTCAAGATATCTTATCTGCAGTAAATCAAGACTGACAATTTTAAGTTCACGCAAAAGGTTCATTTTCCGAGCGCCAAAATAAAAATTCCAATAGAAACGCACAAGTAACCCTAACTTCCCCTGCGGTTGCTCTTCTTGTTCTACTGTTTGACCCTCAAGACGAGGGCTCGACGATGTATCGAAACGTCAGAAACAATTTACCTAACAATAAGGACTTGAATCTTCATCAGATTATCTTCTTACGTTACTCAGCATGGACACGCAAGGAGCAAGACGTATAGGCAGGCTATTTACCTTGCATTCTGACGTAAGTTACGACAAATACTAGGACGTGCATGCTACTAAAGACTAAATTCTAAAAGGTTTTGACGATGGTGTATAACATTGTGTGGGGATGGGTTTACGCACTTTATCCCTCGTCCGAAGACTAAAATATTAAAAACATTAAAAAATTAAAATCAACGTTTCGGAAGAAGAGCCAGCTTCCGAAACGTTGATTTTAAATTTTTAATATTTTTAATATTTTACTCGTGGGACGATCGATAAATTCCATAAACCCATCATTACACAATACTAAAGACTAGTTCCAAATCTTATTTTATCTCGGGTAGCTACACGGGTAACTTTCATATCACATACCCATTGTAACACCAAACCGTAACCAGATATTATGCCCTCGGTTAGTGCCAGAAGCTGATTCAGATCGCCATGTACACTACAGCTGGAGATTAAGCACTAGGGTTCGAAGTAGAGTACTATGTTTACTATGGCATACAAACAAGGTGTTTACCTAGTTCCATGCGGTAATACCCTGACAGTCACTTTAAAGGGACGTGGAAAGACACAGAATCTTTATTCAGGTTGACATTCGAACCCGTAAATCTCAGTTATATGTTACTCTAGGCTCCACGATTACTCTGCTATTATATTAAAATTACGAAACGTCGTTTCCTCATTGCTTCCTAGACGTTGGCGAAACTAGTACGAAGGGAAACACTGTGCAAGCACCACTAAGTGGTTCTGTGTCCGTTTCGAAAACGTCCATAGTGACTGAAGCTATGAATGTACTCTCTACACAGTATCCCCCCGCCGCAAAAGACGAATAACGCTGCTTGATTAGCCTAGCAGCAAACCCGCCGTGCCGACTGCAGCTATATACAGCGTTACGGAGTCCGCCTGACACGTCTTCTGATCATTGCAATAGCTGTACATACCAACTTTAAACGTAATTCACAATACTCACAAAATTATTACATTTTCTTAACGGGCCAAATACTGTGCTAAATAACTACCTGAACGACAGCCCTGTATTTCACGCCAATGAAATACCTCACACTTATTACAGTATGTTACAAATCCTCTTATGAATAACAAAGTTCATACTTATATTAAGTAGGATTTCCTACGGAGAAACTTCGAGTGCAATTCTGCCTGTTTCAGTGGAAATGTGATGTATCGACACAAAATGTCTGACGAAACCGCGAGACAGGTATTAAGCAAAATGGAGGACAAGCACGTGCTTGAGAAATCGAAGATTCATTGCGCTTTGGAGGATGTATCTGCAAAGTATCCTCTAAAGTAACAGTAATTCCATTGTCAAGAAAACATGCCCGCTAATCCGAACCTAGAAAACGGTATTAAACCGAACTTAGTACAAGACGAAGAGGCAAAAGTTGTTTTACGAAGTAAACTTTAGCCAGGTAAGAATGGAAAGAAGATGTTAGAAAAAACACCAATTTAACGCAGAAATGAGAATTTGCAAAGAAGGACATAAGAAACCTTTTCGACTGCGGTAGAAGACAAATCTAAAAGAAGTTAAAATTCACTTCGTGTAATCCCTTTCCAAAAAGTGTTGACATCCGAAGAGGTGTGCACATTTTACTCATTTGCATATCTAATCTGCTTACACTAACAATGCAGAACTGTAAAGGACTGAAAAGAGGTTAAAAATAAGATAAGAAAATATCAGTAAAACTATTTCAATAAAAATTCCAGTGCGGAAATGTTATGTTCATAATATAAAAATGTTTCCAATAAGAAGCACAATGCCCAAGGCATTTGCACCCATATTCAAAGCATGAAGGACTCGGCATTCAAAACCGCTGGTCAGAAACTTCCCTGTGAAGGTAATTCCAAGCCTTATGGAAAGTACTTTACGCGCGAGTACTATACTAATTTACTTGTAATACGGAGTGCCCCTCCAGGCACTGTAGGTCTGTATATCTCTTATTGTGCGGAAACACTTACGGAACTGTAGGCACATTACATACTTCTTAACGCATTTAAAATAACAAAAGAGAGGAACTCCGATCTCAGGTTTATAATCACACAAGGCGCCTCAAATTAGTTACGTGTTTAAACCAACATACATTCATTCCAAAGGTATATACATCAATCACCGGGGCAGAGAGCCTCAGGCGAAAATTTGTAGTGGATATTGGGATTGGGACAGGTTGTAACAAATACTTCATTTTTTTAAATTCTGAGTCACTTAGAAATCTTTGTTTGTACTGCAAGGTAATTTAGCGTCGAAAGGAATGAAGCGATGGCTTATATATTGTAAACTGGTAAGGACTGGGATGGAAGAGTTCGTTTTATCTTTCTAGGTTCCATTCTGAAATTTATCTTCAATGACGGAGTTAAATCACGCCAACCTTACCCATGATAACCGGAAACCTGCGAAATATTTACACTATAACTTTTCCTTTTCTTAGATTACAATATTTTAACTTGTAAGTACTTATTTAAACTTCCGCCAACGTCTCCATACACAAAGTACCTAAGTCAGAGTTTAACGTCATTATGTATATTCTGCATTAGGAATATCAGCAGCACAGGAACAATGCGTATCATTAAATGATGACCTGTCAGACTTCTGTTATCATTCGATCACGAACTGCAAATGAGTTTTAAAAATAAGGTAAGAAACAACCTGATGCCAACAACTTTATTCTAAATTCAACGTGTACACAGCATATGGGTTGCACCTGGTATACATTATAACTCCAAGTAGCGACCACTGACATTTAAAGATCTGTCCAACCGTGGCACAAACGCCTGTATAATAAAGAATTTGAGACTTTGATTCACTGATATTGTGTATGGCAGACTAGATTACACCTTTACGACATGTATCTGCCTTAGATAAGTACTCACTGCGTACCGCGCAGTAAACACTCTCCACCTCGTTTATACAAAAACTAAATGTAAATTCTGTACAAACCAAAAGTCGCTGTCTGTTCACAGATACGTAGACAACACATAAACGCAATATGAGCAACGTGTAGAATTTTTTAATGTTAAACCTGGTGGTACGTAAAGTTACCGCTGGCCTTTAAAAGGTTAACCTCTTAAAGCCTAGCGCTAACTTTACGTACCACCAGGTTTAACATTAAAAAAGTCTACGTGGTGCCCACATTGCGTTTATGTGTTTTGTACGGATCTCAGAACAAAGAGCAACTTTTGCCTTATAAAACACTAAGAAACTGGTTTTTATAACCGAGGTGGAGAGTGTTTACAGCGCGGTACGCACTGAGTCCTTATATAAAACAGATATTCTTCGTCTTTAAAGGGCTAATGAGTGAAAAAAGGACTCTGCGTCAGCGAGTGCGCGGGCGATTCAGTGTTTCAACTGGCCAGTTCAACCCTCAGAATCAGGAAGATGTTGCATACTATACGTCCCTGAAGACATGAATCTCCTTCAGCACCACAGTGAGAACACCAAGTCTCATTGGTTTAATATTCTTCCTCTCAAATTACAGAATCTTTGCAACAACTGTACACACTGCCGAGTGTAATTTGACTAACACTGGAGCGGAGAACAGCAACTAACCTCGTCTCTTCTGATCAGTGATGGATGGATGACTTAAACAACCACTAAGAGAAGATTAAGATTAGTATCTTCGCTCACTCAGCGCTAATGTGGGGTTAGTGCCATGATATATGCTCACGATGACGACTCTTTGTCTAATAATACTAAGTACTGCTACGGGCATGGCGCTTTGGAGCCTTAGATATGGCTTGATAAGCCCTATACGAACCTGATATCGAAAATTGGATTGGGGGATAAATTACTAGGGAAGAAAAAGATATCATGTTTTGACGTGTAATTTATCTTATAAAACTGCAATTTGGGGATACGAATAAATTAAAAAAACATCAAACCTTTGTTATTTATAATGCATTAAACGCAGATTTTAAATAATGTTCATAAGTTAATGACATTAATAATAGTTTTACTTCAGCATCATGCCTCACGGCCGTTGAAAAACCAAAAAGAATGTTTGTGGCAACAGGAAACACCGTATGTAAGCAGTTGTTTAGGAAACCCGGAATAAATTTTATACAACTTTACTCTTGGAGGTAAAACCGTCTGGAATTCGACACCGTGCAGTCTGGTCGATATACAACAAATTACCCATCAACCTTCCTTCGAAACATTGGCGCCTATCTACCAAACTACACGGCGTCACGTACCACACGTCGTTATATTCGTGGTCACTGCCATACATTACAAACACGTATTTTCGTTTCTGAATTCAGAAGAACAATGATTCTCAGGACTGACGCAGCAAACGCCATTGTACGGTCCAGATATTTGCCGTGTTTTAGCGTGTGGTTTATTTTATGGCGTTTTCAGTAGCTGAGCCTATAAAACACAGAATCGCAAGCAAACTGATGTATGAAACATTGTACAGATTATGGAAGAAAGTGACTGTGAAGCAGTGGGGTTAATAATATCCCACACTTAACTACAATAACTGAGGACAACCACGAAAACACTAAGTATAACCGGTGTCCCACCCGTGGTTCGAACACAGCACCTCCCAAATGCAAGTCCAGAGCGTTACTACAGCAACCTAGCCGGTCGAACTGTTGCAGCAAAACTAGATTCCTGTATTCATATACACACGTCTTCTTGTTACAGACGGCACGCTGAAGATAAGGCATGATATATACTGCACAGCACTTTTGATATTTCAACTCATCTGTAAGCAAGAAAACTATGAGAAATGATAATGTATGATACAGAACAGTGTAAGGGCCCGTTTGATACGCAAACGTTTCTTCATGTGCAACAAAGCATAACAGATAGCACAGCGACAGGATTACTGGTGTTGTATTGGTTGCCGCTCAGCAAAGTACATCTGCAGCAGAATCTTCATCTGCACCATTAAACGGTAACACAGGCATCACATCGAAGGAAAGAAAAGAAAAACATAAACCTGATGTAACTGCAGAGTATGAATCCTCTGCCAAAAGTAATAAAATAAACACAAGAAGTTATGTAACACGCCGGGATAAAAAGAGTTTATTTTAATACAAGCAAAACCAACTCCCCTGAGCATTATTTCCTGGATCAGTAACCCGGGATTTCAAGCACATCAAATTCGGTTAAAACATCATGAAAGGAGTTGGCTGCGGTAGCTCAGTCGGTATAGCGACTCGCTATGGGATGGACGGTCCGGGGATCGAATCCCGGTGGGGGGTGAGATTTTCCGCACCCGTCCAGACCGGCCCTGAGGCCCACCCAGCCTCCTGTACAATGGCTACCGTATCTCTTTGCCGGGGGTAAGGCGGCCGCGGCGTGGGGCTAGACACCCCTTCCCCTCCTCGTGCCGAGGCTCACGAACGGGTAGAGCTATACCTCTACTCCCCCTCTTGGGCCCTCAGGGCCTGTTATAGGGAGAACCTTTACCTTGTCCATCATGAAAGGAACCGAATATTTTGTGCCATTATAAAAGTGTGTTGTTATAACCAAGCAATTTTATCGTTAACAGTGAGGAATTAATTGGTACCACAGAATGTTTGCCGTTGTAGACGAGGCGTCACATAAACCGGTGTAGTTATAACGGGATTCGAATGTATTAGGTTACATAATCTGCAAACTACACGACATATTGTGTGACCTATTACTTTTCGTTATTTACTCAAAACGGTAGGTGAATTACTCGCTTGCAAAAGGTAACTATCATATTCATGAGTTACAAGACAAATCGCTTCGCCATCGCATTTAAATAATTACACCCATTAAAATGTAATTTTGTTAGTTGCATGTTACTCACTATTTCGACTACAACACTTTGTTTTACACGTGTAAGTCAAGAACAAAACTCGACACTTGCATACCTTTAGCGATACACGTGTGCTTCGTATAATACATCCACATTGCAGAGTTCGTCTGAAGTTTGTTGCTGAAAGGAAAACATAATTTAACGTTTGAACACTACATTTACCAACATATTTAACATTAGAAGCCAGCGAAATGTGCCCACAAATTACATTTATGGCTTTCGTATAATCCTAAGGATAATCAGCAAATATTTCCCCACATTTCCTTATGTGTTTGGTTTTATAATAAAGGCATTGTGTCCTGTACAAGGCAGTAACTTACTTTTATCGATTATTTAAAGCCATTCCCACGTTAAATGGTTTAGCTGTTAATGTTCAGTGACTGGGCTATATACTGGACGATGGAATAACAGGAATTCGATTACCGCAAGGGCAAAAGGTTTTTATTCTCCGAAACGTCCATACCTTCATTTTGTCCCACCCAGTCTCTTGTTAAGTTGGTACAGGGTCTTATGTTCCAGGGTCAAACCAACAGGGCTTGTAGCTAATCTAACCCAAATTTTGGGCCGCGGTCAAGAATGCGTGGAGGTGTACTCCACTCCCCAGTATGCACACCACCACAGCTGGCACAGCAGCAACTTGAATGTTGACCTTCTGTTATATACTTCTGTTTCCTCACATCTGTTTGCTCTCAGTCATAAACCAATGTTTCTACTATAGCAGTCTTCGCACAGCAAGATATGCTACAGTTTCTCTGTTCCCTGGGACGTTCACGCTTCGTCATAGTCAATCACCACCAAGCTACATGCGACTTCCAAGATCAGAGATTCTCATGGCGGTGACTATGGATGTTATAAAATGTCGGAATGTGACGCCGTGTAGTCTAGTATAAATCTTCACACCAAAATGCGTCACGTCCCACAAAATGATACAGAGTATCTTTTGTTCTACAAATGCATCCTACACACGCTCCTTTAATTTTTCTCGGTCCAAAAAACCTAATGGAGTCCCATCATTCACGTGAGATACAGGCCTGTGTTAATGTTCCATATCAGCAGGTCTGTGTCTCCGTCAGTTTACTAAGAAATGAAATTAGGAACCAGAATCCTGTTACACGAACATAATTGTCTTTTATGTTGTGTCGCGTTGTAATCGCGCAAAAATGTACCAACATTTCTGCGGTACATACTGCCAATGTCTTGAGAGAAGATGAGACAGCAGGTACATACTGCCAATGCCTTGAGACAAAATGAGACAGCAGGTACATACTGCCAATGTCTTGAGAGAAAATGAGACAGCAGGTAGAAGATTAAGGCAAGATGTCCCTTCAAAATAGTAATAAATTTCAGCAAGACTATAGGCAGTCGTACAATAAAATAGTTGTCTCCACATTTACCGCTGTGAAAAGCTCAAAATTTAAAATTTTTATTTTTACTTTGTCACGGTAACTCGTCCTAGAGAGGCAAAGAAATTTATCCGAAAGTCCAAAACAATACTACATCGGAGATATTATTTACAGTTTCATAAGACCTCGTTGTGACGTGGTTAGCTGTTAAACTGCGACCAACACATCCGGAGATTCTACCTGTAAATTCCAAAGTTGTCTCTCTACATTCGGCATACAGAACTCTAGACGGGCGAGGGTTCACGCACATCTTCCAGGAGAGATACTGGCTGAGGTCACCGCAGCGCCTCTCATCTCAGTACAAAGCTTGTGCTTCCAATTACATCACCTAGCAGAGAGCCGTAACAAGTGGAAACGAATGTCCCTTTCTTATCGTCATGTGGCATCCACTGTAAAGGTCAGACACGCAAACCTCTTAACTCTGAAGTAAACGCCGGCCAAACAGTCAAATAAATTAAGGGCATAAATACAAAAATAGTAATATTTAAGGGGAAGGAAAATTGGAAGATAAAAGAGAATACAAATGAGTGGAGATATGAATAGGAAACGTGTGAAGTGTGTAAAAACGGGGTAAATTTGAAATAAACTTCAAAGATGGCTGACCGTTTACTTAATGTCTCTGCGTCTTCAGAGGACACACACTGTCAACATAGATGAGAACAGTTTGATACGGGGCAAATATGTAGGGATTTTGATGGCGGAAGCAGGTGCCCATTTGAAGATAACACACTTTATTCTGCTTTAGACAGCGGCGGAAACCGTGTAGAACTTAAGTCAAAAACCCCTTGTGAAACTCCGGTCGACAAGCTTACCGGAACCCCAAAACATGTCTGTAACGCGACCCTCTCTGCTCCGAGACAGTATATGAACTACGTGCAACTGAAAAGAAATGACACTTTCGTACAAGATTGTGGGGGTCTACACTTGAAGCGATACGAAGTAGAAAATCGGTTACTCCGACTTGAAATTTTTCGTGTTTTTTCCCCAGCTCCTCTTGGAAAATTCTAAATTTTAGCTTCAATACACCAAAAACATTTTCTTCCAAATTCTTTACAATTCATCAGTAACCAGACATCCTAATGTCGACGCTATATGATCGGAGAAACTGAGAGCGCCATCAAAGAAACCACAAAAGAAACCATAACGAACTACATTATAAACTAAATCTAACCAGCTAAATCAGATCCTTAGCTGCAGGTACCACTATTTATGTACAGTGTGCCATATTTTTCTTCCAAGTAAATGACGCACATAAGGCCCTGTGATTACAGAAACTTATAGTTCTTTACACATGAAAGAGCTCTCGGCTGCTATACGTTCCAGGAAGGCAACTTAAACGCCTGAAGTTCAAAACGCTGTGTACTTACTCGGCCGATAAGGTCTGTTAATTTAGCACCGGTGTAGCATAGGCACTAAACCTAAGGTAAATGTGTCTGTTAAGCAGCTCAACTAGATTCACGCCATTACACCCTGTGCCTTATATTGCTTCAGAATTTGTATATAACATTTCAGAAGGTGCCAACAAGCTTTGGAGGTAAGAGATAACCAAATGAAAGAAATCTTAACCAATCCAATAAAATGTTTCGATAAGCCTATGTTTAAGAAGAAGCAGAAGACAATTTAACAATAACGACCATAGACTTTCAGTGTTCTGATAACTTCAAACACGACCACAAAAAGCACACAGTTGGAACCGCTAGTAAAACCGCCCCAGCATCGTCAAAGAAACATTTCTAGTGGAAAACTTAAAGCGAAGAAAAAGACAAGGTATATGTGTAAGTTTGGGGTTGAGAGGGTGGAAGTTTCAACCCACCCACTCTTTATCTTCTTCCGTGTGTTAGAACACAAACACAATCACGAACCCTAGCGGAAAGCTTCAACACTATTTATTCGCTTCCAGCAAGGCAAAGCAAGGCAAGGGAGACCAAGATGCTTGCCATGTGGATGGGCTGGGGTTAGGGATATCTAGAAAAAGAGGTTCATCTCACTATCTGGAGACCTTGTACGCCAATCAAGGCTCCCCTAGTACCATCACTGCAAATGGGGAAGGAAGAAAAAAAAGTTTGGAGCGGAAACCCTCCGTCAGTTACGAGCTCCTCCAGCCGAGTAGCCAACACTAGCAAGTCATGGATTTATTAAGCAGTGAGACGTGCTATGCTAATTGAAACTGTAAATGCTTCATGACTCACTGCTTTATTTAAAGAGACCCTTAAGGTCTATCCATAAGTATCCGAAAAGTGCAGAGTCCCCTAAAATAGGAGAAAACGTAGTAAAAGTCTGTCGCAATAATACTGTCTACAATATATCGTTACGAATATTTGAACGCAGAAAAAAGCCAGGGCTTTGACCGTATTCCGAGTGAATTTTTAACAGAAAATACAGAGTGGACGAAACATTATACGTACGTTATGTTAACTGAACTCAAAATGGAAATCCATGTAAATGACCTTGCTTTGTATATCATAACCTGTCAAGAATGCTACAAGTCCGTTTGGAAATTGACTTTAAAATAGACTGGAAATCAAATCATAAATAAACAGATCTACTCCAGTAACGGGTAATGAAATTTACACCGATATCGAGATCAACGCAATCAAGATAAACACAACAGGCTTGCAACAGGTGAAAGGTCAAAGTGTCTCTGCGCACGCCGTGGAAATGTATGGCCTGTACGAGAAAATTTCCTTGCTGTTCATTCCAAATTTGTCCTTCCGTTTCGGTTTAGATCTTTAAGATAGCTACATTACACAAAATAATCAGTATTAATGGTTACTTTATCCATTCCTCGACGTCGACTCTTCTGATAATAAAGACTCTGCGGTCAGCAAAACACACTTTAACGCTGTTTTTACGCATTTTAAGCGCGCATTTAAATGCAGCAGTATTCATCAGCATGTCCACTGAACTTCCCTGCCTGTTCTTATACAGCAGACAACAGCCGTCATTATGTCGAATGTGCCTGCAATACGCGACAGCACTTTACGGGTCTGTTGCACGAACACTACGAAGGGGCATCACAGATCCGTGGAGGTTTCATCTATCTTATGGCCCACTTCACTGTAGACGAAAAAATCCAAACCATTAAATTCAAAATATCCATAAAAATATTTGCAAATCGCTGCATCTGACGTCACAAATTATTATATTTGAGCCTGCAGAAGGCGATACGCATCTCATTATGGATAAACAGCGCCCTTAAAAATTCTAAGCGTGTTGCATATTAACCCGACTCGACCTAACATCGTTTCGGATAACTGTCATTCAAAACGTTTTAAGAGCAATATTAAGTGGAGGAGAGTATATGAACGACATGCGTGCTTGTGTCTGTAGTAGGACATCCTCTATTATGTGCTGAAGGGTGTGAAAAGCTATTCTGAAACGTTGTTCGTAGCCTATGCGGGAAACGGTAACCCTATCAGTGCAGCCCCAACTACACCCACACACGTATCTACTGAAAATCGTTGTAGCTGTCACCACAGAACAATCCGACACTGATTGAAATCTGCCCACGAATGTTGATGCCATCATGAGAAAATGCTGTGTTGTCTGTGAAAAGTATGGGGGTAGGAAATGAACATTACCGGCACATTATTTCAGGAGCTACAAACAAAATTCCGGTCTTGCCAGGTAATAGCAGTGGTTATAGGACTTGCACTCGCTGTAGTTGGTACGACACAGGCGTTTCTCACACAAAGATCCACAGCTAAATAAGCAGTATATTCTACAAGAGCGACCCCTTTCGTACTTATCCCACGATGTTCAGCAACCTCTTCCAGGATCCTTTCTTCAGGCTTGGTGTCCGGCCTGCCACGTGGCCTCCTCGTTCTGCTGCCGCCTCGAATGCAGATTTCCCTTTATCCCTAATCCGCCCCCCCCCCCCCAAAAATACAAAAGACATTCCTCTGCGTTGAATTCGGCAAAAAATAAACGCGTCCTGTTTTGAAAACAAAGGCGAGCCGCACTTCTATTCTTATTAATGGCCAATCAAGTTCACACCAGCTAGCTTCGCCAGTGTGTATTCGCCGACCATGTTTAGCACGCAGTGACGATTACTGTCGCTCAGAAACACTGTCACATCACACTGAATACTCAGCAACATTATACTTAAGCATGAAAGGAGAGTATGTTGTGGAGGGAGGGAGACTTGTACTGAGGGAATGCAGACTAGACACCTTCGAAGCAGTTCTGTTGAATGGGACATAGAACAAAAATGAAGTTTCCAAGGACACGTGTATACGTATCGTGTTTCGCTGTTTTTATACACTGAACATGCCCCTAGAGCTATGATCGTGTATTTCAGAAACATCCTGTATATTAAAAGCACACGTCTCATCTATCACTTTCAGATGCAGTTATTGTGATACTGAAACTTACTAAAGACATTTTGATATTATTAATTCCGCGCAATTTGACAGAATTAAATTGTTCACCCATGACACGGAACTTTACATGGAACTCACTACACATCATACAGTGCCAAGATCCGTTAAGAGATCCAAGATCAATCAGACGTCTGTATGCGAAGACAAACTACAACATAGCAACATACAATTTTTTAACGCCCTATAGCCATATTTAATGAAAATGCAGTAAGAAATATCTGTTTTATTGTTCTAATATATTACACCACTAAAATACTATCTTAACCTTTTAAAGCCTAGCGGTAACTTTACGTACGACCAGGTTTAACATTAAAAAATTCTACGTGGTGTCCACATTGCGTTTATGTGTTTTGTACGGATCTCAGAACAAACAGCAACTTTTGCCTGATAAAACATTAAGAGATTGGTTTTTATAACCGAAGTGGAGAGTGTTTACAGCGCGGTACGCACTGAGTCCTTATATAAAACAGATTCGCTTCGTCTTTAAAGGGTTAAAGGGTTAATGACAGTTTGAAACCCATACGTTTTGTATTAGCTGAACGAATACTGTAATATGACGTGAATTACTTACGTAATCTATTATATTTTAGTAAGTTTTATATTTTCGTGTAGAACTCCCTGAGGATGGCGTAAGTGACGCCGAAACATGCAGGAGCGATATAAGATTGTATTTGTGTACATCAAACGAGCACTTGTTAGTGTCATGAACGAAAAATTTAATTTATTAAAGACGTGTTTTGATACTCCTCCCCGAAGTTAATTACGAAATGGCGGAGTGAGTTCAGAATGTAATACGTAAACATCCTACAGCAACTTATCTGCTGGCTAGATTGTAATAACGAAGAAGTCAACAAATCTGAAGCACTTTCACATCTGAACATAAGAACTGGCCCCCTCTGAAAGATCGGGTGCAGATGTGACTTCGTCGTCTGGCACTGAAAACTACAATTTCAGCCTGCTGCATTTCCTACACAAATGTAAAGCATTTCGTTGTGTACATATCCTTGAAAAAAAATTTCAAACACGGAGCCATGTTTTATATATATATATACACACTCACAGATTCTCCTGTTGCACTTATTGTGATTTTCAAACATCCTTCACCTCACCAACGCCATTTCTTGCGATTTCAAAAGGAACATTTGTGTACCATATTACATCGTCACGAACTTACACAAAATGTCCCTTACCCAAATATATGGATGAATGACTTTCAGATTGTAGACATTTTGGTTAATTTATGAAGCATCTATCTAACACCATTTTCTAAAAAGCAAGAGCGACTTTGCAGTGCCTGCAAGAAGTATCATCAGGCATCACATCGCGTTTAACCTTTTAAAGCGTAGCGGTAACTTTACGTACCAACAGGTTTAATATTAAAAAACTGTACGTGGTGCCCACATTGCGTTTATGTGTTTTGTACGGATCTCGGAACAAACAGCAACTTTTGCCTTATAATACACTAAGAGACTGGTTTTTATAACCGAAGTGGAGAGTGTTTACAGCACGGTACGCACTGAGTCCTTATATAAAACAGATACGCTTCGTCTTTAACCTTTTAAAGCCTAGCGGTAACTTTACATACTACCAGGCTTAACTTTAATCAATTCTCCATGGTGCCCACATTGCGTTTATGTGTTTTGTACGTATCTCACAACAAACAGCAACTTTTGCCTTATAAATCGCCAACTGAATGGTTTTTGTCACCGCGATGGAGGGTGTTTATTGCCCGGTACGAGCTGAGTCTTTATATTAAACAGAATGCGTTTCGTCTTTAAAGGGTTAAAGGGTTAATATCATATGCTTTCGTGTTTATAAAGTGAATTTAATGACAAACAAGTACAATTCAGTGTTCCACTTTTCAGAACGAGTGTACTGAGCCATTAAAGCACACTGGTTGCTGCTTGCATCACCTGCCTTAACAGTAGATACGCTATCCACAGATTTCTTATAATGGTTGAAATCCACACCCTAAAGTATCAAATGCAATAAAACAGAGGTGCCATGTCAAAAAAAGGAATATACTAGGCCTGAAGGTAAATTTTACACATTACAAATCTAGGCCCATAGAAAGTGGGCCGCTTTACGCTCCTGCAGTTTGCACGTGGGAAAGACACTTCAGTACCTATCGGATAGGATCCTGGATTGGGCGTGGTGAACGACAAACTCATTCCTGCCGCCAGCAGGAAATTCGGGAATTATTTACGTAACACATTATTTCAACTTATTCATGAAAAAGGGTCTGAAGAATATTTTTACAAAAGCCAGAATTACCTTAATATTTGTTAGCGACATCATCTCTGTGAGCTTATCTAACTGCCAGCAAGAACTGGAGACACTGTCATGAAGCGGTTTTTCAGACTTGTCACTCGAAGGTCCGAGCACGCGGTACGGTGCCTTGCTGAAGTGCCGAGAAAGACTTACACGTCTTGTGACACGAGGCTTAATTGTCGGTCTCCCGCCGGACAGTGAAACGGCGGACAAAGGAAGTAATCCAGCCATCCTCTCTCTGCTGCTTCCTTCCTACTCCGACCTCAAGTGGCCACAAACACAAACGGACGTATTTCCTGCTCCGGGGATCAAGATGGACGACACGCGAGATTTAGCAAAGCCCACTCAGAACCTTGCAAACTTCAAAGATATACGACATTTGATGCAGTATCGATTATCTCCTCGTTGACACTTAAAATAGTATTTTTATTTATTCTAAATTACTTGGAATAAACTTCCACTGCTCGCGGAGTAATTTTACATGGAACTAAATTCGTCACGTTAACCTTTTAAAGCCTAGCGGTAACTTTACGTACCACCAAGTTTAACATTAAAAAATTCTACCTGGTGCCCACATTGCGTTTATGTGTTTTGTACGGATCTCAGAACAAACAGCAACTTTTGCCTTATAAAACATTAAGAGATTGGTTTTTATAACCGAAGTGGAGAGTGTTTACAGCGCGGTACGCACTGAGTCCTTATATAAAACAGACACGCTTCGTCTTAAAAAGGTTTAATAACATCCCGTGATTGCGATACGGGGTTCTATCAGTGGTACCGATGAAGACTCTAGTCTTCCGGCATGTGACGTTGTGAAGACTGATGGAAAGTTGCCGACGTATCGACGCCTTATCTTCAGAGTCTAAGCAATCCAAGAAAATTTCAAACTCCCTGAATATGGAGGGAGAAAAGCTCCACCGAGACGTTTGTGTTTATTAACCAAGCCATAAGTAACCATATCACAAAGACGTAACTTTTAGGGCGAAAGTTCTGTGTAATTTAAACGCTGGTTGTTTAACATTTATATTATTTAACAACGCTGTTTCACACACACACGAACTATATGCTATATACTACGTAGGTGGTCAAACTGGCGTTAGGTTATGATTTGTAAACACGCAGTCGCAGCCAACTGAAGGTGTGATCCGGCATTATAGGTGTACAGAATTATACCGGAAGTCACAAAATGGTGTACCTGGCAGCCCTCTGCTTCCCCACCCAGGCGCTTAAAACTGGGTATTTTTAATAACATAATTTTGCGTGAAGTATGCAATAAAAGTGTTTCCAGCACAATAACCGTAACTGTCTTTTTTCCTTAATGCTTGTAACTTTTTCCTTTTGGTACAACACTGAGTCACCATTACGAACTTCCAGCCCTCTTCTCATTGTACATAACTGTAATGTCAGCAGTCTTCTGCAACACGATAGTTCTAAATGCCAGCACAACGAACATGGTCACATTGTTCTTGACAAGTCAGAACTACAGCCTGATTCTTGAATCACTGAACACTAATATAGACGCTGGAGCCTTCACTTCCCGCATTCACGAAAAGACAACTGGATTAAGAAGCCAGTTACCTTAAGTGATTTCACTAACTGCAAGAAAAATAACTGATTGTTCATGGATTTCAGATCTTTATTTTACATTCCTCATACGCTGACCAACACACAAGTATTAATCCTTTAAAAACGGAGCGTATCTGTTTTATATAAGGACTCAGTGCGTACCGCGCTGTAAACACTCTCCGCTTCAGTTATAAAAACCAAACTCTTATAAGGCAAAATTTTCTGTTTGTTCTGAGATCCGTACAAAACACATAAACGCAATGTTGGCACCACGTAGAATTTTTTAATGTTAAACCTGGTCGTATGTAAAGTTACCGCTAGGCTTTAAAAGGTTAAAGTGAGACATCAATATCATAGCGTTTATTTCTGTTATTTTTAATTTTATCATGACAATAATATCTTACCGTAACGCACAAGGTTTCTTACAGTCCTCCACACTGTTTTACCTTACCTTTACCGGTACAGTCAATCAATATTATAAGCCACGTAGTAAAGTTTTAATAGCACGAAAAAAGAGAGGCTTGCACAGTCAAAAGCAACGTCAGACTGACAATATTACTCCCGATCCTTTATTGCTTCATATGACAACTCTTTGTCATGTAGCAACTCCATGAAACATGAAAATATTCGATAAAAATAGGAAGGCAATGAGCTGTTGGCTAGTCAAGTGATTTTATGCAAACCGAACGTTCATTCCCGTATTCACAAGAGCTCGTCACTGGCCAATGTCTCGTGCCCGAGGAATCCAGGCCAAAATTTCTGTTCTAATTTCTATTGGGTCAATTTTAATATTATATTACAGCGTATTAATAGATTTTCCAAGTGGTGTATATTGCTGAAGGCATGTTTCGTGTATGCGTCTTACGACCCACGCCAGACACACGCCTTGTCTCTCTCATACCCTTGATTTCTTCATGTCTGTGAACAAGTACAGACGATTTAAGAAGTCAGTGTTCATTTTTCTCCATCCTTCTGTTGCAAGAACTATTATTTTGCAATCTCCGGTTTTACAAGAAACTAATAATCGTTAAATGTAAAAAAAAATAATTTACAGTCTCATCTATCACCATGTATCCCTGCGTACGCACATTCGTCATTACCGGTGCAGATGGACAGATTTCTATAAAAGGTGGACAACAACGACATTTTAACATACACAAATGAATTATCCGCTCAGGTTTTGCAGCATTTTGAACGATCATACCGGGACTTGAGTGTTGGGACTAACAAAATCAACCAAAAGGACGTGGCTGTATCTCTAAGCCACTGCAAAGAGTGTAGTTGTCTTCGCTGTTAATTATGCTGGCATATAAAATTTAAAAGTCATACGTCCATACACATAAAAACATTGGTATATATTTGAAAGCTCTACTGAACCTTTGTGCATAGGTATAAACTGCAGGGGGGGGGGGGGGGGGCAAATGACCCTCCAGTATTTTTTCTACCTAAAAATACTTTTTTGGCTACTGAGTTGAAGATGGGTTGATAAAAAATAATCCGGGTAAGAGTATGGGGAGGGGAGGTACGTATGCATATTAAGGATCGGTTCAAATCAATCTTCCCCTATTTCTAACTTGATTCCTTAGTACATTAAAGTTCCTAGGACCGATGGTCGAGTTTCGCCCCCCCCCCCAAATATTACTAGCCAAGTTACGCCAATAGCATAAGGAGCGAGATGTAAAGGACGACAGGTTCACTGTGGTATTACATTGGTCCCACACCTTTACACGTGTTGTGTGGCTTGTACACACGTGCCATGTAACTGGACGCGTCAACACCTTTAAATAAACTTACAGCAGATACAGTATATTTATATCTATATTGTGCCTTTAAATGCTACAAAGGTTTAGAGACACACCTGGCAGCTCCGGAAAATTCAGTTTCGAAGGTTATTTGGTTCAAACAATTATGATCTCTTCCTGACGATATGTTCGCGGGCCTGACTGGGAAACGAGGTAGGGAAGGGCATGCAAAATATAAGTAACAATAAAACAGGCTTCTCAGCCTGTAACTGTAGCCTAAATGCCCTATCGGTCCCTCTTTAGCACGAGCAAAAGTGCCGCTTCTCATTATGTTTTTACACTACAGACCCATAAAACCTTCCGACTCTTTTACACTATAGGCTTTTCCCAATCTCTGCTCTTGCCCACTTGGCGGTGCACAAGTCGCGGGTGCCAGTCGACCAGGACGACTAACTTTTGTACGGTAGCATCCAATATTTGTGGGTCCTCAGTACGGAATCTCCTTCATGTCACCCTTCCGGCGCCCAGTATTTTGAGGTGGCTCCTACATTCTTGTAAAATTTGTGTACATTTGCTTTAAATAATCACATTATGTGTCTGTAATATACGAGGAACGCGGCGACGTTTTCTGCTCGATTACTTTCCCTTGCACGCAGACATCGCAGGATTTCAGCAATATTTGTATAATAATTTGCGACTTTTTTTCGTCGTCCGTAAAGATACGGCATTTGCGACTCAAACTTCTTACAAAGAAAACCAGTTTAATTCCTTATTTGGGGGACGAAATCACCAGAACTTCCTCCACCACCATAGGAAAGCAGAAAAGAGGGAAAGAAGCATGACGAAAGCGGAATTTTAACCCGCAACACCAATGTTTATGTAGACGGAGGCCGTACGCCCCTTCGACGGAGCTGATATTGGCACTGATTAACCTTTCGCGGCATAAAATTAACCTAAATAAAAGACAAAAAATGCAGTTCGTACATCAGAGAAAACACAGCGCGTCATAAATATATGGGCCAACCGGTCAATACTGTTTACGGAAATCACTGTTTATTGTGGAAGTTACACAAAAATCTTACTCTAACGTAACAGATCGTTTGGATAGTGTCGAGAACTTTAGACGATGTCAGGTGGTTCACACGGTAACCACTGCTTTTGAAATGCTTAATGAATTCTAGAGGTAAACACAGTAATTTCTTCACGTCCCTCATACTCAGTTGTCTGTTTTTTCGTTACAATTCTGCTTCATAGATAGTATTTTATGGGTGTACACAAGTTCAGAATGTAACATAAACAATGTTACTGTTTATATTGGGGATATATCAACATATGCAATGGACGCAGACGCCACACATTGTTTTATAAAATGTTCGTGCCGACCACCCACACGGCGACACGCTACGACAGAGAATTAAAACTCGTAACACAGCGCGTACGACTAGTTTCTTGTGTTGACGAAAAAACCGCTCCTTTCTCTTCCAGTACAGTGCGCCTGAACACGGACAAGCTGCTGCTGCTGCTGCTGCTGCTGCCGCCGCCGCCACCACCATTACTACTCTTTTCAATTACAGGGGTTTGGTGTTACTTTCCAATTCCAAAATTCGTTAAGTTTCAAACTGGTCGTCACATCTACTTCAGTGGGATACACAATGTTGGCCTTCGTCACCGTCAAGCGATCGGTGCTCTGCCCGTTCTGCCGCTTACCTCTTCAATTAACAGTACCATGCACGCACCGTAGTTCACCTCACGGCTCAATGCGCAGAGCACCAAGTTCCACTTCGGACAGGTGCACAGGTATATCGTGAAGGACTTAAGAAGCTACTTCAACGCTGGCGAAAGTGTGCAGACCGCAAACGTGACAATGAGTAGAAATAACCGCATTGAGATGAACAACACGGTTCATATATATGTATCCACTTCCATATGAGAAAATTACAACGCACTGCTTTTCAGCACACCTACGTACAATTCAATTCAGATCTAACCTAGTGGCCAATTAAAAATAAGGGATAATTCACAACATAACAATTTAATAACAACAGTATTAATAATAACAATCAGCACTACAATTTTTGTTGCCACTAAGACTGGGATTTCGTGTTTAAACGCGCACTTGTGTTTCGATTTAACTGATGTGCCTGCAAATATTGTCCTCCTTGTTAGATTTTTAGATATATCATTTCAACTGTCCAGGTTATACAGCGTATAATGCTAGTGTAATGTATAAAAGATTCACTTTAAAAGGCGAAAAGAACAATCTGCCGTACGTTTGTTAACTTACTAGCCAAAAATTTACCTGAAGGAAATGTGGACAAGCATGACGTAATTTAGCAAAGTGATCCAACGTGATGGCCAAGATTCGAACCGCGTAGCTCCTAAGTACTAAGCAGCACCAGCACTGTACTGTATAATTCCCCCACTATGTTATTCCACGTCTTCGTATAACGTGTACACAACACTAAAGCCACTGAGCTTAGCAAGTGAGGCAGTGCCTAGTATTAACAACATTTTTAATCACGGCGCTAGCAGGCTGCACATTACGCATCGGATATGGCGCACCGTTCGTTTCACATTGCCTCTACTTGAAAGCAAGGCATCTAAGTATGAAGACCACAGCACCATGCACTTAATCTCCCTGCGTAATTCCATTTTCCATCCACTTTCTATAGTATTACCCTCTCTTCCTCCTTTTTTCATCAGAATCATTCAATCTCTTTTCCGTTAGCTCTATCCCCTTGCATATCACTCTATACTCTTATCCTATGGAATGAAGTCTGCTTTATAATGCTCTTCTAGCCAAACCCTTAATCAGCAGCTTCTAAATCCAGGCAAAACCACTCGATGAAATATCCATTATAACTCTCCGCTACTGTTTCCTCCCATCCTTATTTCTGGGCTAAAACTGAGGCAATATTATCTGCAGGTAAAGTACATGATTTTATGACAGAGTCCTTAGGTAGGAGATATATCAAACACTTGTTAACATGCGGCTGCGGGTACTGTGTTCCCTGAAGCTTGCTCATATAACGCTGTACGTAGCCGTCTAGCTATCTTAGATCGTCAATTCGATTAGCCCTACTTCGATAGCGCACCATGACGTAACTATTACACAACGTAACGTTGACCCCTTTTAATACCTTCCCGTAATGATGTTAATTTGAATGTAACAGGGCACCAGTGGGGAAGGGAAATATGTTGGGGAAAGACGAGCTGTTAGCATGTCTGTACAAAGGATTACATCAAAATCTGTCCTAAGCACAACCAAGATTAAACAAAACTTTGACCCACCCAACTGATACTCATTGTTTACATCGCCCTGATAAATTGACATATTTGGTGAAGAGTACAAATCACGAAACTTCCCATTTTTCCAGTCTCCAGAATTGTTATATCCCTCCCCTGAGGCCCAAATATTCTTCTCAACACCACGTTCGCATATATACGAAATATATGCTCTTCACTTAAATCGACACGCTCCAGTTTTAGTACTGAAAATTCCACAAAACATTCCCTTACGGTTGACAACAACAACTAAAAAGCGGTGGGCCCAATTGGAAGTCAACTGCGACTTATAAATTTAATGTGTCCCATGCCCGTGCACTATATTATACAAAAACACTAATCACCAACAAATGCACAAAGAGAGTTTTATCATCAACCGTAACATGCTCCTACATGTTTCGACCCTGCTGGGTCATCTTCAGGGAGAGATTTTGTTATCTTTACACTAAGGTTGCACTTTACAGTTGAGCGAGAATGTGCTTTTGACTGTGTACTGCGTTGTTTTTGGAGGCGTGAACTCTCCGCGGAGAGTTCACGCCTCCAAAAACAACGCAGTACACAGTCAAAAGCACATTCTCGCTCAACCGTAAAGTGCAACCTTAGTGTAAAGATAACAAAATCTCTCCCTGAAGATGACCCAGCAGGGTCGAAACATGTAGGAGTGTGTTACGATTGATGACAAAACTGTCTTTGCGCATTTGGTGGTAATTAGTGTTTTTGCGACTTATAATTTTAATAACACAAAAGATATTTGACCAGTAAAACACTCGCGTCAGAGTTATAGACGGGAAATTCCTATGGAACCCCGAGAACTCACCCACATGCCATGTAATGGTACCAGACATGGTTCTTATTAACCCGCTTTGTAACGGTATCTTAAAATACCGACCAGACTAAATTTGTCATTACAATTCCTATGATTCCTCACGCATCTACTGGCAGGACAGTATAGACTGTGCAGGTGTTTGCACAGCTGAAAACACCAAAGAGACAGAAGTTTGATGAAAAACAAAGAAAGTGATATAAGACGGAATGTGTCCCATTTAAAGGTACTGCCCCTCGCTAACATTATAGAACATGCAGTGACAGGACTATTAGTAAAAATAAATTGGAAAAAATGTGAATGGAATCTGCGATCGCCTGATTTGTCGTACCGGTATCTGTCAGAATGTACTGAGGGGAAACAATGACAATACAGCACATGAGCACAGCAGAGCTCCAGGACCAGACAAACGGAACTAACTAAAGTACTGCTTTCCGATCATAACCACTTTACCTCACACAGCTACGAAGGTTGTGAGATTTGTACTGGACAAAGTGGCACTGGGATAGGTTTTTCCCCTAGTACTTCTTTTTTCCCCTGTCAATTTCATCCCACCTGTGCTCCGTTACTTGGAAAAATGAAAAAAGAACAATCATCTTTCTTTTCATCTTCATCACAGTGTTGCACAATAAGCCTTAAGGCTGCGGTGCGTCCGTAGCGTCTGCTGCGGGGACTTTCTCCACAATAACAAATGCTACAAAGTTTGATGAGTTATCGCCAACAAGTCGTGAACGGCTTGCGTAGATTCCCACAACCCTACAGCCGGGTCCACTTAGCGAATTCTGTAGTAACGTACATACGTGGCATTCAGCTCGGCCCGAAGTTCAGTTTAGATTAGACAGTTGCAGTAGCGCGGCCCAGAACACGTTCGCTGTCACGTTACTGCACTGCGCAAGGCTCGACCCGGCTTGACACTTCCGAATTCTTAATTATTCTTGTGTGTCATGACGATTTCAAGTTTCTCTTGTTAACTGGTACCAATGTTCCTCTGATTTAATAATTTTCCTTGCAATCGTTGATGACAAACCCTTAGATAAATATGAAGTCAGGATCGCCCACAGCCAGGACAAATTTGAATTTGGACTTCCCATAAAACTGACGTGCTCCGTTAAAATGTATTAACGAAACAAATATGCAAACATTACAACTGCCTTAAAGGCTTTCTGAAAGAAACCTAAATGCACTGCAATTAGGCATAACAGTGTCGGTGAAAGACGCCTGAAAAATAATAAGTTTGTCACTAATACATAACCTACCCTCATTTAACCTCTCGTTCAAGTATACGTGAATTTGTTCCTATTACAAACACAGGAAAAAGGTCACGTTTTATGGCGCTAACTTATTTCTCAAATGGAACCGACAGTAAAAACGATACATCTATTTAAATCATGACATCTTCGTCAGAAGTCCCCACCCCCCTTTTTATGGATAAGGGCCCCGCAGCAAACGCTACGGACGCACCGCAGCCTTGAGGCTTACTGTGCAACCTTGTGATGAAGATGATTAGTTTTTCCGTCTTTCAGCGTCATGGAGTACGGGTGGAATCAAATGGACAGGGGAAAACCAAAGTACTCGGAGAAAAACCTGTCCCTGTGCCACTTTGTCCACCACAAATCCCACATGGATGGGCCAGGGTTCGAACCCGGATCTCCGGGGGAAGAGGCCGGCGACTAACCGACTGGCCCATGGAACGGCCCTTAGAAGTCTGTTGGAAAGGAACACAAATTCTTAGTTCCCTTAAATAACGTGAACCTTATCAATTCTACAGATTTATTCTTAAAGCCTTACTTTTCGGAATTAACTGAGTTTCCGTTTTCACTGGTGAAGTGAGTGGGGCCGACCATTTCAATAGATACATCAGATTAGACTCCGTCTTTTCTGAAGAAGGAAACAAAGTTTCCGAAACCTAGCATTGTAAGAATAAAGCTCGCTGATGAGTAACGCGCAAGATGTGACGGTGCGCCCTCGTACAAAATACAGAGAAATGACATTTCTGGCAAGAATGATTAATTTTACAAAATTTTTCCTAAGGCACGATCTTAAGATAGTATATCTTCTTTAATGTAATACGAATTCTCATTAAACATGGCTGACTGACGGATATAAGGAGGAGATTAATATGTTTTGTCATGGGAAAAACATTTTAAAGAGCTCTCTATGCCACAATATGGCGATCTGGGAGACAAGGACGCCGCAAGTGTTCAAACATGGAAACTGAGTTACTCTCCCACACGAAACTCTGAAATTTCCCACAATCGAACCACAAATATGGGATCTCAAGTCAACGTAATTTTCAAGACATTCCAAACATTCTCTTCCTACTACTAGCACCGCCAAATTTAACGAGGAAAGACAAGTTCAAATATGCTTTACCAAACCAAGTGTAATTAATTAATTAATTAATTAATTAATTAATTAGAAAGTAAATTTCATCATCTGTCCTCACCCACTGTTTCCTCTCTAATTCTCGTATGTCTAATATCGGTCAAACTGCTCGCCCATTTCCTCTGAATCCTAACGTGTACATTTTTACGCAGGATACGTTATATACAGAAGGACCTAACAAAAATTTAAAATTGCCTGCAGCACATCGGCAGTATACACATTTTAATAGTGCATAATCTGAAAGACAGTGTGTTTAACAAAACCATTTAGCATCATCTTCAGTATTTTAAGTGGTTCTTAGGTGCTTCTAAGTGTTTTCCTGGAGACATGCGAATTCAGTGGTACATCAACCGGACGGTAGCGATTTTAACGAACTTTCAGGTAAGTAAAACTGTGTGTTTCTTTAGCGGTTTCGAGTGTTCTATACAGTTTCCCTTAAGGATGTTGTAGAACCAAACCGAAACATGTCGGGAATTATGTGAAACCTGACATATTGTGATGTTTTAGTGTGCGAGTTGGTCCTAATAACACAAATTAAGGACCCCAATACCTTTACATTTGCTTGGTTTCTGGTGCAAAATGCTATGAACAAAATAATAAATCTTCGGTTTCAATTGGGAGTGGGGGATTTCTTAACTACCTTACGTTTGATCCACGGAATTACTTGGTTTTCGGACTTGCCTATGCTCTAGTGTTTCAAAACAATACAAATTTCATTAAGTGAATCTATGTCCGCCCTGAGGTAAGATAGTGGGCAGGCACCTATATATTTTCTCCTACAGAAAGAGCTATTCTAAATTTCTGGTACAGACAATGGGAGTAGATCTCGTCATCGGAGCAGACTGAATGGCTGTTTCATCAACCTTTCAGAAAATACATCAATATTAGCAGACGTTCTGTATTCATCTCATATTCCTTCATCATGCAATCTCGTTTTAGTCATGTTTATTAAAACTTTTATGAGGTATTTACACAGGATTCATTTAAGCTACAGGTGGAATCTCGCAAGTATAATTCACTGCTTGCAGCTGGTAGGAACGACTTCAGTTTTCTTTGCTGAAATTTCATTATTATTGGAAACGGAACTTTATGCAATGGAAGGCAGTACCAACTATGTACATCTTGTAGAATGTGTAAATTTTCTTTCACTAATCTTGTATTATACTTCTCTCCTAGTTCCCTTGTCTTCAATCAACGCTAATTTTAAAGCATAATAGTTACTATAGTACCACCTATTATAACACTCCGATACTCTGCATTTTGCCCTCAGGGTGTCTGTATGTATGTCGTGTACTTCTTATAATAAACTGTTGTTTTCCTGAACACTGTTAACCAAATGTCTTGTCAGACAGGAACTGCTTTCTGTATTACGTACACGAATTACCGGTAATAAATTTTTGCTAAATGTAGTATAATTCCAGCCATAGTAACCTTTAACTAAACAATTTACTCGTCAGAACAGAAAGCACTTACCTATATAACGTACATTACACAAGTTTTAGTCCCAAAAGTTTTTGGAGAATGAGTAAAGACCTCGTTTCGGGTGACCACAATTCTGAGACAATACGGGAGGGGTGCAGTCCTTAGTGGGTTGTATCGAACAACCCACTCCACTGGGCCAAGTCGAAGAAACAGAGGAATCCAGCAGGAAAGACGTAACGACGTATGTGTGACAGCTGGCACGCTGTCAACTGCAAGATATACGCGCTTCTTAAACATGTTGCAAATCTCGCAAGGGCTTATTTAAAATTTCAAAAAATTTTATTAAAAGTTTAAAGAGGTCAACCCACTTAAATTTCGGTTGGTATACGTTGAACTTCCGTTCAGGCCACATTAGTTGTCTGTTACTCATCCAAAGAAACAAACCAGACATAAACTTCTGCAAAAACAAGTCTGCTTCTGTAGGAAATAAATCAACTATACAGACAGTAAATTACGGTTAGATTTCGAGCAGTCAGATGCCAGGCTGTTGACTATAAGTCAATAGGTATCTGGAAGGCCAAATCGATCAGTTTGCCGTGGTTCCCTTCGATTCTATAACACATATTCAGTTGATACTCAAAGTTTTCACGTTCCTCTTCATCATTCTCATGCAGACCTCGCAATATTAATAACAAAATTCCATTCTAATTCAGTCCCCCAAACTTTTAACACAAAAAATTCGCCACAGTGCGGCCCTTCAGTGGTAATACCAAAATTCTGCTCCCAGCAGGCTTAACTACTCAACTTGTTCCCTCTGCTGCATCCTCAAAACCGTCTACTCCCCATCTCTTCGCCGCTATGCCTTCTCAAACCTTCACTTTGTCTAACCTACTTTTACCAGAAAGACGAGCGCGCATTGCCTGGGAACATTTAGAGCCGTAAAATTTTTTGTCACTTTTCCTGTAATAAACGGATTGTTTCCCACTGCACCTCCCTTCCCTTTTCGTCTGTCTTTTTCTCTCTTGTTCATGTTTGGAAGTGTTAAATAAAGAAACAGTTTCGACAGTACGCAACCGAAAACCGTAAAACAGTGCGCTCCACCTTATGACAATTATCTTTGTTGATTCAGGTCTACCTCTCACTTGACTAATCTTGAATCCTTCGAAAACGACTCTTGTTGGAAAACTGACGGCATAATTACATGAATCATCTACAAAACAATTCTCCAAATATTTCTCTAAATCTAATTACAGCGGTGTTAATATCTGCAGTCTTTTCTCAATGTTTCGGACATGTAAACTGAATTTCTTTAATTTGAAGCATTCTTGAAGCATTAGGAAGGCACCATCCAACGAAGCAAAAACCCAGCCAATATCTACAGAATATTTACGCTTCAAAAACCAACAGTAAAAAACGCAAGATTCAGCATTCAAGTACCCATTTTAATAATTATAACTCAATATGTACCTGAAATAATTTGTAAAAGTGAGGCCTCACTAGAGGGACAAATCAATGTAGATTTTGTAAGAGTTCTTGAAATTTGAGTCCCAAGATGGCGTAGTTACGCCGAAACTTGTAGCTCATTTTCTCTTTTTAACTTTTAATACAATAAAGATTGTTGTGTGGCTGTTAGACTGATTCATTCTTTTCCATTATTCTGAATTTCTTTACATTAACGTAAGGCATTAGATCGATATCTAATCAGTCACGGTCCCTTGAAGAGAAAGTTTCAGATTGTGAAGTATGTAGAGGAGGACTTTTTTAATCCCTTGGTAACACACATCTTTTTAATCAACCAGATAAAAAATGTTGTAGTTGAGCCAAGAGGTTAAACCAAGATAGTCTGCTAAGAGAGACGGGGTAGGGGCAGTCACTTTAATAGACGATAGCGGAAATGTCTCCTGCAGAGTGACTGGTATACATGGAACCGTGACAAAGGGTCAACAGACCAGAACTGCAGTGACTTGCTGCTGCCACCCTACAGGCCGTTGGACAAAATGGATTAAGTAGTCTTTTGTCTGAGGAAAACAATGATGTAAAGAGGAGCAGACCTTGCTAGGGAGAAAGAAAAGCATTATGGTTTTGAAAAGAGCATGGGTATTGAACGAGACGTTGGAAACAAACGAAAAGAAATCAAAATACATAAGAGGCGCACAGACGACACGAGAATAATAGGAATGGAGGAATAAAATTGGTATGAATGCGAGGGAACAACTTCGAGAAGTGCAAAAGAAATTTGAATTCTTTTTACTGTTCCTTTTCACTGAAATACATTCCCTAATAGTAATTGTCAGAGTATTTAGCCATCTTTGTTCAACTTCATTCCCTGCACCTCGTGTAAAGAGCTCGTAAAATGTTAAAGTGTGCAGTACTTAAAGTGATGTGACTGTCATGTGAAGAAATACAATACAGCATACAAGAACACTAATCACCAACAAATGCACAAAGTGGGTTTTATCATCAATCGTAACACACTCCTATATGTTTCGACCCTGTTGAGTAATCTTCAGGGAGGACTTTTCGTTACCGTTACACTAGGGTTGCACTTTACAGTTGAGTGAGAATGTGCTGTTGACTGTGTACTGCGTTGATTTTGGTGGCGTGAACTCCTTCAGTACACAGTACACAGTCAACAGCACATTCTCACTCAACTGTTAAGTGCAACGCTAGTGTAACGGTAACGAAAAGTTCTCCCTGAAGATGACCCAGCAGGGTGGAAGCATGTAGGAGTGTGTTACGATTGATGATAAAACTTTCTTTGTTCATTTGTTGGTGATTAGTGTTTTTGTATAATATAGTGCACGGACACGGAACACATACAATAAAGCATATACAGAAAATATAAACTGAACAGCTTCTGAATGCCGCGGACAGACATTCGCCTTACGCCACGATGCGAGTCTGTATGATTGAACTGCAGATTAATTTCTTCCGACTGTATTCCAAGATCGAAAATTTATCACAGTAGCCTGCTGAAATATTTTAGCACCCATATTAATAACACGGTTATTGTGATCTCCGAAAAACCAGTTTCTCAAAACTTCTTGCACTGGTACTGAGACAATTTAATCGAAGGGAATTGTTTGGCCAATTTAAAGACCGCCATGACGATGTCTCACTGTAAGCGAGTGATAACAGAATGAACAGCTTGAACAACGAAAACTCCAAGAAAGTAGTGCCCGAAATAGCCATCCACTGGAAACGGATATGATTAACACGTTGAACTTTAGAGATGAAAAAAAAATAATAGACGAAGATTTACCTCTTTGCACGTACAGCTGCTAGAAGCGCACAGCCCACTGCAAAGAATGACGGGTCGATAGTGAAAGGATAGAAAGAAAATACATAGTGACTGCGGAGAGGCTGAACAAAGTGGGAAGAAAGCTAATCTCCTCTACATATTGACGTTACAGGATAAAATCTCAAGCGGACGAAGCCGAAACTATTGTTCTCGTAGTCCTTCCCTCTTCTACCTACTTGTTCACAGTAGGTGTAGAGGGTTTTTTATTTTCACTTGATCACACTCAAGCACACACCACAGTCGGTAGGACTCCTCTGGACGAGGGATCGGCCTGTCGCAGAGACCTCTACCTGACAACACAAACGCTGTACAAGAGACAAACATCCATGCCCCCGGTGGGATTAGAACCCACGATCCCAGCAATAGATCGGCCGCAGACTTACGCCTTAGACCGCGCGGCCACTGGGATCGGCTAGCCGAAACTACGCTGTACGTAAAAAAATTAAAACTTAATGAACTGAACAAATTAGTCCCTACGCCAAGAAAACATAACTTTGATCAAAATGATATTGATATTCAGGCAGGAAAGAAAATATATCCGAACACACTAATACAGACAGAACGACAAACAGGCTGCGTACCTACTTCAAACCACGCGTAGTTAGCGCAGTGTAGGTAAAAGCATAGTCATAGTCGTCGTCGTCGTCATCATCGTCGTCGTCGTCGTCGTCACCATCGTCGTCATCATCATCATCATCATCATCATCATCATCAACATGGCCGTCGTCATTATCATTACGCAGGGGCCTGTTGTTAAATGTATCCGTAAAACAAATAGCAATAAAATAATGTAAAAACCGATTTTACACACAGTTAATGTGTAAAATCTTGTCTGCCATCTCCACGCAAGCAATTATCACACATTTATTTCCTTTCACCAAGTCACCCTACGGTTGTTACAAGTGCAAGCAGCTGCAAAAGTAATGCTAACAGGTTTCACACAAATACTATACAAGAGCGAACATTCCTAATTCTACGTCCACAGTCCCACGCCCAATGCACAAGCTGGCGGGCCATTAACATTACAGGAAAATGACAAACAGAACAAAAATACTTAATTTATCCCCCGCCCCCCCCCACACACACACGCGCGCGTGCACAACTGTACCTCTTCAACTCGTAAGACATTTCGCCCTCAAGGCATACACGTACGATTTCGTTCTGAGCACCAGGCAATGAAGGAATACAGAGTGTAAAGTTCACCCTGTCACTCGCCATGAAGACCCAGAGGGTAAGTACAAGTATAGCTGTACTCCTAAACGTCGACACTAGATGGGGATGGGTTATCAACGCCACGCTCCCCGCCGCTTTACCCCCGGCAAAGAGACCCAGTACCCATTGTAAAGGAGACTTGGTGGGAGAACACAGGGGGAAATCACGACTAAGTACACGTCGCACCTTTGTTACACCTACTTGTGAAGAAAAAACCCCCAAGAAATTTGCCAGCATTTGGATCCGGACTGGCGATGACTTTTACTGTTTGCAGTAGGATGCTACAAGGTAGCTAATGTTAAGAATATGCTGTTTCAAGAACCATAACATGCAAATGTATTGGGAAGTGGAGGTATAACTCAATGCACTAGCAGTCTCAGCAGCGCATGGAGGTGATGATCAGTTCCACGCCACGGCCGCTTGAAACCAGGAAAGAGCGCCAGTACCCGTTGAATGGGCCGTTGTATGCGCCCAGTCGGTCTTAACACTCTGGACAATTGGAAAACAACTTCCCCTGCCTGAAATCGAACCACGACCGTCCACTCCGTAGCCTAGTCACTGTACTCACTGAGCTACCCAGAATGCTATGAAGATGTAATTACAAATGTATCTTGTAGACACAACAAGTTGCTAGATATGTCGTTATGACAGCGAACACTGCCCGCCGGTACACTTCCACACCACGGACCAATCTCAACATCAACAGATATGCTTTCCAAGATTCCTTTTGACAGCTCGAAAAGCATTATTCTTCTCCTATATTGCTTATTCTGTTCCATATTGTTTTATCCCACCGGTTTTCCAGCCATTACAGTTATTCACGACGATTCCAATTCCCGCCCATGTCAGAGTGGCACTTACGAAAAGAAATAAGATAAATTTGGACATCTGATTTGAATAATCGACATCAAACCTGTGTTTATGGCGCCATAAGGAATCTGCAAGTCAATCAGTCCCTGTAACAATACACATACACGTATGAAACTGTGGAGGTAAAGATCGTAAAAGGTAAAATTACCTCTGTGCATGATATTAAGGCACGGGGGGGGGGGGGGAGCGGAAGTACAGATCCACTCATTCTGAACCTCGACACTACACGGGAGCGGTGTGCTCGACTCCCGGTACACGGCTTAACCCCCAAGGAAAGACCTCCGGGTATCCAATGAATGTTAAGTTGGGTGAGTTTCACAGTCGAGCTGGACGATTTAGAAGAGACAAGTCTCCTGCCCCATTCGAGAAATCAGACCACAATGCATCGGACGTCTAGCATGTAGCCTGATTACATCACCGACTGAGGTATGCCGTCCCGACGAGAAAAGAAACTTACAGAATTCTTAACTTCGACATTCGATAAATCTACTCCAGATGGTGCAGCAAGAAGCGCGTCAATTGCCATACAGCTTCAATCATCTGCATCACACAAAATTAACAGACAGCTGGAAAAGTGTAGTCAGTGGACACACGCTTTCAGTAACGCCCCACACTGGCGCCAACAAAGTCCGTCCGACCTCAGAAGTGCACAAAATAGCTAATTCAGTATTGCTGAATATGTTAGACTGCACCAAAAAGCATCACTTATATTTAAATAATATTTTTAAAACTTATATTCCCACCTCAGAGAAAACACATCGCGTCTCCAATACACAGAACAGCCGTCTAATGCCCCTGGGGAAGTTAGTGTTGTTTATTCCGAGAGTCATACAAAGCAGGTATCAGAAAAATGCAGCGGTTTTTAATGTTAAGCAAGACGGTACGTACAGCTGCCACTGTGCTTTGCAACAGTAGAGCAACAGGCGAAGGAACCTCACGTGACAGAAACCATTAAAATGGTATTCCAATAAATCACCGTTCAATATTCCAGTCGCATAGGAACGTTCGGTTTAGGAAGGAACGTACGAATATTTACCACACTGACACGCTCACTGACTACTACTACTACTACTACTACTACTACTACTACCACCACCACCACCACCACCACCACCACCACCACTACTACTACTACTACTACTACTGCAGCGTAGTAGCACCATTATCTTCATTACCAGCAGTAGCCGCAGTGCCAGCATCGGTGGCGTTGGTGGTGGTGGCGGTGGTGGTGGTGGTGGCGTTGGTGGTGGTGGTGGTGGTGGTGGTGGTGGCGTTGGTGGTGGTGGCGGCGGCGGCGGCGGCGGCGGTGGTGGTGGTGGTGGTGGTGGTGGTGGTGGTGGTGGTGGTGGTGGTGGTGGTGGTGGTGGCAGTAGTAGTTGTAGTAGTACGACCTGGCACGGAACTTTAAACAGTACTTCAGTCTGCGCGGAAGCCACAGCATATAGGGGAAGTCAGTGAAATCTCACGCATCTTATACTGCAACATACAGAAGTGTGTGACCGTCTTCACGCTACAGCCTCTTTATCGCCAAGGAACAGCCGCCAGCACCATTCAGAGGACTCTAGATTGGTCCCAAGCACTAACACCTAATGGTAGGAAGAAGGAGTAATAAAGAGCAGGATTATGCAGCAGTTTCTACGAGGCATTGTCATTATACTTAGGAACCATTAACCCTTTAAAGCCTAGCGTCTACTTTATGCACCACCAGTCTTAACATAAAAAACTCTACATTCTGCACACGCAGTGTGTTTCTCTGTTCTGTACAGATCTCAGAACAGAGACCTATATTTCCCTACACAGCATTAAATGACTCGTTTTTGTAACCGAGGCGGAGTGTGTCTGCAGTGTGGTACGCACTGGATCTTTAAATATAATATAATAAATTTTTCTCAAGGCACTTGGAAGTTGGTTGAGGCACTACGCTACAAACCGGAACGTCGCGGGTTCGATTCTCGATGGTGTCACTGGAAGTTTTCATTTACATAATGCTTCTGGACGCACTATGGCCCTGAGGTCCACTCAGCCTGTAACAGAAATGAGTACCAGGAATATTTCCTGGGGGGTAAAGGCGGCTGGTGCTTAGGGCTGACAACCTTACCACTTTCATCTGCCGACTGTCTTGAAATCTGGGAAACTCAAATTCCTGAAACCCTCTGAGCCTGTACAGGGATTGCTTTACTTTTACTCAAAAGTAGGATGCGACTGAGATGTAAAAGTTCGTGGAGTTACGGCACAGCCGGGTATAATGCTTCCGTTAGGTCTACAAAGACAGAAATGTTTGCCGTATCACACGCGTAAGTCCGCCCCGCAGTAACGTTTGGGCCAAAACGTGGATTCTCATGAATACATTACGACAACCTAACATTTGTAAATTTTTGTTTTTCTGCAGCAGTACATCAGTATGGCGGCATTTCAAATTTCCAAGCTGGGAAAGACAGGTTAAAGCCAACTGATAACGAGCGTCCTCTCGCGGTGTGGTAACAAATTTAAAAACCGCACCTCCCTTTGTCGATATTCCTTCCACACAGTAAAACAACAACAACAAAAAAACAATACAGCTTCACACAATCTTACTTCCCGTTCGTTAGAACATAACTTATGATTACAAACACATGCTTTTTGTTCTGCTTTTACGTCACGTTTATTTCATCGTGCAAACTGAAGCCTGGTGAAAAGTCAAAGACACTGACCCATCATGATTAAGCGGTTTAGACAGTTTTCTTCCTCTGAACGTTTTTCGAAACTACAAATAACTAAGCAATTAATTAACCCTTTAAAGACGAAGCGTATCTGTTTTATATAAGGACTCAGTGCGTACCGCGCTGTAAACACTCTCCACTTCGGTTATAAAAACCAGTCTCTTAATGTTTTATAAGGCAAAAGTTGCTGTTTGTTCTGAGATCCGTACAAAACACATAAACGCAATGTGGGCACCACGTAGAATTTTTTAATGTTAAACCTGGTGGAATGTAAAGTTACCGCTAGGCTTTAAAAGGTTAAATATTATTTGACCACATTGCGTACACACACTTAATGCACAATTAATAAAAATAAAACTCGGAAATCTTCAGTGCAAGATTATTTTACTGGCATGTACCAAGTTTCCTTCAGAACAACGTAAATTTTCCGACTACACTTCATCATTGAAATAATGTCCGCATTTGAGATTCAACGTTTTACATAGGATCGCAGGTAAAAACAAGCAAATTCTGTTAACACTGCCAGAGATGCCAACGCTGTTGGGATTAGTGGCACTAATTTCGAGACAGCGAATCCCTTGTTTTGCTGTTTAAAGATGTAATTTGATTTTGCTGCTGATGCTATTATGGTCAGAATAATTACTAAATATGTAAAACGTTCATCTGTCAAAACAAACCAGAAACTGTGGAATCACAATCCCATTACATTAATGTTTCCGTGATCAACGTAATCACACTACAGCAAATTGAATGAGGCATATATAATTTCACGACAATAATGCCTCGCAATGCGTCACGAATTACACAACTCACTAAAATCTCGGTGATCAGGTGCATCATATTTGAGCTAAAAACTACTGCTTCGGAAACATTTTCTGTTTCCATCACCATGGTCATATTCCCATCGACCCTGATAATGAAGATAGAACGTATCTCCGAACCGTTGTGTTTTAACTTCGTCCCGTACGGCTTCTCTCCCGAGAAAATTTTAGCACACTTTCTCGCAGTGCCAATGCACGTCATAATAGCATCTGTGGGAAATATCTGACTGCAGCGGATAAACGTTTCACTTTTAAATTGCCTTCGTAAATATGTATCTTGAGTTTAAGTAAAACATCTTTTTATTACTCGGCCGAAATGTTAAACATGTAACATTTGAAATACCTAAAACCCTGCTTCATTGGATGTAGATACGAAGCAAGGCGGCAGGAATTTACACCACTTATGGTTTAGCGATACTGGCTGCCTTTTGACAGTTCCGTTATAAAAGTCGTATGTGGCAGTGTAAACAGTAATTAGTTATTAATATCATACTCATAATGGCCCGAAACACCACGGTTACTGGCTTTCAACATAACTTTAGAATACGCAATTAGAAACGTCAAATAGAACCATGGAAATACTAATAATTGTAAATATTTTACGCAGCAAATTTTCTGAAATATGTATAATGCGAAACGCAACAAGTTCACACGATCATTCCATCTTCAACCAAGCTTCCAAAGCGTGCCCAGCAAAGCTTAGTGCTTGTTACTCCTGTTTTAATTCCAACAGGTATTTTTTGAATACCTGACACTATTTGTAATTACGACTGTAACACGATATTGGTTTCCCAGGCTCCGACAGACATATATGAATATATACACTGCTAGTGTACGTGAACAAGATGTATTTAGAACTCCTGGACAAGCTTCAAGAGTGAGTTCCTCATACCAAAACAAGGAAGAAAGTTCATATCAATGCACGCATTCCCGCAAACACATGGTTTTCGAGGCAGAGCCCAGTAACTCCTTGACCCGGATCCTTCAGATTTTTATCCGTGAGAAAATGTTAGAAACCCTCGTGTATTCAGTTCCAAATGGAAATGGGAAGTTTTATGCATTTTTTATGCCACCCAAACCATTCGTAACTGTGCCGGTACCTTTGGAAGGGGGCAAAAGTTCATGACCTGACGTGTCCATACGCGCATTTATGCAGGTGGAGGATCGTTTGGGCATTTATTGTGAACTGTAACATGGTAAAAACACAACACCAGCAGTTATTAAACTGGGAATGTGTATTGTAAACGTGTTATATTAGTTGTTAAGTAAAACACTACACTGCTAAAGTATTTATTGTTGAATGGAGTATTTCAATTAAACTCAAAAACCACCCATTTCCGGGCATATGTTTATATAAACTGTGTTGACGTGAGGAAGTCATTACTGAAATGTGTCCAAGCGTTTCAGGTATACCCTCCACAAACGGCATGCGAGTCCGTCACGACATACATAATATTGTTTCTCGTTAATGCAGACTGAACGAAAGAAACAATTGGGCTAATAACGTGCTGAACTCCAACTTCCCTTCAACCGAGTCTGCCAACTTTGAAGCAGACTAGTAATTTTGGCCGATTAATTCTATTTTCTTTCCATTTCATTTTCTTTACGCTGTAGTTGAAGAACAAATTAATGCAATTTTAATTAAGGATTCAAATTATCCAGATATCAACGTTTAGGGTCTACTGCGACTGCAGTATCCAGTGCAACTAGCTCAGAATGAGACAGTGACGGCACGACTTGAGTTCGAGATTAAGAAATCGATTATAAGCGTAGAATTCTTACGGTATGATGCCATACATCACTCAGACGGCATACTTCGCACTGCCTTCTGACTCTTGGAATCGAATGAAATAGTACATAACGCAATATCACTTTGCTGTTTCAAATCAAGTTCTTATTTCTAATGCTAGGAAAGTATTCAGTCTAGATAAAACAGACTGTTAAAAGTGTTGTCTTTACTCTGACAAAATGGAAATAGTAGTCAGTCTATTACAAACGTCATTTAAAGCACCAATAAAAAACTAATATTCTCGTACATTTTTCATTCATATCAAAAAGTTTGCAAATTCATTACAACAGTGATTACATTACAAGGGCTAAGTCGCCTTAATTATACAGATGACTGCAATAAATTAATTTTATTTTGTGCTTGTATTTAATCGATTTATTGCAAGGAATTTTGTAATTGTGCAAATTAACTGTGCGGCATAACATCCAAGGCTCGAATTCGCTATTCATCAGCCACGGTCCAATACCATTTTTTTTGTCCCCATCAGAATACTTCTCTACAACCTACTTTCGTAAGGCAATATACACTAACATAGTGCAATTTTTCGTTAGGTTTCTTGACACTAGCCTCTGAGTCAACTGCTCTGTTACGACATAAAGAACAGAGCAGACCTAGTCATCAGCAATGGAATTCACGGCATTGTAATAATTATGGTTATCCTGTTAACAAAACAAATTTACTACAAAAAACGAGTGCTTTGTAAGTGAGTCATCGCCTTAAAAATGTCATTTTTTTATGTTTTACATCTGGACATCTGAAACCAGGCACGAGATTCGTTTTGTGGTGAAGGTTTATAGCATGTCAGTACAGAAATAATGTATCACTGTGGAATGACGAAACAAGAGTATAAATATTTATAAACTTCGCCTACACTCTACTAGCTTCCAGACAGGAATAAATTTATGTATATAAGTATTTATTTATTTAACTGAATACAGTCAGCAGATTCAAATTCACTGAACCAGTACCAATAATTGCATTTTGACCCACGGCATGCAAACCTGAAATGTCACTGTCATACAAAACAAGCACCAATGACAACGTCGAGACTGGTGCGCCAGTATCGATATCGTACAATCGTTTGAGTGTGTTCCTATAATAATATCGATATTATAAATCTGGAATGGCAGCACGTCACTAATACAAACGGCCCCGCTTCTCGAAGACACGCATTCGAGTCACATTCATACACATAACTACCTTAAGACGACAGCATATTTTTCGTTAACTCTGCAAATTAAGACCCCTTAAACTGTAGTATGTCTGATCTTTGAATAATACATAATATGTTAAGTACAAGCAAAACGTGTCCAACATTTTAAAACACAGTCGAACCCGGCTACAACGACATTGGTTCATGCGACGCATCGTCTACAGAAACAGACATTCTGTGGTACAAATTCTCAAGGTTGGCCATAACATTACACCCATCGGTTAGAACGACAACCTTTTGTAGCAACGCAAAATATTCAGTCCCTTTCCTGACGTTATAACCCCCCTCACCCCCAAAGTTCAACTGTAATTTGATACAAAATACGAGTTGTACAATGCAACGCCGTTATAACAACATCGGTTTATACGACACCTCGTCTATTGCGTCAGATATTTGCTGGTACCAATTAATTCCGCACTGTTAACCATAACATTCTATTCCTCTCTTAGAATAACACTATAACCGAGTTCGAAGATATAACAAAGTAGTCTGGAAATCCATTGGGAGAAACATTCAAACCAAAACACTCGGCTTCCCTAAGAGCGAGTACTTGGCATCTTCAGAAGTCGCATCAGATAATGACTAGAATAGTTCATGCACGAAGAGCAGAACCTGCCTTGCACACTATTGGCATCTATTGTATTTAAACTTACATAAATGTGTGTGTCACTATACGCATAAAACAGACAAGATGCAAGTAACGTCATGTATGGCGAAACTATCAATAATGGCATTAAATTTAAACCAGCGTTTATTAAAATATTTTCTTGGTGCAGTGAGTAGAATGACCATCAACGTAAAATTCTATTCAATAAATGAAAGTTATCTAATGGGGAAAATGAAAGGAAAAACAGTATTTTGATGACTTACATCTTCAGAACGGTGACAATGAAGACCGCTTTCTGCTGAGAATGTGACGTCTATGTTACAGTATAATGGTTACGTACCGACGTTTCAGAATAATATCCTGCCTCCCTCATCAGGTCTACCCTGACAATTTTCTCATGAAATGTCAAAGCATATCTGACAGACTACACGACGTAACTTGACAGAAGACAGCAGTGCGAATATCTGGTGACGTATGCCCTTTCACGTTTCGGTGCAGAAATTTCACATGTTAGCCAGCGACATCCAACCTCCGAAGTCCAACTAAATAACGAGATGAGCGAGTGACATATTTTCAGATTTACCGCCATTCAGTGAAACGAGATGAGCATTTTTCTGTAATATTACAGATGTTATACGTCTCTGTGCTACGGCCTCATTGGCACTCACTTGCTTATCAGAAAGCTCCAATTTACATTCCTATCAGTGTATCACACACAAGCGGTCTGCGTTATAAATTAAAAGTCGAATGCGACTTCATGCACCCACGTACCAGAGAGCTTGATACTTCAGTACTTGGTAAAGTACTTGAAAGTACCAGAGCACCAAAATATTGCCGACTGCTTGTGTGGAGAATATCATATGTGGTGTCAATTACAGGTTGTGATTTGGATCACAAATACATGCGGTAAAACTATGCAGTATACAAGCACACCGCGTAATTTCTTTGACAAAAATTAACTGCCGTGTTGTCTGATTCGTTACCATAAATGTGCCAACGTGATATGCACGCAGTTATGTTTAAGAACACTAACATGTTACTGCAGACCCTCGAATGACCGGAAAAATAGCGGCAGTGGGTGGTCATACAATGCCGATTGTCTGGTACTTCCGAATCGTGTGTGTTGTGTGCGCGCGTGTAGCCTAAAAAGTCGCCTAAACAGTAATACTGTACACAACTGTCCTGTTAGCACTATTATTTTGTCTGGAAGCCATCGTTAATTTGAATTTAATGAAGTTCAGATAAATATGATAAATAGGCGATCCAGGTTATGAAAAAAGCAATATACTACTGCCTCCACACGAGTGTCTGCAAAGCGGGAGCGCGTCCGTGTTCGCCACGTAGCGGCCGCAACCCTAATTAACAGTCAAGACCACTGGTTTCACATAGTCCCATTCCGAAACGAAAATTTCGGAACAAACAGGTTTCGTCCGTTATTTCCGAAATCCTTATAGGAGAGGGCCGTTAATTCGAGGGACTACCCTATTTTTAAGTACGTGGACAGGCTAGTATCTGCTACTCAGCACCCAGTTATTTTAATTATTCTCGGTTACGAAACATGATACGCAAACGTTGACGCTGCTTTGAAAATATCATTTAGTACGCACGTGAGAACTGACGTTCTGACGGCAAAGACGCCCTGCACTTTGGTATACATTTACAGACTGCTGGAGAGATCCGTTGCCTTCACCTTTACTCTTCCAACCTGAAGATGGAGGCAGCCTGTTCCTCCGCCAAACTGGCATATATCTACCAAACTACAAGACGTCACGTCCCGGAATGATCTCTTGTTACTGGAAAGTTTATATTCATTAAGACACTAGTACTGTGTGTCCTAGTATTGTACAATTGCTATCGTTTGTGACACCAGTTAACTTACACGTCAATTTCTTTTATTTCAGTGTAAATAATTCGATATATTAACAAAATATGTACGTCGTTCTCCGTGTTAAGTGGGTCCCTGTCACCACGAAATGGCGCGTCCTCAGGTTGCGGATGGAGGAACGGCCTCCAGTTATGAAGGGTAGCTGCGAATACATTGAATAAGCAGTCGCGGACAGCCGACAAGGGGTGGTATTCCAGCTTGGGGGTTGGGCAAGGTGCTAACAACTCCTCACCGTAAAAAATTATTATGTTACGAATCAGACAAAGAAGCCTCGAACCTTGACCGATTCTTTGGTACAACCCCAGCTACGGAAAAGGGACACGAGTTTTGGAACATGAAAATGGATCTTCAAGAAGTGGGATGAGGGGGGCATGGACTGGATTGAGCTGGCTCACGACAGGGACAGGTGGCGGGCTCTTGTGAAAGCGGTAATGAACCTCCGGGTTCAATAAAATGCGGGGAATTTCTTGACTAGCTGAGAAACTGTTAGCTTCTCAAGAAGGCCTCTGCTCCATGGAGTGAGTGAGTGGGTTAGTTAGTTAGTTAGTTAGTTTGTCAGTCAGTCAGTCAGGCATTTAGTTAGTTATTTAGTCACTTAGCTAAAGCAAGTAGGTTAGTCGGTCAGCCAGTCAGTCACTCACTGACTCAGTCAGTCAGTCAGTCAGTCAGTCGGTCAGTTAGGCATTTAGTTAGTCAGTCAGTTATTTAGTCACTTAGCTAAAGCAAGTAGGTTAGTCAGTCACTCAGTCAGTCAGTCAGTCAGTCAGTTAGTTAGTTAGTTAGTTAGTTAGTTAGTTAGTTAGTTAGTTAGTTAGTTAGTACTTCGTTCTACGACGCACATTGTCCGTTATGAACCTGACTACAAAGTGCATCTCTGTCCGGGTGTAGCGTATCTGGAAACAAGTACTGTATTTTATTGAAAGAGCCTGTTCTACACGTACTTACCTAGATTCGTTCCCTCAGCTAAGAAAGATCAATGAAAAACTCTATCATCAGTAATACGAATGTGAAAACGGACGCCGGTCCCTTCAGGCTGCTCTTTAATATACTTAAATGCAAGTCTGTTGGCTCGATGTACAACACATAGAGCTACCTACTTCTGGTTTAATTAAGCGGTGTTACTGTAGAATATAATGTAAGGACTTTGAAAATAACGTTGCTGTGGCAATCCCCTATGACAAGCCACCCTTAAAACAGTGCGAAGCGTCACCATAATCACTACGGAACACAGGCTATAAATTACTTCAGCCCCTCTTCTTCAGTCTCTTTTCGTGAATGAGTTACGAAGACAGGCTCTAATTACGCTATATCGTCACTCCAGCCCCTAGACTGCCTCCACCACCGTCAGCACCACCGCCAACATCCTTAGGTAATCAAGAATGACAAATTTCCTTACACCATTTACAGCTTCCAGTCGCTTTGTGCTTTTACCAACAATAAAAAAATCCGCAATAAAAATTTTGGCTGCCATCCAACAAACTTTCTTTCTTCTATTATTATTATTATACTGAATGATCATGGAAGATAGCTTAGAAAGGGAGGGTTTTCAAATCGAGGAAGAGTGTAAATGACGTCATGCTTAACAATCCCTTGGCAATCTTCAGCATTATCATCCATACTGTAGTAGTTAGGAAGAACAGATGAGAGACTCCAGTCATGCGACCTCTGGTGATGAAGGTGAAATAAAAAAATACCGGGAGCTGAGAAACTCGGGAATTAGAACTTACGGAATGGGTTTAGGGCGTTCAGCCTGGCCCACTTCACTTGCCGCGTACATACAGCGAGAGTTAATGACAGCAATAACGCACGTCCAGCCGCCCACGTACGTCGCGCACGGTACGTCCAATTACGAGTGAGAGAAAAAGTTAAACTCGGCGGAACTCGAGGGTCAATCCTAATGAGATAAGGGTCAATCCTAATGAGATAAGAAACCGGCGACTTTGCTATTGAAATGAGCCGGTTCCGTTAAGTACGGTCGAACATTACTGACACTATTCATGTCAAACAAAGGAATTGCAGTTCGCATTGAATCAACGCCTATACGGCCCAGTACTGCGCACTGACAATACGTGTGACCTTCAGTCCATTCTTTCCGAGGGCTGAACAGCAAACGAAACGGCTTCTGAACGCAGTCTGCTGCGATGTGACGCGGTGCGCACTGGTACACAATTATCATGCTTCAAAGGAAGCTGCTGCCTCCATCTTCAGGTTATACAAGTAAGCCACGCGCGGAAAAACGATACAGACACAAATACAAATTAAGCATGCGCTTGTAACTTATGTTACGTAAAATCTGGCCTGAAGGTGACCTAAATGTGGGTTTAAACTTGTGCCTATATATTCTAAAGATCTAATAGTAACATTAATAGACAGGTCTGTCGAAGGAAATTACATACTAAGTAGTACGGCATAGCTTCAGACTTTTAATAGAACGGTTCGTATCAAATTTCGTGAAACTCCGTTATATGGTTGAGTAGTTGAAGCACGTGGACATATAGTGCATACGTATCATACATACACGATCTCTCCTTTACCCGTTTTTAAGCACGTCACGTCAGAACACAGTAGCCTTTTCAGCTCAGAAAACGTTAAATAGCACATCAACTAAATGGTGTTCAATAATTTAACGAAATCACAAACACAAACACAACATAAATCAAAGGAATCCACACATTTCGTACACGGCCCCACCTCTTACAAATTCTACATTAACAACAGCTGAATGTCGCAACGCGAATATTCGGGCCTGAGTAAACGCGTGTTTCTACTTGCTTCTTTACGAAAAATACAAGCTGTTCTTCATATCAGATTCATGCTACGTGCCTAAGCTAACACATCTCTAGGACCACCACTGAGCCAACCCAATATAGAGAGCGCTAGCAAGAATACTTTACAGGATTTTTTGCTAATTACAGGACAGAGATCAGTAATGCACTTACAAATAAGAAATCAAAGATATAACAAAAATTGAAACTTCTATAGAAATATCCACCCTGTGTACTCTTCCGCTACTACAAAAAGGTAAAGGGGTCCCTATACAGGCCTAAGGCCCCAGGGCAAGTAGAGCCACGGCACGAGGAGGGGATGGGCTGGCTAGCCCCAGGCCCCGGCCGCTTTACCCCCGGGAAAGACCCGGTACCTATTGTACAGGAGGCCGGGTGGGCCCCAAGGCCGGTGTGAACGGGTGTGGAAAATCTCGCCCCCACCGGGATTCGATCCCCAGACCGTGCAGCCTGTAGCGAGTCGCTATACCGACTGCGGTATTCCGGCCCACACGCTTCCACTATGCACACCCGTATTTTTTAACTGCCTACTGCATCTGTCATTCCTACTGCTGCGATGACAACCACCCCAATTCAATCCCTTGAACTCTGGGGATGTTGCCTATTAATACATCTCTCCTACCTACATGAAAATACCATGCAGAAGCAGCTTCCGCTGCTTGTTCTTCATATATTCCCAACTCTTCGTATTACTTCAATAACATCCAAACCCTAATACCCTTCTGAACCAACCCCTATACGCCTATTGTACGAAGCAGATGAGGGAGTGGGCAGGGGGATGATGAATTAGAGACTACGTCACCCCCACATAAATGCACTAATACACTCGCACGTGTGCATTAATACTTACCCCCTGTTCGAGTGAACTTCCCTCTTGCCCTGTCCCAACACTATTACCAAGGTCCCACGTATAACTGCGATGTCTCTGGATCAAAGCACGTGTAAAAATACTTTATATGTCATGCAAAGAGAAATTCAGGCCGTTACGAAATAACGACAATGTGTGCTTAGATTGGATGTGATACAGAATTCCATTAAAGTAGGATTATATGGTTCGTGCGACTAACGAGATAATGCATTTTGTTGAAACAAATGAGTAGGGAGTCGGTTCTATTGTGTAAAGCAATTCAGTAACACCTAAATGGCAACAGTTCCTCTAACATAACTTACAGGCTGCACACACGTACATGCTAACTATATAAACTCCGTCTTTAAACGGTTAACCCTTTAAAGACAGAGTGTGTCTGTATTATACAAGGACTCAGCCCCGTACCGCGCAGTAAACACTCTCCACTTCGGTTATAAAAACCAGTCTCTTGATGTTGTGTAAGGCAAAAGTTGCTGTTTGTTCTGCGATCCGTACAAAACACATAAACGCAATGTGGGCACCAAGTAGAATTTTTTAATATTAAATCTGGTCGTATGTAAAGTTACCGCTAGGCTTTAAAACGTTAACAAATTGTTTTATCTTCACAATTGCCTGCACGTTTCCAAACACTTCTCAAAACATACTTTATATTTCGGTCAGAAATTTCCAGTCCTATGGGATATAAGGTGGTGTAGTTTGGTATGCATTTACTTTCGTTTCGGAAAAGCTTACTACATCTACGTTCAGAATAAACTGGATATCGAGGGAGTAGGCTCTTTCGAGTCTGTGACATGTAACACACACACACGAGCGATGCTTCCACAACACAAAATACAAACAGATATACGCCAGAGAAACACTCACTATAATTGAGGGTCTTACTGCAGTAACATGAACAGCCACATTTTTAAGTAAATGAAGTTTTACAGTCCGGAGGACACAGTTTAACTAAAAAAAAGAAAGCCTTCCTCTAAGCCCTGGATACATCTGTTGATAGATGGCGGAGAGATGTCATGCATCATGTTGTTTCAATGGACGCTGCATACATCGCTTGATAAAATATCATAACAAACAATGTTCGAAGTTTCACGAAACCTTTATATGATCATGTGTCTGCGTTGTATAGAATTAGTTTTATCGTTTTATCACAACATTAGTTGAATGGCATTGTTAATATTTTGTAAGCACGCCGCCTGAAGAAGAGTTTAAAAGCGTTGCATAACAGACGCGCCACTACATATTACACTGTGCTGCACTGCAGACTGAAACACATAGCAGTGTATTAATAATGCAGTATGCCGCAAAATTACATTTCAATATTCGATCTTTCTTGTGTTAAGGAAGTCGCCATTAAGGATTCTACCGTTGACCTAGATAGAACCATCACTGTTATCTCCCTGCCATCAATTGCTGTTCCGCAAAATTGTGTCACCGCTCGGCACATTGAAGCTCGAAAACACTTAAAAGTTTCAATATTTTGACAAGAGAAAGGAAGGCATTACTTTGGGCCACAAAAGGATGAAACACGCCGCGTATGACAACACCAACACTACACTAGTCTACCGCTTCCATTTATAAAGTGGTCTTATTTAGAAAAATTATTGCTTCTAATTTGTGCTGCTAAACATAAAATACATTTTTATTTACTTCAGAGATAAAAATTATTTCCACTTTTCCAATTTCATGCAGTTACACATTTTAAAATTCATTCCTTGATTATGCAAAATATAAGACAGACCACTAAGCGTGCAAGAATATCCTGGATCAAGACAGGCAGGATCTATCCCGAAATTCGCCAGGGTACCTCCAGCATACAAGTCTTGACAGTAAACACTACACTGTTCTGTTCAGTATCCGATTGTTCAGTGGGTTTCTCGTCAACGAGGGAAGGAAAGACTCCATATATGGAGGGTGGCTGCAAACAGGTCTGTACTAAACAAGCATTTCAAAAGGGGTGATACTTCAGTTTGGAGATTACACTGGGGGCTAATAACTCTCAAAACATAATAAACTGGTATGTTATGAAACGTTACATAGTGAAATGAAACGAGGTCTTGTAATTGCTATACGAAACTTCGGATTGCGTAAGAGACGAAGAATTTATCAGCTAAGCGACTAGTAGATTCTCAAGAATGACTCTGCTGCATGCAGTCACATAAAGGCAATAAAATATATATATATATATACATATATATACATTCTATATGGCCGATCCCAGTGGCCGCGCGGTCTAAGGCGTAGGTCTGCGGCCGAGTGCTTGCTGGGATCGTGGGTTCGAATTCCACCGGAGGCATGGATGTTTGTCTCTTGTACAGTGTTTGTGTTGTCAGGTAGAGGTCTCTGGGACGGGCCGATCCCTCGTCCAAAGGAGTCCTACGGAATGTGGTGTGCGTTTGAGTGTGATCAAGTGCAAACAAAAACACTCTACGCCTGCTGTGAACAAGTAAGCAGAAGAGGGAACGACTATGAAACGAAACATTCTATACGTTCCTCTCGTCCTGTTATAATTTACGGAACTAGTGAAGGCTTATGATTTCAAAAGGAACATTAATACAGGCTTAAATTTGCACCGCAGTTTCAGCCTGTACGTAAGTATAGTTTATAAAGCTGATAATTACACTCCATTTTCGCTTACCTGCTCAAAGTTCATACATCAAATTCCACTGTACACTTGGTAGCTCACTCTCAATTCATCCCACCTTAAAAAAGCTTTTGTGCTGTGTGCTATACAGGAATTTCAACGGGGCAAAGAATTACTGATATAAAAAACAACAGAAACACACACGGGCCAACTGTCTTTCTCTGTTTTTTCGCATCTCATTTACCTACATATCCATTTATTACAGTCATGAATCCATTAACAAACAGTACTTGTACACCGTTAAACACAGCCTTTATTAATAAAGACAGTTTTTTACATTAACTCTAGCAACTTAGGTTCCGAAGTGACCATCACCAGGCTAGTCTAATATAAAAATGCAAAATTGTGTAAATATAAAGCATCAAGTGTCAATTTACTGAAATGAGGTTTGGATTACTTACGGTACTGTTTATAGTACCGATATCTGTCCACTGTTTTAGCCTTGTAAATATTGTGTCCGTATTAAGTTGCATAGAGTTTATCCTATAGAATTTTCCAAATTTATAACTGAGTATAAGTTTTGTGTCTGAAAATGCACAAGTGCTGTTTGTCAACACAAATAGCACAGCGGGATGCCGAAAATGAAAGATTTGCATTAATCAGTTCAGAAGTAAGCAGTAACGATCAGCCATCATAAAATATTCTTCCCTGTATTCGTTAAAGATAGGATATTTACAGACACATAGGTCAACACGTATGTTTTTCAGCAGAAGCTGACCTAACTAACCAACTAACCAAGCAAGCAAGCAAGCAAGCAAGCAACCAACCAACCACCAACCAACCAAACAACCAACCAAACAACCAACCAACCAACCAACCAACCAACCAACCAACCAACCAACCAACCAACCAACCAACCAACCAACCAACTAATTAAACTAACTAAACTACCTAACTCACTAACTAACTGAACGACTGACTGACCGACCGACCGACCGACCCACCCACCCACCGACTGACTCCATGGAGCAGAGGCCTTCTTGAGAAGCTAACAGTTTCCAGCTAGTTAAGAAATTCCCCGCATTTATGGAACCCGGAGGTTCATTACCGCATTCACAAGAGCCCGCTACCTGTCCCTATCCGGAGCCAGCTCAATCCAGTCCATGCCCCCAACCCACTTCTTGAAGATCCATTTTAATATTATCCTCCCATCTACGCCTGGGTCTCCTAAGTGGTCTCCTTCCCTCACACACATAGGTCGACACCTATGTTTCTCAGCAAAAACTAATCACGATCAAATTGTATACGGCATTTTGTTCTGACATGTTTCTGAGCAAATAGGTATAATTAACTTTCAGTTCACGTAGCCTAGAGTAGACCTAACGCTTACTGCTGACAAGAGATAAAAATGCCCACTTCATTTCCAATGCTGCCTATCAGACAGTCCACTTCCCATGACGCTATGTTTTTCACTTCCCAGGGCTCTACCTTGCCTTCAGCCTAGTTACACCACAAGGGCAAGGAAGCACAAAATGAGACATTTCAGAGCAGTAAATTTTCTGTTCCCCTCCCACGTAACAAATGCAGTGCCTCTCACAACACCCTGTGATTTCCCTCCTTCTTAATCTTTAAAGGATAAGTTAAATAAATATCTTGTACTGCCTCCAATTAATACTGTCACAAGAATAGAGAAATTTGTAATAAACGCATCGAACAGCCCACAAAAATTTTACACTTACTACTAATTTTGCTGCTACACAATGCACTTCATACGCAGCACGTATTCTACAAGATTTTTATGTGCCTTCCTACTCCAATTCTAAACATTTTTATGGGTAAATGACGTAAGGTCCACGTAGTATGCAAGAGTAATTGCACATACATATGTGTAGTTAGGGTGAAACAAGTTACCGCGTACTGTTTGTACACACATTTATATCCTTGTACCTCGGATAACCAATGGAGTCTGTAAAGATCCTTAAATAACTATTAAATTACATCTAAATGTATTATATTCGTATACGTTTCGTTTCGTTTCGTTTCGTAGTCCTTACCTCTTCTACCTACTTACAGTAGGTGTCGAGGTTGTTTATTTTCACTTGATCACACTCAGACACACACCACAGTCGGTAGGACTCCTCTCGATGAGGAATCGGCCCGTCGCAGAGACCTCCACCTGACAACACAAACACTCACAAGAGACAAACATCAATGCCCCCGGTGGGATTCGAACCCACGATCCCAGCAAGCGCTCGGCCGCAGACCTACGCGTTAGACCGCGCGGCCACTGAGATCGGCTATTCGTATGTGTCTGCGCGTATCTGGACAATGACTGCACCCCCACAGTATCTATTCGAGGCTTCCAGTTACTACTCAACACAACGGGAACAGAACACACGTCTCTTCATCAGCCTTTATCGTGACAGGGGGCTCAGTTCGGACGCTTTGATTTCGACGGGTCTGATTTATAGCTATTTGCTGGAGCAGTTATTTTCTCCAGTTTACATCGCGCAATAACTCAGAACAGAAGACTTCCGCACTTATAACGTAATCCGTACCGTGTGTAGGCGTACGGGTGGGTATGTTGTGGGAGAGTTTGCCGATACCTGTGTGGCACTGGGTCTTGCACAGACGTGTCTTGAGAATACGCATTACCTATACTGTAACAATCTGAAAATAAAGGCTGACCTTTGCGTTAGTAGTAGTTCGTCGCAGCTAGAAACTACTTCCAGAACAGACACTTTACAAAATGCCCACCACAAAAAAAAACTCTATTTCCCAAATACATTATTTAGGTCTCTGAGCGGAAAGGTCCATTGAATACTGAAGAGAAAATCTCGTAAGGAAGAAAGTATGCAAGAGTTGCGACGGTAAGAGAATTAACGTTAACTGTCAGACACATAACAGTTATGTCCTCTGTGACTGCATAACGTACACACCTACTCAGGCAGATATAAGGCGTCTTTATATGCATGTAATCGTAAGCAAAAAAAAAAAATATATCGTTTACTGCATACGACTCACTTATCAGGCTGTCAACTGGCATATGAGTAACTGTGCGCAAAAATTTGCTTAAAAAAGGTTAAAAATCAACAGTGCCAAAAATTTCGTGAAAGTCAGTGTGTTACTTCCCAAATGAATTGAATCCCGATCCATTTCTTCAGCATTTTCTCAAAACTGTGTTACGCCAAATCCAGTAAGTCAGGTTCTTTGAAGCTGAAGTTAAAAAAAACTGCAGTCCATACCTCGTAGAGAACAGCTACGTCTATGTTTTAGAGAAAAAATCATTAGCCCTGTTTAGGGATATAATCGATGTTTTTGTGCGAACAGCAGGAATCACACATATACACTAACTGACAATACTTTCAGAGCTCTTTAATGTTAAGCGATGTGGTACATGTAGGATAATCCGAACTTTAAGATGACTATTAACCCTTTAAATACGAAGCTTATCTGTTTTATATAAGGACTCAGTGCGTACCGCGCTGTAAACACTCTCCACTTCGGTTATTAAAACCAGTCTCTTAATGTTTTATAAGGCAAAAGTTGCTGTTTGTTCTGAGATCCGTACAAAACACATAAACGCAATGTGGGCACCACGTAGAATTTTTTAATGTTAAACCTGGTGGTACGTAAAGTTATCGCTAGCTAGGCTTTAAAAGGTTAATGCAGTATAAGAATAAAATGGAAGCCACCATCGCGTAACCGAAGGTACACACTGTCCCTTTTATCATGTCCCTCAGCTCGGCAACTTTATCGCATAGAAACACTGCAGCTCCGCCGGGACATTCCGAGACATCTGCCTTGCTCAAGATTGAAATAAAAGGGACAACTCTACCATCCTGACATTTTTCTTGACGAACTGGTTCCACAGGGAGAAGAGCTGAATTCCCACCCGAGATTCGAACTGGACGTGTCACGAACTTACGCCTAGAGCACCTGCAACTGCAGATACATCTCTGTAAAGCAAAACACTCATGCGATATAAATAACGATGACAGTGTGCGTAGTTGTTGTTACATAAATGACTGACATGAAAGGAGTCTAGACAGAGATTAAGAATGAAGTGGCCTTCACCTAGTTAAACCTACCGATACGCCATACGTCGTATGCCTCGGCGTTCTAAATGGGAAACACTGCAATGCAGGTTTACCGGATTAGAATCGAACCAAAATACAAATCAGATGTCGTACCGCTAAACTAACCTGCCATATAATATCAGGAACTAACTCGCTTATTTCGGAGGGCGCCATTTTCCTTTAAGCGCTACGAATAATTGTTTCGGTAAGTTTTATGCCTGTCAGACAAATTGATGCATCTTAATGCGCTACTTAAATAGCACAATCTACACTTCCACGCTACCTCTACCTGAATGAAGCAATTTCACAGTTTAGTTGAAGACTTTGAAGTCGCGGAGTGACTGTACTTATTGTAGAAATAGCAAGCAGATGTAGTTTTAGGAGTCAGCTTTAAAGGCAATTGACTACCAAAACCGTCGACTTTCTAGGTTTATCCTGTAATACAAATCTCGTTGACTTTTGGCGGATCTCATTAAAGGATTACAGCCCTCTAATCTGGTCCTAATTACTGTTATTTTAACTCGCTGAAACATAGAAAACAAGATTTAACATTAAGCTGTTAGCACACCATTATTCTCAATGCATAGTCCTCGTTACGATTCAACTGCTCAGCACTATGGTTTGCAAAGACGCAACACGGTGTATGCATAGCAGGCTAGGGGGCTGTTTTACTGGCACTTGTAAAGGTGGGGGGAAAAAAGGTAATAATTTAGTCATATAAGTGGGCTCAATTGATACTACTCTTACGTTTAGAGTATTAAAATAGAATTCCAGATCACGTGATTATTCCAAGAACCTGTCACGAGAAGGTTAAGAAGGTGGCAACAAAACCAACACTACAGATTTCAAGTTCCTGCTTTAACTTTCTTCCCTGTTCGAATTTGTAATTTTATATATGATGTGATTTAAAATTTCGGGAAGTGGTATCATTAAGAAGTCATAAGTACATATGAAGCGCGGGTACGTATAAATTTTCTTATTTCTGTAGCAGCCAACTCTGAGAAGATAATGTAAACACGATATATGAATTCTGCCGTTCGTTCAACCTGATTCTGAGGCAAATTACCATCAGTCTCACAGACACTAAAAGACGAACCGTTTAACCATTACATATAAATAAGGGAGGAACAGAGACTGAGGGTGTTTGAGAATAGGGTGCTGAGGAGGATATTTGGACCTAAGACGGAAGAGGCGACAGGGACGTGCAGAAGACTACATAACGAGGAACTTAACGACCTGTACTCATCACCAAATATTATTCGGGTAATCAAATCGAGAAAAATGAGATGGGCGGGGCATGTAGCACGTATTGGGGAAAAGCGAAGTGCATACAGGATTTTGGTGGGGAGACCTGAGGGAAGACGACAACTTGGGAGACCCAGGCGTAGATGGGAGAATAATATTAAAATTTATCTTCAAGGAGTGGGATAGGGGGTATGGACTGGATTGAGCTGGCTCAGGATAGGGAGAGGTGGCGGGCTCTTGTGAATGCTGTAATGAACCTCCGGGTTCCATAAAATGCGGGGAATTTCTTGACTAATTCAGAAACTGTTAGCTTCTCAAGAAGGCCTGTGCTCCATGGAGTTAGTTAGTTAGTTAGTTAGTTAGTTAGTTAGTTAGTTATATAATGGATTACTTTGTCGGCCATAGGTAAGACATGTACCATGTAATGTACAGGCTTGACGTAAACACGACATCGTGCTTTTTAAAGTCTCGGGAGATTTGCTCAGTGACTCATATGGAAGAACAATGTAAAATGGATCTTAGGCAAATAGGTTACGGACATATCCACCAGCACTCCACACGCACACTCACTCATGCATCAACGACGATATGTAGTTTTAATACTGATAAGAGTCCCGACATTAAATCACAAAAATTATGTGGCTTTAAAGAGACTCAGATGAAATTCAACAGCGGGTGCTGTTCGTAAACACGTTGGTAAACCTTTGGTGTCAGAAAGCAAATGGCTCTCTCGAGGAGCAAAATAAGCATAAATTACTGAAGGGGAACCCCCGTTACTCGTCAATACTTTACCCATTCACGTATAAAAATTGAAACAACTGCACAGCACAACTTCGTTCACTATGTACATTCAGATGTTAAACCTTTAAAGACGAAACGCATTCTGTCTAATATAAAGACTCAGGGCGTACCGCGCAGTAAACACTCTCTACCTCAGTTTAAAAAACCAATCATTTGAAGATGTGTCGGGTAAAAGTTGCAGATTGTTCCCAGATAAGTAAAAATACACAAACGCAATGTGAGCACCATGGAGAATTGATTAAAGTTAAGCCTGGTAGTATGTAAAGTTACGGTTAGGCTTTAAAACTTTAAAAATACGTAGTGATAGAAGTCGTACTATACAGGTGATTCAATTTTTGTATGTTAATATCACGCACAACGGGATGGCGAAAATTACAAAATCAACCTATTTTCATTTCAACACCATTTTTAAGAAAATCGATGAAGTTACCTTTTGACTTTACGTAAAGTATGGGCATATTTTTAGATGGACAGAAACAGGAATGAAATTCGCTCGACTTTACCAAGTACGGAACTCATCGAATGCCATCTGGTACCTCCAGACGCGGACGGCCGGACAGGACCGACCTCCTAATTGCGCCTGCACGTGTAGCGCTTTGTAAACGACGGCCCAATAAGTGAACACTGTTCAAAAGACGTAATAATGAAAGGAACAAAGCCAATAATGTGTAACAACAGAAATAACTCACTGTTTCTTCAGTGTTCTAAATATCACAAATTTATTCTTACAGTTATTTCAAAATTAAGTTTTCTTCCCCAGCCTCACTTTAACAGAAGACTACGCATAGTGTGTGAGGTTGCTGGTAGGATCTCATTTAAAAAATTCTTTGTTCAAGGGGGATAGAAATATTGTTATAACTCGTACAAGGGAAAATTACGTTGCGTGGGCATATAAATATGAGCTACATGACGCCTGAAGGACGTGGTTTCGCATGCTGATAACGCCTTCTGAGGCAGGGGTGACCAGCGCATACTTTCAGACACAAGCCCTGCCTATCTTATCCACGAAAGCGCCATAACTTAGAATTTAGTTACTCCCGCGCCTAAGAACCAAACTCCAAGAGCATCTCCCCATACTGCGCGTTAAACGCAGAGCGAATATAGGCGTGCTAACAAACAACGAAATATCCGTGGCATCTGACTGTCCAACAGCTTCAAAGAGTGAAATATCCGTGACATCTGACTGTCCAACAGCTTCAAAGAGTGAGATATCCGTGACATCTAACTGTCCAACAGCTTCAAAGAGTGAAATATCTGTGACATCTGACTGTCCAACAGCTTCAAAGAGTGAAATATCTGTGACACATGACTGTGCAACGTCTTCAAAGAGTAAAATATACCTGACATCGAATAATCCAACAGCTTTCGTTAAGCTTGTATTCAGAAGTTCTACTCGCTGTGCTATCCTGGAAACAGCAGCTGTAGTAAAGCTGTCTCTGTGCATGCCATGAAGCCCTATGGGGGAATGGAGGTAGAGTGCCATTCATTCTTAACCTCTGCTGATTCAACCAAGGGGAGAGAGACCCCGGTACCCCACTAATGAGGAAGCAGTTGCGCGGCGGCTTCAGATAGTTTAGAAGTTAATTTCAGTCTCCCCATTTTCGAAAAAAGTAACTTACATGTCTGGGCGAAGGAGTTAGGCAGAAAGTGACTTTAACTTCGAGCAATCAATATACCACATATCTGAGTAACGTCAAAACGTCCGTAATATTCCACCACGTCTTACCCACGTGCCATAATGCAGGGCGTCATTCTTCATTACCACACCCTACGCAAACGTTTTCTAGTATATTTATATACACAACATTAACCTGAATACGATTTCAAGTCAAAACAGACGGTGACTAAGGGAGTATTCTTCTGTGGTGCAACAGCCCTAATCGGGCCTAGGACGCACCATTTTTTAAGTTTCTGTGTCACACACAACAGCCGGTACAACTCCTCTGGACAAGCTACAACCCCGTCGGAGAGGCCTGTATATCGACAACACAAACAAACAAGAGAAGAACATCCAGGCCCTCAGAGGGATTCGAACCCGCGATCCCAGCAATCCAGAGGCCGCAGACATCCGCCTTAGACCGCATGACCACCCGGATCGGCGATAGGGTACAGTAGGACGTTCGTAAATAACGAGGACGTCACTTTTATTAGGCGATATTTTATTTAGATATTCTTATTTAAATTTAACCCTTTAAAGACGAAGCGTGTCTGTTTTATACAAGGACTCAGTGCGTACCGCGCTGTAAACACTCTCCACCTCGGTTATAAAAACCAATCTCTTAATGTTTTATAAGGCAAAAGTTGCTGTTTGTTCTGAGATCCGTACAAAACACATAAACGCAATGTGGGCACCACGTAGAATTTTTTAATGTTAAACCTGGTGGTATATAAAGTTACCGCTAGGCTTTAAAAAGGTTAAAAGGTTAATCACGTAAACCTATTGCCTCGTTCTCTCATTAACTTCTCTTACACAGCGAAAAGAACAACAAGCTACTCTAAACTGAAACCAACTACAGTTGCAGTGCAGTCCCTACTGTGAAACAATCTCACACATTTTTATATCTCTGAGTTTCCTACAATTTTGCTCCACAGCGAAATGAAGAAAATCTCTTGCCTTTCGTTGCGGCTCATACTTCCTTTGTAAACATTATGTTCGTGATCACGAAATCCACAGTTCATTCTAAATTGCAAACACAACTATACAATCACGAAGTTTACAGAGAAAGTAATATAGATCTACATTTTTGAACAGGGACAAAAGTGTGTTGATCGGTTTATGGAATTCATCCATGTTCCGAAGAGTAAAATATTAAAAATATTAAAAAATTCAAATCACAACGTTACGGAAGCTGGCTCTGCTTCCGTCCTCAGGTGAATGTAGGAGGAGCAGGGAAGAATACCTACTCTCTTGGGCCCCTTAGACAGAGCTAGCCTCCATCACTCGACAAAGATGACCACACATATTTACGACGCACAATTTAGGTCTCCTTAAGACTGCTCGAATAGAACAGCCATCCGTTACAGGTGATTTTAGAACAGCGCGGAGAACTTTATCTAACGGACTAAAAAGACTGGCACCTCGTGAACACAGGTCCCTCCTGCAATACACATTTTCAAAAATGTTGTCTCATTGTACTGCTTTTTGTAACCTTACCTGTAACTTACACAGTTATAAATTTTGACTGCTGGTTCACCTAGGTCTGAGAGACATCCCATACAGTAGGCCTTAACCTTTTAAAGTCTAGCGATAACTTTATGTAACACCCGGTTTAACATTCAAAAATTCCACGTGCTTATCACATTGCGTTTATGTGTTTTGTACGGATCTCAGAACAAACAGCAACTTTTGCCTTATCAAACATTAAGAAACTGGTTTCTTATAACCCAAGTGGAGAGTGTTTACAGCGTGGTACGCACTGAGTCCTTATATAAAACAGATACGCTTCGTCTTTAAAGGGTTAATCACGTCACTTACTGCCGGATGAAAGCATTTCCCGGTACAGAACTACATGCGCACTTAATTACACCAGACGTGGCTCACTTAAATAACTCCCCGAAGTAACTTCCACACTGATGTCTACAAATTCTTCCTATGAGTGGAACCCACAAGATAATTAACGCTTCAGTTACGAGCCCATCTCTCCAAAAGATGCAATCATAACGAATAAACAGCCACAAGAGTAAAAAAAGGCCAACAAGGCCACGTTCCATGGACTCTTTACAGCATTTTTAATGTGTTCCATGTCCGTGCACTATATTATACAAAAATACTAATCACCAACAAATGCACAAAGAGAGTTTTATCATCAATCGTAACACACTCCTGCATGTTTCGACCTTGCTGTGTCATCTTCAGGGAGAACTTTTTTGTTATCGTTACACTAAGGTTGCATTTTATAGTTGAGTGAGAATGTGCTGTTGACTGTGTACTGTGTACTGGAGGCGTGAACTCTCTGCGGTCCGGGCGTGAACTCGAATTCAGAGTTCACGCCTCCAAAAACAATGCAGTACACAGTCAACAGCACATTCTCACTCAACTATAAAACGCAACCTTAGTGTAACGATAACAAAAAAAGTTCTCCCTGAAGATGACCCAGCAGGGTCGAAACATGTAGGAGTGTGTTACGATTGATGATAAAACTCTCTTTGTGCATTTGTTGATGATTAGTGTTTTTCTATACAGCATATTATTCTACAACACCGAAATACAGAAGCGTAGCATACGAATCCTCTTTTATGCACATTTTAAACAAATACGACACAGCAACATGTATTGGTTTGAAAGTAAACCTGTGATATCAATTGTTAATAAGTACATAATGTACACTGGTTATGTACGACGGTTATATGTGCATTATTGCAACCAGCATAACTGATTACGAACAAAAAATCGTCATGCAGGTTCCGCTGGCCACGTTTCGCTCTGGTCCACTGTCCGAATATTTTCCTCAGCTCTGTGTTTTCCAAACAATAAACACAATTTGTCTTCACATATTTCACATTCATAAAACACTCCAAATGCTGCTTTGGGTCACAAGTATATCCACATTTCAGGGTGATCATGTCTCAAACCCCGTATATTTATTACTCATATATTCTACGTACTTGGTGTTGGAAGGTTAAAAATCTGTAGCCATGTACGACTACGTGCTGCCGTGTACAACATCAAACGCAGTTTCCTGTCAAGAGATTTGCTGGCTTGTGTCTCCTTCCATTAACAGAAATGGATTCTATTCTTTTTACCCTCAGAAGAAGCGCAAGTTTTCCCTGCTTTGTCACTACTTTAGGAGTGATTTCCTCTTACCTTAACCCCTTCAAGACGAAGCGTATCTGTTTTATATAAGAACTCAGTGCGTACCGTGCTGTAAACACTCTCCACCTCGGTTATAAAAACCAGTCTCTTAATGTTTTATAAGGCAAAAGTTGCTGTTTGTTCTGAGATCCGTACAAAACACATAAACGCAATGTGGGCATCACGTAGAATTTTTTAATGTTAAACCTGGTGGTACGTAAAGTTACTGCTAGGCTTTAAAAGGTTAAAGGAGAAATAAGGAAACGGACTCGAAAAATTTTCAAACGCGTGTAACGCAATGAACATCACAGTATATGATTTGCAGCATATATTAACAAATGTAAGTGCATGTTTACTAATCCCCACAAAATGTGATGTTCAAACATTTCGTGTAACGTAGTGTAAAGAGTGTCAGGAGATTTAGATGGATGGGTATTAAAATGTTTTAGAAAGAGTATCTTAACGTCCTATACGCCTTAGCATAGATGAGTGACGTATTTTAGATGGATCGAGATTATATTGACATGTAAAACATATCTTGCGGTTCCATAGCCTACATAACATTGTAACGAATGATAAATTGATGTTTACTTATGGTAGTCACTCTGTTACGTCACAGACCTTCAACATTTTCAGCCCTCTCCTATTACGACACGTGAAATAAAAAAATAAAGAAATATGACGCGAGAGAGAGAGAGAGAGAGAGAGAACAGAGAGCTACAACTCGGCAAGACGTTTCCTGTCCTGCTTTTACACATGCCAGTCTGCAGTTGCCAACCTTTAACAGCAAAACGTGAGTGGAGTATCACCATATACTGTAACGGTAACACGGGGTCGATATGGATAAAGATGTACAATCCATCACTTCTTCAAAAAATCCATTATATTATATCATATGTCAGTAATACAAATATGCTTGCAACAAAACTTGAAGCCTTGTTTCTTTTGTTACTTCACACGAAGCTTAGCATTATAGTAAACAAAATTAAATCCAGCTTTAACAGAGTGTGCGAACGGTATATGGCCACAGTCAATAATTAAATTAAGTTTAACAGTTTCTGGTGCAGGGTGCACAACTTTACCAAAACTCTAGAACCAGCTTCAAGGCGCCAGAAGGGTGACATGAAGAAAGTTACATACCTAGGACACACAAATATTTGGCGCCATCGAAACGAATTCAGCCGCCCGGGTTACCTTGCAGCGGGGATTTATGCAACCCTGTTTTACTGCATGCAACTATCCGATATAAAACTTCTTCGAAATCCGCCAAATATATTCGGAAAGAAAACATAATAACGGGCAGGCATTACCTATCCTTACGCGTTAATCTTCTAAGCCTAGCGGTAACTTTACATACCACCAGGTTTAACATTAAAAAATTCTACGTTGTGCCCACACTGAGTTTGTGTGTTTTGCACGGATCTCAGAACAAGCAGCAACTTTTGCCTTACGAACCATTAAGAGTCTGGTTTTTGTAACCGAAGTGGAGAGTGTTTACAGCGCGGTACGCACTGAGTCCTTATATAAAAGAGACACGCTTCTTCTTTAAAGGGTTAATAGCAGTAGGTACTTTATACAAACAACTAATAACAATTTGGTCACCACACTATTCGTACCAGCATAGGCAATCTCAGTTATGGTACTAAATGGAACCATAAATGTAGGCTACTGTGTGGACAGAATGCAGTTTTCCCGCATTCTTTCGTTCCTAAGAACGAAAAAGCAAGCAATTGAGATCGGCATGTTTTTCAAAGTGCATCTCGAATTTGCACTGTTGAACCTCGTGATAGGCTTTAACGAAATTCGGTATTAATATTATGCAGCAGAGGGACATCCTAACACAGTGCCTAAAATCAGTGAAGGAAACATGAGAAATGCCAACCATGTGAGATAAAACTGCAAATAGCGCCAGTTACTTCAGGACACTCAAATGAAATATGGTCATAGACCTTGGAAATTATGCAAATTTTCGTTAAGGTAACATTTTTTGCTGAATGTAAAATACCAAGATGGTGGACGTGTAGGAGGTTTCCTGTGCTTTCGATGGTAAGAACTGAAGGAGCACTGCAGGTGACATGAGATGACGACGAGATAGAGCACGAACACGCCTACAGAATATATATCAACATTGTTTGTAATCCAAAAATTAAAAACAAGGCACGTCAGAAAACTTTAAAGATATATACGGGATAAATTTAACGCACAGAGACCGCAGTCCCACACAAGCTTCCGAAAAAAGTAAAATGAAACTCTAATAACACTAACAGAGAGGCAGGATTGAAAATGTGTACAACAGGAAACCAGCTTTCGTGATTTCGTCTCGGAAATCGGTTCTTTGATTCTAACTAAACAGTGCTACATACCCTTATAACAAAATTGAGTATAGGGGATTAATTACAATATGTTAAGTCATTAGTAAATGAATATTACGTACTGAAATTTCATTTTAATTTCACTATTTTTCAGTTGCAGGCTGATGTGTGCAATTTCTCATTTGACGAAACGAAAAACATAAAACAATAAAAAGTTTCAGTTTGTTCAGTATATACGATAATGCAAAGAATATGCATTCATATTCTTTTCCACACAGAACACTTAAAGCACAGAAACGAATCGTTAAAATTTCACGTTCAGTTCCGCGTTGTGGATAGTTCATTCTAACAAGCAATTTAAAATAAACAGAAGTCTGTAAATCCTTTCCAGAAAGAGAGATCTGCCATTTTCGTTTTCTCTACTTTTTCTCAAACAAAAACTATAAAATATATGGCAGTCAACACAGTCAGCTGCCTTTGTCTTCCCAATTTTCTCAATAAATCCTCAAATCTAAAGCTTCTCTGTTCTAAGCCCCAACGTCTGCGTTCATGCAACGAAAGTGTGGTGTTTTAAACGTGGAGGAGGAGGTCGAGGTGTTGCTTTTTTTACTCCCTAGACCGCAAGTTTTCGAGCTCTATGAGGAAGCAAGTCAATAGCAGCTCTCTAGCCACGCTCCGATATTTCTTCAGCAGTCTTTTTATTAACCTGAAGTTTTGGTAACAGGACGCGCGAACCGGCTGGAACCACCAGTATGGGCTTCTTAGGTCTTGGCTGAATTCTAAAAAGAAAAAAAAAAATAGATTTTAAATATTCAGTCTGCAGACTTAGCGCAGGCGGTTAGACAATGGCTTCTTGTCGAAAATCCTGAATTTGTTCCAGGGCAGCACAATCGCGCTTCCGGCCAAAAATATAAACCAAATGACATAAGTTTAACGGTACCGTATACAGTTTAAGCAGTTCATTTTCAGTTGCTATAATATGTGCAACTTTCTTTAAAGTTAAAAATCTATGCATCTGTATACATAGTGTATTTATGTGCTTCGTGTGTTTCTCACGAAAAATAGCAGTTATATCCAAAAAGAAATAGCACTAACCGATTGTTCTTTACAGTACCGACAGTGAGGTACGCACTGACTTGTTGCAAGTTATTATCTAGATCAATTTTACGCTTAAAAAGGTAATCGATCTTATCACTTCAGTAAGAGAACGAAACTTTGATCAAGAAGAAAATGAATAATGAAAAAGGAATTTTTACGAAGTATCAAGCGAGGAAGGTCTACCAGATTAGACAAAATAAAAAGAAAAATATTTGTCCTGCAATAAAACAATAAAAATTTGCAAACATAGAACTTTAAGCCCCATGAAGAGATAGGACAGAGACCGATGCCAAAAGGCACATTTCATTAAAAATAAAAAGGACAGAATTTAGGGCAGCCATTCCAAAGATATCCGAAGCCGGAACTGGTTTCGGCCTAACACAAAGGAAAAGGTATATTAACGCTTACTTAAGCTTCAATTTTACCCAAAACGGTAGACATTTCAGATGATATTACCCAAGTTCTGCTTCATGTCATACAAAAAAGTCTTGCAGATGTTAGAAATGACCGTGGCCTGGATTTTACAAATTTCTGGCCCCCAATGAAGGCATGACTTCTTTCAGTCTTCGCATCTTTATACTGACGCCACTTGCCACCCAGATTCCGGGACGTTGTTCGGATAACGACTGATTGCATTCTAAGCACTGCACTTCCTGGCAGAGTTTGGTTCGCATTGCTTTACAGAAATATACACTTTTTCCACTCTAAATGACTAGATGGGAGGACTGATGTGAAGAGGCTGGCTAAGCCTCGTATCCATCTGCATATAGGCACACAGAACTGCTTAATCTGGAACAAATTTTGAGTTTACGTCTTCGCACTCACTTTTCTTTTGTTCTTTTCGCTAGACCAGTATAGGATCCTATCAATATTGTGTCGACGGTCCTGTTAAATTATTTCCCTTCTGTGACATGTACGTTTCTTCTCTAATAAATTAAAGGTACGTCAAAAGGAAAAGATCTCCCCATATAAACCGAAAACAAGTGCAGCTCAACTCGGTTATGACGTTATGAGATGGAATGAATATTTTATGTAGTTATAAACGAGCGTTCTTATAACCGAGGGCAATAATGCTATGGTTAACAGTGAGTAATTAACTGCTATCATCTGACGTTTACATGAGATGTCGTATAAACCGATGTCGTCACAAGCGGGTTCGACTGTAGATTATTCTGAGTTCCACAGCTGCACCTCTTTAACCTTTCAAAGCCTAGCGGTAACTTTACGTACCACCAGGTTTAACATTAAAAAATTCTACGTGGTGCCCACATTGCGTTTATGTGTTTTGCGTGGATCTCAGAACAAACAGCAACTTTTGCCTTGTAAAACATTAACAGACTGGTTTTTATAACCGAAGTGGAGAGTGTTTACAGCGCGGTACGCACTGAGTCCTTATATAACACAGACATGCTTCGTCTTTAAAGGGTTAATGAGTGTTAGACCCTTCCACTGATTTTGAATATTTAATTCCTACAGAAGTTCCCCTAAAGGATAGGTTATCATTTCGTTTTAGAGAGGTTACAGTATATAAAACTGTACCCCAAGCTATATGAGACCTAAAATCACGTTCGTCACTCTATAGCATGAGCAGAGGAGAAGCAGCCCCTCGGATGAACACACGCAGACTCTGCATGAATCAGAAAGGCAATATTACAACGGTGTCGCAGGAACAATAGGAGAAGCCCTGACACAAGGTAACATGCACACAGTTTTGCGCACTGCAGAGAAAATGGAAACCTCTGGTGTGTATGCCAGTTTTGTAATGGGATGGGAAAGCCTGCCGCCGCATTGAAGAGCGGTATCCACCTCATTACTGCAATAGACCCAGCATAACAGGTCAAACGGTTGGAAAAGTATTAGCAACAGCATCATCGTAACGTATTATCACTCTTGTTTCTCCCTGCTCCCACTTTATCCAGCCATGTTACCTCATGCTTATGGTGCTTCTTTGACTGTAGTTCGTCGGACAAAGGCTGCTGGCTAGTGCTATGAACGACAATACAGTGCACCCTGTGTTACATATTTACTTGACGTGTTCATACAACACGGCTCGACCACACCAACTTCAGACTGAGAGGCCAGGTATCTGTGAGGTATAGCGGCTAACTTGGCTTTGGAAAGTATCTTGTTTAAGCAGCTTTATAGGCGTACGGACTTTTTAAACGAAATCGTGTGGGTTTCATACGTTACATAGCTCAAATTTACACCGAAACATCACATATACCAGTATTTCTCTTTGTTTTCCTCAGTAGTTCCAGCAGAACTTGTACCCTGTTTATGTTATGACTGTTACACATTACGTTACGTTCACCTTACGCTATTGTTCTGCCGTATAGTATATGGTGGTTTCTGCTTTTAATTAGGTGTCTGTAAACAGCTTACAAGACGTTGAAGTAGCTGGTCTGCCTTTCCAGGCTCTTCCCAGGGTAGTATTTGATACATTAGAGACTTAAACCACCAACTTACGGCCAAATTTTTTTTCTTATCCGTCCATCCCATCCAAACTCCGTGGTCCAAAAAATCTGGAGTTACACTCTAGACGAGCTGAACTCTTTATACAAAACTTACAAACATAAAAGAACACAACAGATCCTGCTTTAACCAGTTCACCATCATGTATAGTGTTATTTAGTCTTTTTTTTTTCACGAATGCTTTTACATTTCCATATCTTTAACTTTTGTTTCACGTACTCTTAGTTCTCTAAATTGGTTATAGAAACAATTTTTCAATTTTTCTTTGTATACGGTAAATACCGCCAACATAATATTTGAAATAAATACTTACACTTAAATTTTACACGTGGCACGACTACATCATCTGAGAAAAAGTTAAAATTTTCCACGTGTTTAATTTACCACCACGTAAATTAGACGTTATAGAGGACTGGAGATACAGCTCCATGCATTCTCAGCCTAGGCAAAATATATACAGACGGAAGGTCAACTTCATGGCTCGGCCGCTTTACCAACTGCGAAGGAACTCCCGGTACTAATTGGATTAGAGGCTAGTTGGGCCCCACCAGCCAGGCTGGACACTCACAATGCACAGATATCTCGCTCCACCGCTGGAAGGCTACGTAGGGGTTTAAAGGATTAAATAAGACAGCACACATTATTCTGATCCGAGTCGAGGGACCTCATGACAACCCGGGTCACGACCCATCCCTTGTACCCAATTGTACACGATGTATAAACGTCTCCAGGGGCCGGGAACGAGACTGACAGACACCTCGTACGTACACAGAAGCCTTTATAAAAGGGCAGGCTTAACGTAACGGGGCGTCAGATCACATTATATACGACATACACCACATACCTGCATGCAAAACTGGTTCTTACAATTTCCATACGTTCAAAACAGATTCTCATGCTAACTCCTTTCGGTCTGAGCTTCGTGGTGTACCCAAGTTCTTATCAGTAACACGGGAGTTAATTATATTACTGTACTGTACGCCTGGCTAAATTTCAGCCCAAATGGCGGAGGGTTACTTCTCAAAAGGTACGGATCACTCTATAACAGACCCTGAGGGCCCAAGAGGGGGAGTAGGGGTATAGTTCTACCCGTTCGTGAGCCTCGGCACGAGGAGGGGATGGGGTGGCTAGCCCCACGCCCTGGCCGCTTTACCCCCTGGAAAGAGACCCGCTACCCATTGTACAGGAGGCTGGGTGGGCCCCAGGGCCGGTCTGGACGGCTGCGGAAAATCTCGTCCCCACCGGGATTCGATCCCCGGACCGTCCAGCCCGTACCGAGTCGCTATACCGACTATGTTACGCCGGCCCACAAGGGTTACTTCTTAAAGGTTTAATTCTTACAATCGGGTAAGCAACAGGCTTTTTATTCAAGCAGTATATTTTACGACAGTTCCACAGCCTCTTCCAAAGCGAGTTCTCCAGTGAGCACGTATTTCTGTCTATTATAAAAACACACGCGTGACCAGCGCGAAAATACTGTTTCAATGTAAGCCGAACGAATGGAATTATGTAATGGCACAAAGTCCCGGATTATTAGACGAAGTTTCATGTTCGAATCCCACTGAAACCGTGGGATTTTTTTTGTCACGATCACAGCCACAGAACACGTTTAGGTTAATAATCCAGTATAGAGCGCAGAGAAAATCCAACTATAAAGAGATATGCGAACGACAGTAACAGAATGAATCAGCCCTAACGTCACACGCAGACTACATTTAAACATTTAATGCACAGTAATAATTACGTATGGAATACCAGTATAAACGTCATGCATTAAACAATTAAGCTGACGATAACCCAGCATAGATTATAGCGTTAATGGTAATCCTTATCATACATTCTCCGCTTATGTAACAGAATGTTACCTCCGTCGGTGACATTACTAGAACAGTACAAAGTATCTTTAACACTGAGAAATACTAACGTGGCTGTAAACGAAGTTCCGCGACCCAAACAAGCATAGGCCCGAATGATTTAGGGCTTCCGCCGTTGTGTAATGGGATCTGCACTCTTCTGGGATTTTATGCAGCGTAGAATGGTAATCTGTTACCGACGTTTCGGGACAACTTATCGGTCCCAGCTTCAAGGGTCAATCAAGTCTGTCATTCTACTATACTACGTTGCGTGAAACCCCAGAAGTGCGCAGCCCGCGGGAGTTGGCACACCCTGTAGTATATACGGGTTTGTCGAAACTACAAGCAACAAAACACAACTTTACAGTAATGTACTTTGTACGAACATGGGGCCCACCTAGTAGCATGATTGGGGGGGGGGGGGTCCTACGCCGGTTGTGGCACTGATACTTGTTCTCGTCTTGCCACGTTCTGAGTAGTTAGCGGCCTACTGGTCTGATGCTACGTACGGAAGTTCCAGCGACTGCGTCGCATAATAACGAATAATACGAACAGCAGTTACTATACACTTCTCAGGTCGAGTTTTCACACAGTCACGCACTTTGCGGTAGGCTGGAAATCACAGTTTACGAAGACATATTGCAAAGGTGACGGATCCCTGGGTAGGTAATACAAAAGAACAGCATGATGTGTAGCTCAGTTTCTAAGCTCCATTGCTGTTTGGTGGATTCTTTAACGTAGTACAAAATACAAAAATTATTTACTTCAATCGATCTGCCTGAAATTTCAGAAACAGCCAACAATGAGGGGGAAAATCTAGAGAAAAACAGGATGCCGCCGCCGATCTCCAAACCTGATATCTCTAGAAGCGCGAGAGGAGTAGCATTATTGGCCCAACAGCCAGCGGAGTTTTGTAACTCTTCCAGCACTTTACCTTCTGTAGTAACTACTCAAGTGTCACTGCACATTTATTGCAGAGCTGACTGGCGTGAGATGACGAATTACTTGTTTTACGTCACTTGCAGGAAACGTTCAGGTTTAGCTGCAAACCGCGGCTGCTCACATGTGTGAGTGCTAAGCTGACATACCAGAACTATGGACGCCAGGGCGAAGCACGGCTTGGTTACAGCCTACTCAGGAACATATGTCGTTTTGTATACGACTGCAAATTTGACTTTACTGAGGAATGCAACGTCGTGTTGTTTGCTGGACCGGTACTGACACTCCCCGAATTTCGCAATTCCAAAGAGGTAAATAAATATATAATAATAACAATTTTGAAAATCGCGTCAAATTTTTCATTGCGATAATGACAGCGCAATGAGAGGACGGACGCGGAAGACTACTACTGGGCAGTAACACAGGCGGCGGGGTCTGTCATGCTGCGGCATATCACGTTCCAGTCTGTTGGTGTTTGGATCTAAACTGGACTCCCTTGTATATACGTGCACAATTGACCATATCAAAACTCAATTCCGACTTGCGCAAAATGTCGACTTGTGCCATACCTATATCACGGTTTCTGAGTAACCTGTCCTGCTGTGTCCATCTTCGTGGTCTGCCTTCTTCTCTTTCGTGAAACTTTGCTTAAATTAAAAGAACATGAGAATTAATCAAAAAGCATCATTATTTATCTTCTCAAGAGACGGTATTCTAGTATTTGTAGTGTTAGTTTGTTTTGTAATTAGTGATATCATGACAGTGAAATTTCTGAGGTTCATAAGTACTGAAACGTATGTAATAAAGGATCACCCTTTGTGAGCTATGGATTCTGTTACAGCTAAACAAGATGAATTGGCGGACTCCTGACACTGGAAGCAGCTGCCTAATTGCCAGAACCCTACCTCATTTGTATCAGGTCGATGAGCCTAGGAATATCTCTAAACAAAGCCAGGAGGAGTTATTCCACTTCGGTGATTATTCACATCAGAATTGCATCCGCCATTCTCATCTAGCGGTAAGTTCTACGGTAGCATTAAATTATTTACAAACAGGACGATCGATATGAACACGATGTAAAGCAGAAGCGTGGTTATGGTGTTAAGACCGTGTGTGAACCACAACGCTCCGCACTGCGCATGTGCAGCATTATTAGTGATACTTTCTTCACTGCTACTAACATATCTGTAAAACTGGCAAAAAGTACACCAGTCATATTTAATATTATACGTCTTCCGTGCAGTTGTTTCACATATGTAAGTTTTTATTTATCACCAACTACTGTTTTCACCAAATACTGTACTTTATTTACAATATCTCCAACATGTTTCGGCTGAGTTATCCAGCCATCATCAGGGAGTTAATCAATGTAGACGATAAGCAACTTGTAGCAAGTCACAGAATGCTGCCATTCTGTGAATTATTGTCTACGATGATTAACTCCCTGATGATGGCTGGATAACTCAGCCGAAACATGTTTGAGATATTGTAAATAAAGTACAGTAGTTGGTGAAAACAGTAGTTGGTGATAAATAAAAATTTACGTCTGTACACCAGTCACTTTAAACGAAATTGGCGATTGGATAAAAAGTATTTCCCCGTCGTAGAAACAAACTTTCAGTAATTTAAAATATTTCAAATGCATTTATCCGGCCGCAGAACTTCAGAGCAGATACACTAAAATTCCAAAACAAATCCACTGATTGTAGTTCAGTCTTCCATTATGCCTTAACACAAAAAGAACAAAAGACTGCTACGTTATGCAGCGAGAACCAGTTTATTCTGGCGTAATACTACCGACGTTAAGAGGACCCCACTGTCCTGCACCACGACGACTGATGAAGCTGGATCCTCTGAAATGTCACAGCACCCCTACCATTCAACGTGGCGTCACATCATAAAAGGCAGAGATATTAAGTCACCTCCATCAGAACCTCACCTCCTAAAACAATCGAATTCCGCTCCTTACAATATAGCCCTAATTAAATACCCATTCATCACTCCAATGCAAACTACATTTCGAATAGCCGCACTGCAATAATACGACATGATCACATTTATAAAACGAATTCGTAAAAACAGTGACATCTTCTGCTTTAAATGTCATATTTATTTAACATCAACAATTTTCTTTGTATATAATTTACTGTTGCATCCTAAATAAATACTTGCCGTACATATAATCTTGAAGTCAAGATAGTTCAGACTTTATACTCAAAATCATAAGGACAAGACCTTACATCTGGAGAGGAAGTAAGGCATGGGAAGTTATCGACGGAGGGGCGAAACAGATAAACATGAATGACGAAACTAATTTATAGAAAATTAAAATTAATGGAAGGAAGAGAAACATAACGGTAACAATTGGGACTGTAACTCGTATGAAATCATGTCAAAACAGCGACAGCTAATATCATTAACCCTTTAAAGACGAAGCGTATCTGTTTTATATAAGGACTCAGTGCGTACCGCGCTGTCAACACTCTCCACTTCGGTTATAAAAACCAATCTCTTAATGTTTTATAAGGCAAAAGTTGCTGTTTGTTCTGAGATCCGTACAAAACACATAAACGCAATGTGGGCACCAGGTAGAATTTTTTAATGTTAAACCTGGTCGTATGTAAAGTTACCGCTAGGCTTTAAAAGGTTAATACAGATATTTTCTTTTTAATCGTCTACCCTTGTTCGATAACAAAGAAAATATTCTCATGTTATATGATGCACACCGTCTCTACTCTAGTTCCGGCAATATTAACAGAAAACCATTTTTTTTTAACTATGTAGGAAAAGGTCATGACAGTTTTCTTTAAATCTGTGACACGAACTCATATTCTGATGTTCAAATGTTTATCCTCTAAAGACGAGCGTGCCTGTTTTACATAAAGTCTCAGAGCGTACCGCGCAGTAAACACTTCACTCCTCGGTTATAAAAACCAATCTGTTAATGTCGTTCGAGGCTAGAGCTGCTGTCTGTTTAGAGATCCATAAAAAACACAAAAGCTGTATCAGCACTGTGTAGAATTTCTGCATGTTAAACTTGGTGGTACGTAAAGTTAATGTTGCCCTTTAAAATGTTAAATCACCTTATCAGAATTCATTAAAAAGCTAATTTTCTTTCAGTTACCTTAAGCTGCTCGACCTGTGTAACTAATTAATATAGGCTCAGAGCAGTACGAGTAGGAAAAGCAGGAGGATATGACGTCAGCACCAGCGGAGGCCGAAATTCCGCCCCAGGCGACGAGAAATTCCAGCCACTCCCAGCTAATTTGCTCAAAACTTCTTCACAATTAATGTTAAAACATTCCCAGATTATGTAACAAAAACCGTCCTAATTTAGAACGTGTAGCTATGAAAAGAATTTACTTGCGTTATTACATAAGACGATGAAACGAGTGCCACTTAACCGTCGTCACTGTACGGATGAAGGAGTTTCAGAAAGGAATCTTTATTCAACAAAAAGCGAGAAAAATTATTGAGAAAAGTGCCGCTTAGTATTCCTGCGCTGTTGCTCCGGCACTGAATAACGAGAATTATTATTGTCGTCGTCGTCGTCGTCATCATCATCATCATCATCATCATCATCATCATCATCATCATCATGATGTCATCCTCGTTTTTTCAGTCATAATACAACTACACTAACTTATAAAATTGTTTGAAATTTCATACTTTAATTCTCTGCACGAGTCAGCTAAACCCTATTTTTTAAATCAATGCTTAAAGTGGTTCAAAATTTTACCTTACCCTTTTTGAAACTGTAAGTCTTCCTGTTCCAAATCAAAATCTCAGGGATTTTACATTGTTTCACGTCGATTATAAAAGTCGCAATTGTCCTTCGGCTAGACGCGCCCCGTCGGCTAATACCGTTAGTACGGATAATGGTGGGCTATATTCAATGGGAGGTCTGTTCTGATTGATGATTGATTAGCTGTAAACATTTTTAATAAGTAAATCGGGACTCTTAAAACAGATTTTACGCTGTAGTTCTGTCACTGAAGTTTTATCCGAATTGTGTTTTAATTCAGTTAGGTTGCCTGTGATTAATTTGATTATACGAGGGGCGGTACGAAATTAAGGCGTTTTTGTTTTTAGAAACTGCAGAAACAATAACATTGAAATTTACACATATAGTGGGTACATCCTTTAAAGGGTTTAGATTACTTTTCCACAAAGACTCCTTCATTATAAAGATACCTTTTCAACTTTGCGCGAGACGCTGTATGCTGTTTTAATAATTAAGGTAAACTACTCGTTTATACACTAATTCAGTTACAAATGTGGATACTGGAAAGTAGTCAGAGTTGCTAATAAAACGCTAATTAACATGTGTCATGCTGCACTGAATAGAGACAAACTTGAATGAATTTATCCCATAAACATCACTTGTCTTGCTAAAACGTAACTAAAATATTTATCACGTTTCTGTACTCCATCGGTTTACCCTGTGTATAGCCTAACAGTAGCAGGCAAGGCCCACTGTCAAACAAGGTTCCGCCTGTCAGTCATAAGAATATGACGGCGATAATCACATGGAACATAGAATCTCAACGCCACGATGCAATGCTTCTATGTTATCTCTATTTGTAAATATTGATTAAAACTGCTTTGTCTCCAGAGGGCTTTACAATAGTCGTCGTTTAATTTTTCGTCGTTCAAACGCGTTTAAGTCTGTAAAATACAGGCATTGTATTGACGTTCAGTATTTAATTTTTGAATCTTTTACATAAAAATCAGTCAACAGCCAACTTGTTTTATCCTTTTCTTTGTTAGGAGGTTGAGCGACTAGTTTCGGCCTGTGCCAAGGCCCTCATCAGGCTCCTTTTTACAAAACCAGGCGCATAAAAACTCTACATGCTATAAAAGGGGGAAGGCCTTCTCTTTACAATAAGTTAAAAATATCTGTATATGTATGACACAGAATAGATAAAAGAGGCGAAGCTAATAAAATATAAAATATATGTGTAAAGAGTACGCAGGCATGTAAGATAAAGATAGAATCGTCATCGACCATAAGACGAGGGTTTAATGGTTGGTTTTCTTATTCACTGTTCCCATCAATGTTGTGCATGGGGTTTCCGTCTACAGATGTATCGTATGTGCAGCGCGTGGAAGGCTTATCTAGTTCCGTGGGCTTTTTTGAACTACCGATGCAGTCAACCTCGGTTATAAGGGATCCCAAGGGGAGTCCTTAAAATGCCCGTTATAGCCGAAGTCCGTTATGTCCGAAGTTCGGTTAAATTACTTTTTAACATAACATTTAAATTTATACCACTTAAATTACGCTTGTTTTCAGTTTTATTGCATATGGACATGAACAGCCACATTTTGCACACACAAAAACACACATTACTACATTCGTGAACCCTTGGTGTAACAGATGGAAGCACCACACACCAAGATGCCTGAATGCTCCCCTTCTTTACGCACCTACTCCACCGAACAACATACTCAAAATTTTTAAATCCCCCCCCCCCAATGGCGCAACCGCCCCTCGTGGGCCAGGGCCCCCTCATTACCGTGGCTTGACGATTACACTCAGACACACCACACACTTGTACGACTACTCCCGACGTGTGATCGGCCAGACGCAAAGACCTCTATGTGACAACACACAACACTCATCCATGCCCCGGGTGGGATTCGAACTCACAATCCCAGCACGCGAACGGCGGCAGACCCACGCCTTATACCGCGCACGGCCACTAGGATCGGCCAGAATGTTTAAATACTGTATGTATTCGCGTGGCGCAGTTGGTTGAGGCACTGCGCTACAAACCGGAAGGCCTCGGGTTTAATTCCCGATGGTGCTATAGGAATTTTTCATTGACATAATCCTTCCGGCCGCACTGTGGCCCCGGGGTCTACTCAGCCTCTAACAGAAACAGTACCAGGAATACTTCCTGTGGAGTACAGGTGGCCACTGCTTAGGACTGGCATGCTTGCCACCTTCATGTGCCGACTGTCTTCAAATCTGGGAGTCTCTGCCTCCTGGAACCCTCTGGGCCTGTCCAGGTCTGTAATGGGATAGCTTTACCTTTTTACATATTCGCACCTGTTTGGTTGGCCCGTACTGACACATATCACTTTGCCGAAAAAACAATCCTGTGTACGTACGGTAAATAAAAGTCTTACAAAATCGGTACCTAAAATGTTACAAGTAAATGCGCCGAAATTAAGCCGTAATTGATTTATGACAGGGCAAGTGCCATAAAGATGCTCACATATGACAATTACACAACTTTCTCCCTGCTGCATGAATAACAGACACAGGTAGAAACTGCCCTGGCTTATTCATTATAACCGCTAATGGTTTGACCTTGTCCTTAGGAAAAAAAATATAGGCAAAATTTACAAGTCCCCACGGCGTCTCCTGCTACAAATTGCTATCAAATTACAATTGCAGTCTTCATGTTGCTCTGACCAGTACGCACCCTGCACTCGAACACACTGTATCCTTTGTGAAGTTGCCATTATTTTGTCAAAAACGGTATAGCCGAAGAAAATCAATTGTTGGGGAATGTCGCAGAAATCCGATGTGACCGAAGATCCGATATATAAGAGACCCGTGTAACCGAGGTGGTTACAGTGATAAAGCATAGGAAAACGGCCGGGGAATGGAAAAAGATCCGTCATAACCGAAGTCCGCTATAACCGAGTCCGGTATAACCGAGGTTGACTGTATTTGGTTTTTAGTTTGTCAGCCTTTTGATGGAGACTGTACGTGTTCCGTACAGCATAGGTGTTATCTCTTGTTCGTCTGTGTAGCAGATATTCGTCCGTGTTGTGCGTACGGTTGTGCTGGTGAACCCTGTGCTATTTTGCGTTGCCCTCGCGGTTTATGGTCTTTTTAACTGACAAAAAAATCTCTTGGAATTCATTGTATGCCTGATATTAAACACACTGCAGAAAATCATCTGCATGCATTAAACTCTGGTACATCATGCACCCACTCACGTATCGACAACTTAATTTAATTTTGATGCTTTTTTCAAAATTTATAGAATTACTGCTGAAAAAACTTCTTAACCGATACCAACAAAATCTGTTGCTATGTGCGTGTTTAATCGAATTTTACAAAAGCCTCTCATTCAGGTTCGTGTCGATGCAATATCTACTCCATCTTACATGCAGATCACACTGACATTTATGGTATTCTGAAAAAAAGGTCAACAAACTAAAACTTTGTAAATAATCTAAGAAATACAAACACAACACAACAGAGGAAAGAAAAGAACAAATCCTACATGTATTCACGACTAATCAACACTGTTAGAACATATTTCATGAAGTTTTTTTAATGAAAAGGCAACCATTCATGTAACATTTAAGGAAAAGAACATAATGTCCGTAACAACGTTAAATTTTTTGGATTTAAACTCACACGTTCATATGGTGGTCAACGTGGAAGCCGTGGAGACTGGAAATTTAAAACATCGCAGATGACATGATATTACGTGAAAACCGACGACATAGTTCAAAGGTTATTACAGGTTACCGATATTATGAACCTCAATATAAGGTTATATTGTCTGTGTAAACAAGTCTCAAATGGATTTCAAAACACATTAACTAAACTAACCATAAATCAATCATAATGCATTCTTTTCACAAGTCAGACAGTATGATACAACTGTATTAACCGGGGCACAAAATACACACTGGCAGGCCAGTAATAATGGACAGCCTACATGAATGTCACTGAACTAGTTGTGTGTTCTTGTAATGAACTCAATTCACAGTTCTGCGCTATAGGCTGTATTATACTGCTACAATGGAACATATGAACAGCGAATAGCTGAATAAATTAAAGTGAACACTGAAAGCCAATCAATAAAAGCAGCTTCAATTACCATACGCATTGCTCTCTGATACGTTCTAATTTAGGTGCTTGCCTTCCTGCTTCCTACGCATTGCGAGCAGACCGCTTCCACCCACAAGATTCACTAAATATTTTAGCACAATTACGAACACTTAAATTTAAGGAAGAAACTTTGTAAACTGCTACATTTGGAGCATAGCTTTGTATGGCGCTGATGCTTGGACGCTTTGGAAAGTACAACAGAAATACCTGGAAACTACTGAAGTGTGGTGCTGGAGAAGGATGGAGAAGATCAGTTGGACCGATCGTGTGAGACATGAAGAAGTATTACAAAGAGTCAACGAGGACAGAAATATTCTGCAAACAATAAAAAGAAGAAAGGCTAAATGAATTGGTTACATCTTGTGTAGGAACTGCCTTCTAAGGTACGTTACTGAAGGAAATGTAGAAGGTAGGATAGAAGTGACGGGAAGACGGTGAAGATGACGTAATTAACTACTGGATGACCTTAAAGAAAAACTGTGATACTGGAAACTGAAAGAGAAAGAGGTAGATCGCACTCTGTGAAGTTCTCGCTTTGGAAAATACTATGGACCCCTCGTAAGGCAGACTACGCATTGAATGAATAAATGAATAATCAAATCAGTAAACAAATAAATTACGAACCCGTGTAGAATAAGACACGCGAAAAACCAAGCATTAACACGGGAAACAGACGATACATACACGTTACTGGACCGAGTAAACACAGTGCTTAAGGCCTATTTGAGTGATTTACAGTACTACTTACCTGGCGGTTTTCAAAGAAATAGGGTTTCAAAGGTGGGCTGCATGCAGTTGGTTCAGGATAGTCAAATGGGGACTATTTTAGAAGATGACAATAAAATTTCGTGTTCCATAAACACAGAAAACTGCTTGACGGGTTGACAAGTGCCCAAGTTTCAAGACCGTCGTGTAAAACTGAACTTAGTGACTCTTCCCGAAGACTCCCAGGCACGTTATAACACTTAGTTTTAAATGGACTGTGGGTTTGTATTATCGAATCAAACTTATTAAGATGAATTAAGAGTTCCTATGGAAACGCCATATCATTTTCACTAAATATTAACTATTGTACTCACTGCTGACACGGACACGTTGCCACATGATCATCATTCTATACCGGTTTGTTTTCACCGGATCACTGTGAATACCCCGCGCCTGTCTGCAGTAACACATCGTGCACTAAGACACCCCGCTGGTTAGCCGCCGGCCTCCCACCGCGGAGGCCCGGGTTCTTGAAGTCAAGATAGTTCAGACTTTATACTATGAATCATAAGGACAAGACCTTACATCTGGAGAGGAAGTAAGGCATGGGAAGTTATCGACGGAGGGGCGAAACAGATAAACATGAATGACGATGAAACTAATTTGTAGAAAATTAAAATTAATGGAAGAAAGAGAAACATAACGGTAACAATTGGGACTGTAACTCGTATGAAGTCATGTCAAAACAGCGACAGCTAATATCATTAACCCTTTAAAGACGAAGCGTATCTGTTTTATACAAGAACTCAGTACGTACCGCGCTGTAAACACTCTCCACTTCGGTTATAAAAACCAGTCTCTTAATGTTTTATAAGGCAAAAGTTGCTGTTTGTTCTGAGATCCGTACAAAACACATAAACGCAATGTGGGCACTACGTAGAATTTTTTAATGTTAAACCTGGTGGTATGTATAATTACCGCTAGGCTTTAAAAGGTTAAAGTGCAAATTTTGGTACTAACAGTGAGGCACAGAAGCCGAGCTTCTGAAGTCAGTGCAATTTTACTCGCCTATTGTCGAAAGATACGAACGACGATGCTTAAGCCAGAGCCACATACTTTAGACGGTTCTTTCCACCGCTAGAAGACGGCGTAGCTTAGTGACTTCGTCTTAAACATACAGCAGCATCGAAATTACGGGACAAATATGATGGTGTTTTCATCCTTATGGCCGGTACAAGCATTTGTATTATTACAAGTCACATATCCGATTGCGGGTATCCACATATTTCTCATGCTTTGTTACGGCGGACACAGTACACTCAAAAAACTATTCGGACAGGTTCTGGTACAGAAAAACCCGTCTGATGTTCCATTGTAAGACGGGTGTGTTCACACTTATGACGTCCAAATCATAAGTGTCGATTATTTAGAGTTCCTCATCTAAAGGTAAATTAGTCTCTATTCTTACAAACGCAGCGGCAGATTGGATGAATGGCAGGCATTACGTGCTCTTAATTTTGGCTCTGGGTGTAGGTAGAGGTGAGCATCACAGATCGGCAGGTTTACTGCCAGGAAAAGAAAGCTGCATACCCACTGGACAGCGGGATGGATAGGCTGCAGAGGCGGTGTGGATGCAGTACGTAACAAGCAAATCTACCCCTGCCGATAATAATCCTACTGCCTGTCGTACAGACCACTGTGTATTCATCATACATCTCCAATCAGTAACACGAGTATAACATACTCTAACACGGAGAAACCGATACCAGCATCCAAAGGACTTAACAGGACTACGCTAATGCACACTTCATTATTCGATCTTAAACTATCCTTCGCTCATAATGATAAATATATTTGAGTACAATATATTTTAATATTATCTTTACAATTGCCGATCCCAGTGGCCGCGCGGTCTAAGGAATAGGTCTACGGCCGAGCGCTTGCTGGGATCGTGGGTTCGAATGCCACAGCGGGAATGTATTTTTGTGTCTTTGAGTGTTTGTGTTGTTAGGTGGAGGTCTCTGCGACGGGCCGATCCCTCGTCCAGAGGAGTCCCACCGATTGTGGTGTATGTCTGAGTGTGATCAAGTGAAAATAAACGACCTCAACACCTACTATGAGTAGGTAGAAGAGGTAAGGTCTACAAAACGAAACGAATCTTTATAATCAACATCTTTCCTCTTAGAGGTTTCACAAACACCCAGTCATTAAAATTACACAAAACTTTACTGTCTCTCTATTCCTCAGCAACATACACTAGTTTCAACAGTTACAATCACATGAATTCATGTCAAACGGCAAAACATTTACATTTGAGTGACTGAAATAATTTCACATACTGCTTCAAAACTTCACTGACAGCCAACCACACTTGTCCGTATCGTCGATTATTCAACATTATTGAACACAGAATCGGAACACCAAACATCAATTGTGAGTGTGCAGGCTAGGCTACTGCAGGGTCGCACAGCGTGCAGATTTGCGGGGAGTTCTCGTATTTGGTTTCATGTTACGTGGGCTTCATTTCATCAGACCTGTCGGAACTCTGGTTTTAGATGCACATAATGAACGCCAGTTATCCAGGTAACCTGATGTCAGTTCTCATTGTTTCAAACAGCGGCTAGGATATTCATTTAAAACGAGTTTACCTTAAAACTTCAAACATTAAAGTCCATACTCATTAAAATCTAGCAAAGCAGGCACAAGGAATGCAAAGTATATAAACCATCTGTAAAATATATTAACTTATAATTTACCATAACAATGAAGTGCAAACTCAGTAAGTTTTAAACTCTTTTAAACTAGCAGATCCACAGCATGACCCGACACAAACAGCTTCGCAGTAGATTTACTTCGTGAAACGTGGAATGAATTTTACGCTTCTAATGAAATAAGAATATCTCTCGCATAAGAGACAATGCCAGTTAATGTTGCAAATTGTTCATTTATATCCCTAATTCACTGAGTGAACGTAGCATTCACTGACGGCAGAGGTAATTCAATACAACAATACAGTTGCAGTGGAAGGGTAAATTACCAACGCTGAAACTTGGTGAATAGTTACACTGGGCATCTTTGGTACAAGAGACGTGAAAACGTTTCTTCTATATGCAGAAAGAAAAGAGATGGAGAAAACGAAAGGGAAAAGTGTAGAGAGTCTGAGGCAGAAACACAAAAATAAAGAGAGAAAGGATAAGAGAGGCAACACGGAGACAGCTAAAAAACAAAATGGGAGGAAACAATAAAGAGACAGGTCCTTGCTTCCACGCGTCGGTCTCGCCATATATATGCCGTACATGCAACGCGGATACCTGTTTTCTGCGCACGACAGCCCCTAGTGGGCCAGGGCCACCCACTGCCGAGGCTTTATGATCACACTTAGACGCACCACACACATTCGGTACGTCTCCTCTGGACGAGTGACCAGCCCGACGCACAGACCTCTACCTGACAACACACAACACTCACAAAAGACAAACGTCCTTGCCCCTGGCGGGATTCGAACCAACAATCCCAGCAAGCGAACGGCCCAAGACGGCGCGGCCAATGGGATCGGCGAAGAAACTTAACCTTTTAAAGCCTAGCGGTAACTTTACATACGACCAGGTTTAACATTAAAAAATTCTACGTGGTGCCCACATTGCGTTTATACGTTTTGTACGGATCTCAGAACAAACAGCAACTTTTGCCTTATAAAACATTAAGAGACTGATTTTTATAACCGAAGTGGAGAGTGTTTACAGCGCGGTACGCACTGAGTCCTTATATAAAACAGATACGCTTCGTCTTTAAAGGATTAATATTCATCATCCCAGTTGGCGTACAGACACGCGGTTCTTTCTCAAGTAAGCAATCAGTCACAGCAAACTTCTCCTGATTTTATCTTTTATTTTAGAGCTACCAGGTTTCGGCTTTCATCAAGGCATCTTCAGGTTCTACGTTTTTTACAAGAACATAAGTTCTCTACTAAATTTTAGGGGAAGGCCTTCCCCTAAAATTAAGTAGAGACCTTACGTTGGCTGTGACTGATCGCTTCCTTGATAAAGAACCCTGAGGATACATTTATCAAAATGAAATTCTTAACATATGACAGATTCGACAGCTATACAGTCCGACGCGTCGTTAACAATGCACAGACGAATTACCTCTACGGACGACAAGAAAATATGAGGACTGCGACACGGAGTAGCCCTACATCACGCTCCTGCCTTAGGAAGGTGCGCAAAACAACAGGGCTTGAAAGGTGGATTAGGCGTTAAGGTGCCAACACTTGCCGCACCAAACCGTTACCTACTGTCACTCTGAATGCAACAAGCAATTCTGGATATCTCTAAAACACACTAAGAAATTAAATAAAAACTTCCAGCTAAATTACTTAACCCTATATGGCTGCCTTCATGTAAAATTGCACACACTTCCGACATTTATCATTCTGCTGGGGAATTAGTAGATCGTATATGGACGGTGCGTATTATCTGCTGAATATTTTATACCCAAACGTTGTGTCATGTGTATGTATATACTTTATGGACGAAAAATTCGTTACTGTTGTTTGGTGTTCTTTCTACACTGCTGTCGCTATGCTTAAAAATACAGCATTTCGGCAGTGGCATTACTGACGCTTCGGAATCACGTATCCGCCAAGTTGTTATTACAGTAACCTGCAGGATGTTAATAAAGCTTCGAGCCGCAGGTGGCTTCCAGTGGCACAGCATTCACAGAATGTTATCAAATCAGTACAGCGATTGACTTCAAATATGCTAACGGACAGACACGACGAAATCTCTCAGCGATTGACATAAGCGCATAGTGCACAAAAACACATAAAGAGTTGGCTTCGACCAATACACACCAAAGCGTGATTCTTACTTTGAAGCTACCTGCGTCAAAATATGAAAGGTAAAGGTAAAGGTTTTCAATGCATATGGGAAAGGTGAGATATAGCTCAAGTAATTCCTAACCTCGGCACTAGTAAGTGAGTGGTGACATTCACAACCCGGCCGCTCTAGCCCGCGGAAAAAACACCCCGGTATCCACTAAACAGTGGGTTGACTGGGACTCACAGCCGGTCCGGACACTTCAGAGTATGGGAAACTTATAATGTTCTTTGAACTCTCTTCCCACTGAAAAATATTAATCAGAATAAGGAATTACTTGTGCATGGGTGCGTTGGGGATGAATACTGTCTGGTCTCACAAACACACACACACACACACACACACACAACACACACATATACACACACAACACACACACCACACACAACACACACAACACACACACATATACACACAACACAACACAACACACACACACACACACAACACACACACATATATACACACAACACACACACACAACACAACACAACACACACACACACACATATATACACACACAACACACACACACACACACACACGTAGAGCCGTCTCTTTTATGAAACAACGCCGCTGATGAAGTATTAAGGTCTCGAACCCCATGTTTTTCTTATTGCCGCTACATTTGTCCTTCAACGATCATCATGTCTGCCTCCCAGCACACACAGAACATTTAAACAAAGGTTGCAGACCAGTTTCTATGTTACCACGGTAGCGACTGGCGTACAGCTAGCCTAATTACCACGATAATAATGTTCAAGAGATCGCTGTATTTGGCATATTAAGTGTCAGAATCAACGAAATTAAGGCCGCCGCCGCCGTCGCCGCCATCACCACCACCGCCGCCGCCCCTGTTGTTTCTTTTGCGATAACCAAAACAGCATGGTAACGACAATGACAACATAGGCGCATTTACTTTCGGTGTAGTGGATGCCATCCGCGCGCAGAATTACGGCACCCCTTCTTTTAAACTTCAGCCGAAATCGCGATTTGCCAGATACACAAACGGGTGTAAACTTGCAACACGACAAACTTCACTTCATTATTGTTGCATACAGGTTCTTGTCTAGTCATACCGTACGCAAGAGCAACATTATCGTCAATAGCAATACCCGATATAAATTATATATTTAATGTGTTCCACGTCCATGCACTGTATCATACAAAACACTAACCACCAACAAATGCACAAAGAGAGTTTTATCATCAATCGTAACACACTCCTACATGCTTCGACCCTGCTGGGCCATCTTCAGGGAGAACTCTTCGTTACCGTTACACTACGGTTGCACTTTACAGTTGAGTGAGAATGTTCTGTTGACTGTGTACTGCATTGTTTTTGGAGGCGCGAACTCTCCGCGGTCCGGGCCCCAGTTCACTCCTGGACCGCGGAAAACTCACGCCTCCAAAAACAACGCAGTAAGCAGTCAACAGCACATTCTCACTCAAATGTTAAGTGCAACCCTAGTGTAACGGTAACGAAAAGTTCTCCCTGAAGATGACCCAGCAGGGTCGAAACATGTAGGAGTGTGTTACGATTGACGATAAAACTCTCTTTGCGCATTTGTTGGTGATTAGTGTTTTGTATAAACAATATACGTCACTTCAGAGCCGGTTTTTCTTAGTCATTTGTCCTTGGTGTCTAGCATTAATACTAGACGTTCTTTTCTGACGTTGCGTGCTTCCTGCGTTAGCCACCCAACAAGCTAAATTGCGTAAGCCTAAGTTGGCATGACAACGTATAGAATTATTTATTTCGGGCCCTACAAAAATACCCGTAATTAATCATTATCCTGGTACCAACAATGATGCGCGTAACATTATAATAATACAGGCAATGTAGTATAAACGTTAACACTGAGGCGCGTTCGCGTAACCATTGTTGCCGTGCAAAACAGTAAGTATTACATATTCTGAGCGTGTCTCTGAAGCCTTAATTATCCAGCATGCAATACACATGCGCCGTGTTATACTGTCATCTGTGGCCTACCTGGCCCTACAGTATTTTTCCACATTATCTCATAAGAAGCACGGCACTCGGAAAAGCTACATAAATGTACATAGGTCTTCATGTAAAGTACCCGTTATTCTTGTCAGACGTTAAACGAACTTAAAATTTTCTCGACAGATTTTTCGAAAAATACTGGCACATAAACATTTCATGAAAATCCGTCCAGTGGGATCAGAGTTGTTCCATACAGACGGACAGACATGATGAAGCCAACAGTCGCTTTTTGCAATTTAACGACCGCACCTAAAAACGAACAAAATCCATACCACACAGCTCAAATACCCGGTTTTGTTACGAGTAGTTTTATGTAGTTACCAAGTATGTAGATGTGTTAGTGAATATAACAGAAGATAACGTCAAGTAAAGTAGTAACCACGTATATAAAATTGGTAAGTGATGCTTGGGTCGCTGTAGACTCAGCAGGCGAAACAGACCCAGCAGCTATCACTGTTAACAGTAGCAAGTACCTCACGGAGTGGCCAACCGACTCGTAATAAAGCGATGTGTCTGCACGAACAACTCATCATCCAAGTCCGAACAACAGACTTCTTTCACGCGAACAATAGTTCGCAAATAAAAATCATGAAAGAACTTGTCAGTTTATTGTTTTGAGAGAGAGAGAAAAAAGAAAGAAAGAAAGAATACCGACAGGAGCACATCAGTCCAAGTCACAAAAGTTTGGTTCTGCAAACAAACGGGTCTACATTAACAGACCGGCTTTTAAAGATTCACTGTCTATGCTCAAAACACATTCGATCAATTTTTCCTTCTTTGTTATATGAGACAGAAAAAATGATTCAAAAGTGTAAACACTGTGAATAATTAAGGTCTGAATTGGAATGTTTTTAAATAAGAGGATTGGACTGTGAAGGGATAAGGAAACGTAACACAAATATGATCTGTAAATACGACGTTCGTCGCTTACTTTACCGAAGACAAAGAAAGAATAATATTTCTTATAAACATCAGAGTGGTTATCAACACTGTGACTTCACAGATTGTTGTATTCTGAGATGTGGCATAGAGTAGATTAGCAGATGGGTACAGAGGTTTCGGTGTAACCTATCTACCAAAATATACGGTGTCATATCAAAACACATTAATGCTAATTCACATAAAGTGTTTTAAGTTATGTGCTGATTTACGTGAAATTGTGTATGACAGTCATGTTACTGAAAACAACAAGTCCCTGCCCTCTGCAACTTCGAAGCAACGAACTCTTCAGGTGGGAGCTAAATTATGGACACGGAATGTAGAAGAATAATTGTTGCCCCATTCTCGCATAAAACGCCCGTTAAAACCACAGTCACATATCTCAGACCCCTAATCATGGCTGTTTTTTCTTACCGCCAAGTGACTTATAATATGCCTCGACAGAGAATAAAAATGGCTAAATGTACAGAAACAATTTAATGTATTAGCTTAACGTTAGGCAGATAAGGGATCAATCGGTCTAAACTCCTGTACCACTGACGGGTACAAGGAGTGTGAGTAACATTTCGGCTAAAAATTTCGTAACAGAGACAATCACTAACCGACAATGGAACGTACTTCGCTTCCGTCAGCGACATAAAAATAGAGTTCCTGTATTTAATACAAAATAAACTGAATGCCCTACGGACAACTGCGTTGCATGCAACTTATTGTGGCGCTAAAATCAATTTTTCCCCTCTGTTTTCACTACCTACGCATCCGAATACAAAGCCACAATTATTGCGGACGTACTGTATCTGCTGTAGCTATATGCAGAATTCTGAAGTATAAATACGCAGAAACACTCAACAATAACCTGATATTTGTTTATGGCGTCAATTAGGAACCTGTAAAAAGCAGTTAATTATCACAGTCAGCGCCGGGGAGAATAACTTAGAATTTTAAGCATTTAATTTACTTTGAAAATTTCCACCTGCACTCAGACTGCAGAGCCATGTATTTGAAATCACAATTGTTACAATTTACAGCTGTTTCATATTTTTGACTTTTCAGTGTTTTTATTACAGCTTGTGGCTGAACTACGTTTGTCTGTCTGAAAGGTTAATTTTTTTCACAGTTAATTCCAAGACGGAACACTAAGCTAAACTGAGCTAAAGCATGGCTATTATATACACATGCAATAACTTCAATACTGGCAGGCTCCGGATTACGTAATATGCGAGTTACGTAAACTCTTACTTACTTAAAAAATTCTTAATATTAATATTGTAAGTTAATATTACATATAATGCAACACTTATATAATTAATTATTAGTAGTGTAATCATTAACCTTTTAAAGCCTAGCGGTAACTTTATATACCACCGGGGTTAATATTACAAAATTCTACGTGGTGCCCACATTGCGTTTATGTGTTTTGTACGGATCTCAGAACAAACAGCAACTTTTGCCTTATAAAACATTAAGAGATTGGTTTTTATAACCGAAGTGGAGAGTGTTTACAGCGCGGTACGCACTGAGTCCTTATATAAATCAGATACGCTTCGTCTTTAAAGGGTTAAACATATTTTCCTTTGTGTATTTCATATGAAAAAAACTGATAGAATTAGCACTTTAAACATGTACACTGACACTGTATAAACGTATACATGGCCATGAGGTGTGCTAAATAAGTAGGGGTGACGTCAATTGCCACTTATGTATGTTTCGGGTTATGCAAAAGTTTCAGGGACGGAACCCTTACGTAAGTCGAAACTGTACCTGATAACTCAACGACAACATACCAAACTTCGCACCTTTGCTATAGCCTACATGCGACTTTTTACACAAAGAACAGCCTCTAGCGCAATATTCGTGTACGTCACTATGGTCTCCACAAAAATAAAAAATGAAATCAGTCAGCTGCAACGACACACAACGATGCATTAAATGAGAATTCACGTCATCTTCCAATTATTTTTATCCTAAACAAGAACTCAATAAAAATTACACATTGATGAAAAATCCTCCACCGCCCCCGAATTATTAGTCTGGTGCACTCTAAAGAAATCATTCGCATCAAGTGGACCGACACGTAAATGCAAAATGCAATTACATTTTTATCCCACATTTCCTTAAAAGCAGGGAAAACATGTCGAAACTATTTATAAGAGAACTTTAATTTTATTTTAATTTTGTCATATATACAGTAATTATGTATATGGGTCACAGAAAACACAAGAAGCAAGCGACAGAAGTGATGGCAACAGTACGATTTCTTTTCACGTTTCGGATCTCTAGCTGCATTTCCGGTCGGTATTTAGTTGCAGAAGACAAAGCCATGGAGTAACAGAGAAGGTTTCTTGTTACCGTTGCGTAACTTCGGAATTCTTACAGCCACCGCTCTACAGTCACGGTTATGGGAACATTCTGTGTCTGTGTGTTGGCATTACTGTAAAAACACGGACATGGAAGCATTTTGTGTATACGCGTCAGCACCAATGGCAGTATTCTAGTGTCTCCTAATTTCAGTGGTTCAAGAATTAATTCGAAATGCATCAATTAAGCGAAATGACCATTTGCTTCCCGACTCTGCTGCCTTTGCAGTCGAGACGGACACATAAACAAAGTTCATAAATAAATACCGGGAAACAGCACACGCACAGTGTTATCGGGTGACCGCAATGTGCACATTGGTGTTGAAGTAACACTCACCTGCAAAATAGTAATTTAAAAAAAGTCCCCATTTCTTATACACTGCACTGACATAATAAAGTTTTGGAATAATTTTCACTACTCAAATTTCTTTCATCCCCTCATCTCGCCTCCTTCCTGTGTCTGCCTTCCTCACCCCTTTCTTTTCTGCACTTTCTTCATTTATATTTAACTAAGATGTGAATTTCGAAGTATATATACAATTGAAAAGATTAATAATTATAAACAATGTTCCTGCAACGATCGATTTGTTGAAGGCGATATTCTCACTTTTTCCTTGAGGAAGTTAGAGCACACAGAAGCGTTAACAATTGAGCACCTTATTCTACTCACTGTATTCGCGCTGGGAAGAGTAATATGTCAGAAACGATGAAAAAAGTTGACATGAGTTACGGCTGTTCAAAGAACAATGGAGTTTGGATTGTTGTGTTTACGAATCTAGTGGTTACAGGGCTGGCCAGCTATACGAGCTTCGAGAAATTCACTTAGGAGGCAACTTAGACAAGACCCACATGATAATTAAATAAAACATTTTTCCTTATTTTATGGATTATTTCTTTTCATCGAAATATAACAGCGTAATTCGTCTGTTCTGAGTTTCCTTTCTTCAGAAAATCTTTTTACAACGCCCATCCTTGCCAGCCTCAAATGCATGTAGAAAACCTAAATATTTTTAGAAGCAACTTACATGGGCCGCACAACTGACATACGGGCGACGCGTTTTGATTACCCCTTAAATATTACATTAAAAGACGTCACCAGAGTAAACATGCGTCGAAATGCATAGAATATTAAGGAAAACGTCTTCCAGATGAACTGAAAGCAATAAAGTGCTTTCTGCCATCACAAAGCAATATTTTCGCCTTGCCGAAACAAAAACAGGCTGCAGCAGCATGACCTAGTTTTCGCATAACTCATTTAACTGCCAATGCAAGACAGCAGTAATTAATAAATAATTAAATCATGCGTCGCCGAAGTGATTAAAGTACTGTGAGCAAACAAGCAGCAGCCCATGAAGCAACTAGCTCTCTGTCAACACAGTTGCCAGTATGAATAAAGATAACGGTCGAAATACTATTTTACAGCTATAAGCAAAGGAGTCCGAGTTCTAACATTTTTCGGTAGCAATTTATGAGTCAAGTGCTGTTTGTGATATCACACACCTCTTTTATTTATTCAAGGTGGTAATGACGATTCAAAAATAACACCAAATATTAGCGCCTGACCACAGCATGCATGAGACAACCAACGGCGAATTTGTCTTTAACCTTTTAAAGAAGAAACGTGCCTCTTTTATATAAGGACTCACTGCGTACCGCGCAGTAAACACCCTCCACCTGGACTACACAAAAGCAATCTGTTCATTTTATATATGGCAAAAGTTGTTTGTTCTGAGATCCGTACAAAACACATAAACGCAATGTGGGCACCATGTAGAATTCTTGAATGTTAAACCTGGTGGTACGTGAAGTAACCGCTAGGCTTTAAAAGGTTAAAGGAGAACAGAAGGCAATGGCAAAATACAGTATTCAGTGGGAGTAACTGAAATATGTGAGAAAAGATGGCGGCATGAACACGTGTGTTAGTGACGAAACTGGCTGGACAAATTATAGCGAGCGAAACGGCGGGGTGTACAACGTCTGTGGCGTTATACTGTATTGTTTATCAGGAAAAACTGTGGGGAAATTTTTGGAATCTAGCACTCGTTATGGACCGAATAGTTTCTACAGCAAATTTTATTCGCTCACGTGGACATAACCACCGCCAATGTCGAATTTTTTAGCTGATACAGAACTGGAGTCATCCCACGTACTTCGTCACACTGCAGGAGGGTACTATGAACATATTATGCCTCGATTTCAGGCTTCCGCCGCGATGTTCATGAGATCTGCTCCCTGCTAAGATATTACGCTGTGTCGTGTGGTAATTGTGTACCGACGTTTCGGGATGACGTGGTGAGTCAAGTACGCTGTCCCGAAAAGTCGGCAAGCACTTACCATACGATGCACGTAATATTCCAGAAGAGCGCAGATCTCAACATATTTTGCCCTCCGAAAAGAGCTAGACACATTTTAGACGAAAACACAGACCTCTTGCTGCAATCACCGACAAGAAATAGGTATGTAAGCTGGCTTTTCTTGCGTCTACAACAAACCACACTAATGCTTTCAACATCCGACGGCAAGGTGAAACTAGACGTACATGTGTCGTGAATTTACGCGTTAAATATTTCGGGCAAAATAACGCTTTTTTTAAATTATGACTGTATAACGGTCATTTTACATGCTGTGAATGTCTGAAAACTGAAAATAAGCCCCAATTCGAAAGGACTCTTCTCCAAACACAATTCGCCACATAATCTTATAGAGTTTTTATATGCTCTGAAGCACTCTGCGCACCGACCGGTTTACCCGTACTGTGATACAAGCAAGAGCGCTCAACGAGCAAGTTGGCTCAAGAGTTACACTTCCTGACACTAAGCAGGTAACTGCTTAGAATAACGGCCCAAATTCAATCTAGCTTGGGACAGTAAGTAAATTTATGCGATAATCGCTGCCTTCCCAAAATTTCCCATTTCTCTGCTGAAACAAGTTACCGTTGAGCGCCATATGAGGTACTGCCAACGACCTTCAATACACAAGAAAGAAAGAAAGAAAGAAAGAAAGAAAGAAAGAAAGAAAGAAAGAAAGAAAGAAAGAAAGAAAGAAAGAAAGAAAGAAAGAAAGAAAGAAAGAAAAAGAGAGAAAGAAAGAAAAAGAAAGAAAGAAAAAGAAAGAAAGAAAGAAAGAAAAAGAAAGAAAGAAAGAAAAAGAAAGAAAGAAAGAAAAAGAAAGAAAAAGAAAGAAAGAAAACAAAGAAAGAAAGAAAAACAAAGAAAGAAAGAAAGAAAGAAAGAAAAGAAAGAAAGAAAGAAAAAGAAAGAAAAGAAAGAAAAAGAAAGAAAGAAAGAAAAAGAAAGAAAGAAAGAAAGAAAGTAAAAGAAAGAAAGAAAGAAAGAAAGAAAGAAAGAACGCAAGAATAGATTCATTTACGACTCAGAAGATTCGTTTGTAATTCTGCGTGGCATTTTTAGTCAAAGAACAATAAATTCTTAAAAGTGACACAGCGATTGGAACTTTCTTCTTTAGAAATGCAGTCAAGCCCGGTTATAACGACATCGGTTTGTCCGACACCCCGCCTATAGCACCATACGCTCCGTGGTACCAATTAATTCCTCTCTGTTAACCGTAACATTATACTCCTCGGTTATAAAGACACGCGTTTATAACGACACAAAATATTCAGTACCTTCCATGACGTTATAAGCGTGTTCGACTGTATATGCTGACAAGAAGAACTCCATGACAAGAAAATTCTGAGAATGTGCCGTGTCTATCGAGCACAAAGAGTTCGTGGGTCATCATCGTTCGAGGCTCAGCAACAAGTATGAGAATAAGTCTATCATAACTTTCGTAAGCCTTACTGAAAACTTTGGTCACTAAGAACGTGTAACACAGTTCCTCTTAGGGTGCGAACAGTCACTCAGCCAGTCAACAAATTAATTACATTTTGTGTAACCAGAAAGTTTACTGCCGTGTTCCCAACAGCCAGCCAACGGACCGTATCTTAAGGCAAACTAGTCACACAGTGTTTCTTCAGACTAATTTTAATACTTTGTTCCCATGTTACCTCGACATCCCTTGCAGTCTCTTCCCATAACCTTTTAAAGCCTAGCGGTAACTTTACGTACCACCAGCTTTAACATTAAAAAATTCTACGTGATGCCCACATTGCGTTTATGTGTTTTGTACGGATCTCAGAACAAACAGCAACTTTTGCCTTATAAAACATTAAGAGACTGGTTTTTATAACCGAAGTGGAGAGTGTTTACAGCGCGGTACGCACTGAATGCTTATATAAAACAGATACGCTTCGTCTTTAAAGGGTTGAAGTTCTCAGGCTAAAATTCTGTACAGAATTCTCGTCTCTACCATGCGTGTTACATGTCTAGACCACCCACACTCTTCTCACTTTAATGGCATTTTGTGACAGATTACGAACGATGACGCTACCTAATGCGCAATTTTCTCAGGCCCTCATTGTGATAATGAATCAGTCAACGCAAAAGTTGTATGATCCTAAAAAACGCGCATCTGTAATATTTTTCACTGTTTCGGCGACATGCGAACTGTGAAGTGATGGGGTGAAGTAATTCAAACGCACAGCTAACAAACTTGTTTTTCTTCCTAAATCTGAGACCGTCCCCAAACGCTGTTAGAATCCACACGCACAAAAATATTCACGGTACAGTAACTACACGGGGCGCGGTTTGCCAGCCCACTCTACGATGTAAAACAGAGTGCACGACAATCAACGCTTCCACCGGCAGGTGTGCAAAACAAAAATAAATAACTACTACAGCACCACCTTGTACAAAAGTTTCCACAATTTAGTTTTCCATGTTATAAGCGAAACGCTACAAATAATAATTAAACAACTTGTCAGCATTTTCTCAGGAGCTTCATAAACAGAAACGCACGTGGATATCACATTTGTAACGACAACACACTCTGGTAGTTACCTTCAACCTAACTACAGAATACTGTGTAGCTCTGTAGATTTAAAACACCGATTCTCTCGTGTTAACACTGGAACGAACAATTTCCGTGCTGAATTGAGTAAATTAAGCATCTCCTCATAATATGCTTTCATGGTAACGCGTAATTTCTATCACTGAAAAGCCCACAAATACCTTTAACTGCTCAGAGATTACAGAAGAGTTAGAAAAAGGTACTGACGCAAACAAAATCGAATCGGAACTGGTCCGTGCTTAATAGCTACATTACACAGAAACTGTAGACGATGAACCATTCCACATGCCAATAACAGCAGACTACAAACGGAACACTTGTGTACACAAAGTGACAGATGTTGCGATGTTTCATGACATGATTTCCTACTCATTCAAGTACGTCAAAGCTCACCATTTAATAATGAGTACAGAATTAGTACGCTACAGCGAGTACCATCCTTGTATTTGCTTGGACACTGACAAAGAATTACATGCCGACAAAGTGGTACAGCATTACGTGGAAGAGGTCTGCATCAGCATCCGACATTGCCCTATTTCAAAACGATTTTCATACGACAGACATATACAGCACACATGGTATAACAAGTGTTCAAACGCTTTTAGCAGTAAGTTTCTCATCCTAGGCGTCACGTTACCACCTACACTTTGGTTAAAGCAATGTTTCCCGCTTAGCTTCATCAACTGCTTAAGTCAGGTGGAGCCGTATCGAGTGTGACTTACGAATAATGTCACGTGGAGATTAACTAGATCATCTTGTTTACATTTCAAACTGAAAAATTGCCGGAACTCGCTGAGGACAGTGCTCAATGACAGGACATGGTAATAATGATACTAAAATTCAGATTTTTGACACCACAGCGTGATTTAGCTTCTTAGAGCCTGTAAGGAACTGATCGTGAAGTATTTTGAGATCATATCCCACCATTCATTTTTATAGAAGGCCTAAGGAAAATCACCAAGAACACTGGTCACGACAACTTATCTCCAAGCTGAGATTCGAATCCGGGACCTCCCAAACACAATAAAAGTAAGTTTAATTAATAGCACGAAAAGTTCGGTAAGGATCGTTTTTGTGTTTACGATCCGCTCCACCAAGAGAGTTTGATTTTATTGTTCATAAAGGCTGTGACGCACGTAGGCAACTTCTACAGGCTTGAAGTGGAGTTTTGACAGGTTGGTCATCTAATAAGAAACCACAGAAGCAGTCAACAAATTATGATGGATGAAACTGGTGGGACATGTAGCACGAATCGAAAGAGAAGCGCGCACACACTATGAGCCTAAAATCCTGAAAAGTACTCTTGAGAGATCTAGGGAATGCATGAAACGTAAAGAACTCGGAAAATGTAGCATACCGGTAACTAATATTTCTGGCGTGTTTCCCGCTGTTCCCTCTAGATTTTCAATCAGAAGAAAAAATTGCTCTGTTACAAACAGAGTAAATCCGACGACTTTAAGCAAATCTCTGATAAATGTGAGTATCCTAAATATGCCTTTCCCCTTTCTACACGACGTACACTTAATACCCTCATCCTATCAAGAGATTTGCTATCGATTACATTCGGTTTAGCGCTGATACTGTAATACGGAGAAAAATCATTGTTTGTTTGTGTGTGTGGGTGTGTGTGTGTGTGTGTGTGTGTGTGTGTAATAACGGTGAAGAGTGCAGCCTAAAGGTAATATCGTTAACAGACCACCACATTAAACGAATAAACTACGCCTCTTTTGTAAATGAACTCTAAACGCAAACGAAACTCTTTGTCTTTCGTTACGACACTGGCCATGCGCGCAAAACTCAATGTACCTCATTTTGGAAAGTGTGGTTATGTTTATCCGACTGTAAACAAAAACTGAAATGCCTTATAAATTTCTCGTAAAATCCCGAAATATTAATCCCATAATGATTCGTTCAGTGGGCTTGGAGGTATTACACGTACACAGACGGGCGAGTGGACGAAGGGACGGACGAAATGAGGGACTAAGAGGATCTCCGCAGGAATCCTAACGCTACTGAAGATAAATGACGTTCCTGTGGTTACCTAATCAAGTATCATGTCATCAGGTATTGGGAGTGAACGCACAGCTAGTTCCGCTCCTGTTGAAACTTCGACGAGAGATACGACTCCTTAGAATCACGCGTACCCCACTTTACCCCTAAAGAACCAGACCCCAGTAACTGCCGAACAGAAGGCTGGGTGGGCCCAAGAGTATGTACAGACGCAGTGGCATGGGGAAAAATCTCTACCCACGTCAAAAGTCTAAAGATAATTCTAGCCAGCATAGTTGACACAAAATTTAAGTTAATCCTAATTTTCAGGAAATACTGTGTGGAAATGCGAAGGCGCGCTGTTCAGTATACGAAATGGTGGTCGGCTCTTGTGAACACTGCAAAAGTCTGTTAATTTTCTGCGCGACTCTATACTTCTAAACAACGACTCTTCTGTGAGGTCTCTATTAACCCTTTAAAGACGAAGCGTATCTGTTTTATATAAGGACTCAGTGCGTACCGCGCTGTAAACAGTCTCCACTTCGGTTATAAAAACCGGTCTCTTAATGTTTTATAAGGCAAAAGTTGCTGTTTGTTCTGAGATCCGTACAAAACATATAAACGCAATGTGGGCACCACATAGAATTTTTTAATGTTAAACCTGGTGGTATGTAAACTTACCGCTAGGCTTTAAAAGGTTAACCATGTACAGTCGAGCCCGGTTATAAAGACATCGGTTTATACGACACCTCGTCTACAGCGTCAGATATTCTGTGGTACCAATTAATTCCCCACTGTTAACCATTAACGTCACACAACTCGGTTATAATAACACCAGTTTATAAAGACACAAAATATTCAGTCCCGTTCATGACGCTATAACCGTGTTCGACTGCATATGCCATTTGTTAATTTCCAAGCGGCAGGCTACGACCGAGTCACTTCTACAGCTACAGCGGATTGGCGGATGAAACAAAGCACAAACCCTGCCCTTACCACCTCACGCATAGTGTAGACCCTTCGGAGAGTTCAGTTGGCTTCGTCACCGGTCAAAAATTTAACACGATCCATTTGCTACATTCTAATTCTGAATGCTGGAACGTCCATAATTAGAGAGCTGTTTCACATCATCTAGAGACGAAAACTCTGAAGAAGAGGCCTATGTCGAAATGAATTCGTTATATATGTTATGGCGATGCTGCTATGTACAGCTATACAAGTAACACAACCCTACGAATATACTGACGAGCCTTGAATCAAAATTTCATTACATCACATTACATAATGAAAGTTATCATAGCGCAGTCTTCTTCCGCTAAATAAATGCTTCTAGTCAACATATCACTATCACCGTGACCACAAACCACGTTTTACTATATTATCCCTCAATAAACATAAATCAAGTTTAACTCTACACAACCCAAACTTCACCCTAATAATTCCGTTCCCACTGACAGGGCTTGCTTAGAACTATCGCAATCCATGCTGCTGTAAGTCTCCCCGCGGTTTGAGAGCCGTAAGAAACTGGTTGGGCTCCATATTTTGTGTCAAAACCTATTTTACATGTATGTTCCATCTACACTTGTCAGTTTAAGACTACAAATAAGTACAGCCTCCAAATTTATTTTTGCACTGGGCCCACAATATCATAAAACGGCCTTTACTACTGAACACAAAACATTGCGCCTCCATCATACGAAGGGCTCAAAACACTGTAAGTAGAACATTTTAAGTATCTCAATGTTCAAGCTGATGGCAGTTGCGTTTACTTGCTTCAAACGGTTAAAATACGTACAATGTTCTAAAAATGTAGTCTCGGTAGCAAAGCACTTCATTTGGGCAACGAATGTCTATACTTGCTTAATCTGTGAAGACTACAATCATTAGAAACATAACAGAAATACGATAGTGTAAAAAAAATGGAAAAACAAACGCCATAGAGGAGATCGATCGAGAAGCTCCAACCACTCGGTTAATAAATAAATTTCGCGTCTTGTGTGGAACTTTAAGGTTGTGACCGTATTAACAATATCCGTAAAAGAGTTCCCATCCTCAACCAGATGAATTCAGTTAATATCCTCACATACTAATCCCTACGTACGCTATGATATTCACACGCATCCATTGCACTTACTTTCGAACGTAAAATATGTAAACAGTTCCACTAAAACTGACACACATTTTTTTCTTCAAAATTTTATCTTACACTTCACAAGCAAAACTAAATTGAGCGCTGCCGTACACTTCCACAACGAACGTCATTTTCAGCTTTACACTCGAGAGCTGTTCATCACGGTTCACTCATACGTAACTCGAACACACAATAATCAGAAGTACTTCTAAAAGTACGTATAATTTTTGTTTCCATTCCATGATAAAGAGAAGACAATATTTCCTGACGCGCTGACAAAGGCAAATACTATAATATTCTCAAAGAGAAACCACTGTTCGTCTTTCATAAGATTAAGAAGCCTAACTTTACTTATACTCGCAACACATAAATGTCTTGAAAGAGCACGCAAAAAAACGACGGACTTGAAATCATACTAATACAAAACACAAATCAGACCCTCAGTTACCGAATGTAGGTAAATTAGTTGTAAAACATTTAATAAAACAGATATGGACACTGCAATATGACACTAAACCTTAAACAGACGTGTTTCAAAGCACTAAATTCTGAGAGAGTTTAAAGCTCAAATCCACGATTTCTAAAATCTTTGAGAGCTAATTACGGCGAAATGATAGACTATATACACTTATGCCTGATAAAAATTAATACTACCTTTTCAGTAAAATTAGTGTTACATAAATATTCAACAAAGTCCTTGATTCTTCTCAAGAACACTGGCAAATTAAGTGCAGATTATACTTGCTCAATAAGTATAAAAAGTATGGACTAAAAGGGACACATTATGAAACAAAATTTCAATTTTTAAACAACACAATTTTGTAATAATAAAATAAACTTTAGTATGTCTTGTAAATGAGGCGAAAGGCTGCGTTAAGTCAGAATTTACTATCTTCGAGCTTGTAGCCTTAAGTAAAACCGAACTTCAATGGCAATATTAGATGATGTTAATAATGCAGATAGTCCATCTGTTAAAATGTTTCAATAAGACGAGTGTTCAACGAAAACAACAGTGAACAGCACACTGATGGAAAATACCGGAGGAATTTTTTATAACTGCTGTAATTGTCTCAAAATGGTCCAAAATAACACAGAAAAGTCATGAACAATCAAGGCAGAAAAAGCAGTCATTCTTATTCCACATTCTCGAGTGTATCCCGAAAACAATAAGAACTACGTCCTTAGGATAACATTGCACATGATTCATAAAACTGTCTTGTCGTATCCCAATGATCTGCCACTTCTAACACAGATGATTAAGGCACAAAACCTATACCGTCAATATTTTTGAAAAATTTAGATAAGAAAATTGAAGTCTTTTGGAATATAGCGCCCCGTCGGCTAGCATATAGCTACGGACGTTTCGAAAGATCTTCCTGTGTCCATTTTCAGGGTCCACATTCCGAGGGGAGTGTTATTTTAATAAAACTGATTTAAACACAGTTTCCGTTGTAATTTTCAATGTCTTAATATTCCTTAAAAGAAGATGGTCTACTCTACTCTACATTCAAAACTTTTTCACTGCTTATGTCAGTTAATTGACGATATTGCACAAGCAAAACACTTAGTAAAGCCGTGCCATTATTTCTGTTTCAACAAGTCCAAAAGCGCAATTTCTTAGTCATCATAATATCGTTTTATAATTACATTCAATACACCGAAATCTTCATTTATGGTCGAAATTATCAACACTCATGCTGAATCCTTCGAAACAGGCTTATAAGGACCCATTTGACGGCCGTTAACTTAAAGACACAACGATCCGATATTGCAGCGCAAAAAAAAAAACTAACTAAAAGTAACTGCACTTATTACAAGGTGGAACGACACTGACCTGTTTCTTCATCCAATATCTTGGAGACGACGCAATTTGACCGGAAGAGTAACAAAATCAGGCCATACACAAGTCGGCATCTTGACGATCCGCACTTCACACACTGATTTGCTGCCCTTCTCATCTTGCAACACTATTTTTGAAACTTACTACATAAAAATTCTTGTCAATTACTAAAAATCACAAAACCGCAAAGTGTTCCTTCAAAGTCTCTATTATTAATACACAAAATCTTTCACTCACCAGTATACAATATTCACTTGACGCAAAGCGATCTGTTCACAATCCATTTCAATCACTACATCTCTTCACAACATACCTTTCCATAGCGATCGATAGGTGAAGCTATCAACTAATTTCTTCGATGTTTCCACATGTTAATACCAGAGCTGTCACCGATCTCTGCATTATATATGCTATGAACAGTTGCGAATACTTCCACACAAAACTAAAATCATCCGCAAGAAATCTTTGTACACAAACCAACAAGTCCTCTAACACTAGTACACAAACACATTCCACAACGACATGTTTATACCTTCAGAACAAACAAATACAATTAATTCACTACAGATTCCTCACTTATTTGTGAAGTTTCGAAAATTACTGTCATCCTAATGGATCACTTGTTTCCTGTGGAACTCTATCAGCATATGTGTTTACACATTTTCCACAGACGCGAAAGAGAGCTGTTTTCAAAGGCAAACTTTCCTTTGAACAACACAAGTATAAGTACTAAAAGCCTCAGTCAGTATTCCCCAGTAACGTACCACACAAACGTTGAGGGTACAATACGGGATTATAATATCTCCGTATCCGTAATGTAAACACTTGTTTCTGTTTAATAAATGCACCAGTGTGTACAAGAATATACTGAATTCACTAGTTGCGTTAACTACTGTCACTCTACCAATCAGTTTCTTTCGCAAGTATGACGTTCAATAGCTCTATGAATCCCAACTCCCTAACAACCACATTTGACGGTACCACATCACGCACTGACTAGCTTCTGCAGCCGGTGTGCGTGCGGGAGTTGTCTCGGACGCCCCGCCAGTCTACCGAATTTAACCGAGCGCGACCGGAATTAGCCGAGCCAGTGCCTCCGCTTTTATTTTTTAGTCCCATTACATGGTCCCGCTCTCCGACACCCCCCGCCAGCAGCATGAATGTGATGATGACCAGCGAATTGTTGTGGACTTTCAAAAGAGCTTCCGACCCTTCCAGCCTTATAAAACGTGACAAGATAGGCGATATGAATGTTTGAACAAAAAAATCTAAGCAGCGAATACCGAAAATTTCTCTCTCTAACGAAACTGAATTTCTTCGATTACATATAAATATCGTCATTATAATCAACCAATTAATCGGACTGTCAGTTTAATAAACACCTAATTCCTTTGACCGTACTTTTATGGCCAATAAGTTCATTATCTGAAACAGCATACCTGATTTTTATTTGTGATTTGCAAAGACAATGGACAGAATATTAACCTCTTAAAACCTAGCGGTAACGTTACGTACTACCATGCCTAACATTAATCAGTTCTCCATGGTGCTCATATTGCGTTTATGTGTTTTGTATTTATATGGGAACAATCTACAACTTTTACCTTACACGTCACCGATGACTGGTTTTTTTAAACTAAGGTGGAGAGTGTTTACTGCGCGGTACGCCCTGAGTCTTTATATTAGACAGAATGCTTTTCGTCTTTAAGGGGTTAAACGGTTAGATTTACACAGCTCTGATCATCTGATGTCGCTTTTCAGCGTCCGTTACGTGTCGGTAGGATTCCTTAGCCTCTTTCTGGAAAATGAATAAACTGATACATTTGTGCATAATACAGTGCAGTGAATTACAACGTTATTACTCAGTTTGTAAAGAACGTTTCAAAGAATCAGGTTCTTTTAAAACGTAGCTATTAAAGAGCTATATATCCAAGCCAATTATATGCGATCCAATGTTTCACGAATTAACTCTAATTGTTGAGCCTCAACAATTTAAAAAAAGGCACACACGTTTCATTTAGTCGAAATTTAATTTTGTGTTACAAATAATTGAAGGGTTTCGAAATAATTTATGAGTAACCATAAATAACACTGGGAATAATAAGCAAAAAATTAATTACTTTAAGACCTCTGAGCCAGAAATCTCAAAACAAAACCAGCTCCATTGGACACTATACCAAGTTCTCTCTGAGGTAAGTTGATTTGTCTTCGCGATGCAGAATAACCGATGATAGATTTATTATACTGAGAAACAACGTGACTAGTTTTATTTGATTTACACGACGTTTCGTAATGCAGAAGGCGTATATGAACGTCGAGAAGGAAGCCACGTGTTCTTGTCCTGGCGTTGGGTGGGGCTGAGGTAAGAGTTGCATAATCCAGACGCTTTACTTCTGTAGTTGGCTGGACCTATCACCGCTCTAGAAGTCGTATTAACCTTTTAAAGCCTAGCGGTAGCTTTACATACCGCCAGGTTTAACATTAAAAAATTCTACGTGGTGCCCACATTGCGTTTATGTGTTTTGTACGGATCTCAGAACAAACAGCAACTTTTGCCTTATAAAACATTAAGAGACTGTTTTTTATAACCGAAGTGGAGAGTGTTTACAGCGCGGTACGCACTGTGTCCTTATATAAAACAGATACGCTTCGTCTTTAAAGGGTTAAAGAAGAAGTTACTATGCGAGATTTCAGGGTTCCACCGCGGTGTAATGAAGACCTTCCCTCTTCCGGGATGTTATGCAGCGTAGGTTGGTAGTTGTATGGTACATTCCAAATTTATTTGCCGATTTATGTGGAAATCAGTATCAGTGATCTGACAATAATGACGTTGAGAACTGGCAGATTTCTTGAAAATAGGCGCGGGGGGTGGTGGGGGGGGGGGGTATGCGCACATTCCTTATTACCGTAAATCAAATTGCTTTTATGCGTTACCGTAATACTGTATAAGATTTTGAAAGTAAAGAAGGCCTTGGTAAAATGTACGAATTGCATCACTGGTCCACCATTTATTATCCAGTCTTTTACACACATGAACCCATAATGTCCGAACTCCAAGTTTCAAAACGCAGTGGCCCGTAGAATTCCTTCAGTCAACACGATCCTGACCCAGATAATCTATCCCTGGCATTCTCACCTTATTCCCCCAAGACCTACTTTAATATCACATAGGAAATACGCATATCTTTCTCTGTCTTCCTAGTGGACGTTTTTCAAGGGGTTTCCCCAACAAAATATTGTAGTATCCCATATTTCCTCCATAGTAGCCACCTGCCTATCATTTTTAAGCCTTTTCGACTTTACTGTCATGAAACAAAATTTTCACAGTCTCAAACGTCACGGTTACGTATCACCCTACATGTCTCTCATGCTTCATGCACTTGGATACAAATATTTTCTTCAGTCATTCGCTTTCAGGCACTTACAATATAGGACCTTTAAGCATCACATCACTTTTCACACTTAGAAAACCGACACAGTCTTGTGTGTGTACATAGTGTTTTCGAAATTAAAGGTAATCGTGTTTGAATTAAGAAATAACGCCACTTCACTTCTAACTTACATTGGTGCAACTGGAATCGAAGCTGTAATCTTTTGAGTATGTCCCTGGGGTCGACTCAGCCTGTAACAGAAATAGGCACCACTGGTGTCTCCTGCGGGGTGGGGGTGTAAAGGCGGCCAGAGCTTATGACTGAGAACCTTGCTATTTTCGTGTGCCGATTGTCTAGAAATTCTTCGAGCCTCAACCTCCTGGAGCCCCAAGGGCCTCTCCAGGCCTGTAAAGGGATTGCAAAAAATCTCTTGAATAGTGATCTTACCATCGTGATGGTAATCAGCGATCAGTTTTACATCCGCCAGCCTTATCCCAGAAGTTTGAACTACAGCGGGTCTTAGAGCCATTTTTAATTTGGCTAGAAACCTCATTCATTCATTTATTAAACCGTGGCTTTACTACTCAACTGACATGTAGGATTTTCTTAATTTATTCACATACTTTTAAAATAAGCGATTTGAAACGCAGCGGGTACTTCTGAGTAAAAATCTGTAGGATGTTTCTCTAAACCAAAGGGTTGGCACAGGACCTACACGAATTTTAATCTTGTTATAATGTAAAGGGGTTTTTCTAGATGCGTGTTTACAAAATCGGAATTACACCCATAAAAGGTTTCACTCTAAATAAGTGATCTGATGTAAATCACGAATGTTAATTTCCAGAAGTAAATCTCTACACTACGTTGTCTTTTGTGAATACACTGTTAATTTCTAAAGATAGTAGACAAGAACTGTCACGGATTATAATGGATTCTGCTAATGCTTGAGATAGCCCCGGCTTATAGCTGCTCCGCCGCATAGCGGAGTGCTGGTGGCTACAGCTCCTAATGCGTTTAGCCGTGAAGTAAACCTCCCCTCATAACCTCCACCGTCTTTCGTCTGGGTAGTAAATCGCGACTGTCATGTAGCTAATTGGAACTGATTAAGGCAGCCAACGGACCTACACACAGCGTGTCACTCTGTCGGCCTTAAAAGGCAACTGGCACTTGGTGCCATGTAAGAACTCTGTTGTTAACCAAGAGAAAAACTGTCAATAAAATTCATTAAAATGCGGTAGTACGCGATTGCAGTTACACAAAAAGTCGATTCAAAGTTTGAATGTATTATATGATCATGTACTTATATTACATGGAGAGACATATCTTTTATTTGTAATTACGGAATTTAAAAGTACTGGTTTTTGTATCCAGTTTTTTAAATATAAGAATACAAATAAGAAGCTCATATGCATTTAAAACCTGTTAACAGGAATTACTATAGTAAACTTTGTAATTTAAATTATAAAATTCATTACGCAACTTCATACCTGATTACTCTTCTAGTTTCTTCGCATATTAGGAAAAGAGCAGACATAACTGACTAGCCGATATCTAAAAAAGTTCTTAATGCCATTTACAACATGTAAATGGCATCATGTAACTTTACTTCCGTATATTATAATACTGTATGATAACATACTACGATAAAATAAAAACTGACTGAATGACTCACTGACTGAATGGCTGGCTGACTGACTGACTGACTGACTGACTGAATTTGGTGTTCAAGATCCAATTCAGATTATTTAAGGCTGGTCACACTATAGTTTTCAGTTGGACCATATTTTGAACCACAATGTCTATTCAAGAAAAATCTATGCACTAAAAAATATTGCGCAAAATAGCGAATCATTAAAATTTTATTAATCGGTAGGCTTTTTCAACAATTCAAGAGTGCGTTATTCGAATATATATATACCAAAACAAAAATTACGTGAAATCGTAACCTTTAAGGATTAGTAGGTTTATTTTTTTAATTCATACCAAAATTCTGTACACGGGCCATGCCTTTCGTGCTCCATATAGACAATTTCAAATTTTGGATTTAATACTAACACCTAAAATCAAATTCCGTGCAAGGCTATGGACAAAATTTATTTTATACTCTAATTCTTCAGTAGTTTCATCCTTCAAAATATGTACAATTAAATTGCCATTTGCTCCAACAATTAACAACTGCAAACATTTATTTTCCTGGTAGTTATGTTTTCGGGACTTCTCTTTGTGGTAAAAAAGTTAAACTTAATTTTAACAAATCTTAACTTTACAACTCCTAATCTAGGTTACGTGTTTTAGCAGTTCTTTTACAGATCCTTGTTCTTAATGGTAACTAATATGTACAGTGTTATTACTGGCATTTTATTATACGGATGACATTACAAAAATACTCCATACTGCTGCCGGCTTTTACCGATCGTCCGGACCGGCCCTGGTGCTCATCGAACCTTCTATAAAATGGCTAATGAGGCACTTCCTCCGGGGATAAATCTGTTGGGGCTTGAAGCTAACCACTCGCCTCCATATAGTGCCAAGTACAAGAAGAAACGCAGCTATGCCTTCATCCCCCACGTTTTATGGCGCGTAGAGGAACACAGTTACCTTTACCTACCAAACTGCATTTCATACTCAAGTGCAATTTTACTGCACGAGCGGGATTACTTAAATTAGGGAAACTGTTCGCGAAGGGTGTCGAAACCCAACCTACGAGTAATTTAAATTGACGTACTATCGAATGTTACCTCTCCTGTGACAGGAATGGAAATCTCTGCATATTTTTCTACCATTTTGGTTTATTTTGCCGAATATGTGTATATCCTTCAAACTTCATTTGCCGCGAAGCGAATCAACACAAAAAAAAACACTGTAAGAAGTTAAGATGTCGTGCAAATTAATCGTTTGTTTTGAAATAGGTGTGGATTACAACAACAGAGTTGCACAGGAGAGACAAAAAAAATTTTCGAAAATTTGGAAAATATTATAAGAATATGTACTTAGTCAAGAAATAAAGTCTTTTAAAAGCATCGAAACAAATGAACTTACAAAGTGGTTTATTTTATGGAGAACTGAAAGTAAAAAGATGCCTGAGTCCAGAGGACTATAAATCAAGAGGTTTAAAGGGGAGTGAGACGCGTCATGTGAGGGCCCCTCATGGCACATTTGTTCAGAATTCTGAGCACGTGTATCGACATATCACACTGTCTTATTTCAAGCAGCCAGTCAGGGCGTGAAAAACAAAGACCAGCAGAGAAGACAAAATTGATCGCAGTATACAAAAACCGTCAATTCATGAATGAAAGCGTCACTGAGTCGGGCATACAAGCTTCTTCATTCGTAGCAATAACTTATTCTCCTAGTGCTTCGGCTGGACATTTGAAAAATGATAAAAAAAATCATAGTAAATACGACAGCCGACGATCTGAGGTTTTAAGGTCGGTCACTACAGACGTTTCTGGGATATGACTCAACATCGATTCAAATGTCTTTGTTAAAGTTTTAGCTAAGTATGCTGCCGCCACCTTCAGGGTATAAGAATTTACCATTCTGAGAATGGAAGCGGAATTTTCCGACCTAACTGCCAGGGCTGTGGAGTCGGACTCGGAAGGAATTTTTAGGTGGAATCGGAGTCGGTAAAAATGTTCCCGACTCCGATTCTGACTTCAGTCTAAAATCTTAACTAGATACTCCAACTCCAGAGCCCTGATAGCTACAGTAACCATTAGACTTATACTTAAATATAGGTTATAAGTCAAAAAAGTAGCCTGATGATGCACGTGGTGGCGATGAAATGTCTTATAGGTTTACCGTTATTAATACATATTGAACTTTTATGAAGGGGTCGGAGTCGGAGTTTTAAAAATCGAGGAGTCGGAGCTTTTGTGTACCGACTCCACAGGCCTGCTAACTACGGTAAATGTATATCAAACTACATGACGTCAGATCCCAAACTACAAATTTTCTGAATGATGTAAAACTGCAGTGAGTAAAGATAAGCGTTTTTCATTATAATACGTCGATTTTACATCACTTTAGTCACTTATTGCTGACATTCTGTAATCTCCAGATTCCTTACTGTGGGGTCCTGCATTACTGGAAAATTGGACACTTGCATTTGCAGGCCAAGACTTCGTGGTGCAGTGACAAGACGTAATGGGAATTTGCGGTGTAAAGCCTTGCTTTGAAATAGTTAGTTCTTTGCTGCCCAGGGCGTTGGTAATGATCAACGTTTCATTATTCTGTCTTGTGACTGCGATTAATTGGGATAATCCTCCATTCAGTGAATCGAACTGTGTGTAAAATGGTCGTTGCATAATTCGGGGTATTATTTCTTCCACGAGAAGGCTTTGTTAGAATAATCGGATTCTGGGCCGAAAATTGAACCCGGTAGTTGCAAAAGACGAAAGAAGAATATAACATCAGTCAACGTCCGGTGCATACGTCGATGAAAATTTAGATTTATACTCAGGTGAAACTTCAAATAAGTTTAAAATAAAAGAAAGTGAAAACAGTACCGCTTTGTTACGTAATGATGTAGCACTTATGCATACTGAGTTAAGTTCTTGAGTGAATAATTAACTCTGATCTCAACCCATTTTCAAGGGGAGAAAGAGTAGCTCATTATAAACAGTATTTTCCTTAATGTAGCTTACGTTGGGCAACTTAATTTACCCTCTCACCTATTCCTCTCAAATATTAAACTTATTTTGTTAATTTATTTTCGTTTTTTTGATTATTTAAAACAATAAAATTTTTAGTGTCTTCATATACTTCTTCCAGAACTTTTTCCATCGTCACCACCAAAAAATAAAAACACTAAAAACACGACGTTCAAGAAAAGGCTTTTTTCCGGAACGTCGTGTTTTTAGTGTTTTAGTGTTTTTATTTTTCGGTGGTGACGATGGAAAAAAATCTGCAAGAAGTGTATGAAGATAGTGATATACAGCCGTTTCTAAAACAGTGATGTTGCAATAAAATTTTCACTATTTGGTTCCCATAAAAAATCTCTCTTCAATTTCCGAAGTTAGGCTGAGCTGATCTGCAGCCCTGGGTGTAGGATCTGCAACATCAAACAAAGGCGCTAACTGACACGTAAAAATTTCAAAGCGAAATTAGCGTGCGTTATTTCAACAACTTGCTCTTGCTGAGCATACTCTGCACAACAATTGCGTGTTTCACGTGTTTTTATTAGTGCATTTGCATTTATTTGTAACCACTGGTACCTACAAGAGCAGCTATAATTGAAAATAATAAGGATACGTTTCTACTTTCGTAAACCGACAATATTTCTTTACGTTTATTCTCTTTCATTACGTAACCTGTCTGAGATAATGAAAAGAATGTAACAGAGAAAATTCCGGACGTATACAGTATACAGTATACAGTACACAGTATACAGTATACAAATCTTTACGTGCTGGTAGACACAACGACAGCGATCTAGACTTGTATTATTCAGGCATCCAACTCGAACCTCGGCCAACGGTGTCTTATCCTGAATCAAGTTTGCGTGGTAGCAACGAACACATTGGAGAGAGAGAAGAATAAGAATTGTCAAACAGGTCACGACCACCTCTTTTAAAATTTTTATACCAAACGAACACCATTTAATATTTAGCATTTTCACTTTCTATTGTGGAGGGTCTCAGTTCTTTGTCCGTTCGTCAGGACTGTTGTTAAGACTGTTACGTTTATGTGTTTCGTTAGTTACTGCAAGCAGTGTTTGAATACTGCATTGAAATATTATTAATCTTTTAAAGTCCAGCGGTAACTTTACATACCACCAGGTTTAACACTAAAAAATGTTACGTGGTGTCCATATTGCGTTTATGTGTTTTGTACGGATCTCAGAACAAACAGCAACTTTTGCCTTATAAAACATTAAAGAAACTGGTTTTTATAACCGAAGTGGAGAGTGTTTACAGCACGGTACGCACTGAGTCTTCATATAAAACAGGTACGCTTCGTTTTTATAGGGTTAATACTAGATTCACATCTCAATTCCTCAGAGAAGAAATCAGTCAGTCTAATTCTCTGAGGAATTGAGATATATACCTTGCATACACAAGCCAACTGAGATGTTCAACATCAAAAAACATTACAATACTGCTTCCTTCCACATAATTGACAACTGATCATTCAGAGCCATAAATATGTTCTTCGTTCGTTGTAGGATCAAGCACATTTGCAACATGAATATAGAGGAACAGAAGTCTACACTTACAAATAATTATCGAATCTATGCTTACTTTTTTTTGACTGCTAAGAGCATGGTAGTGGACGTCTGGTTCTCCAGTTTTTTATGTAGTTGACCGACTATTAGCTTTTGAAGTACAGCCCCGCTGTCTCTCTTTACACACACACACACACCCACACACACACACACACACACACACACAAATACATATATATATATATATATATATAGGTCACCTTACTCTTTTTCTCAAGGAACACCTGAATTATAACACGAAAATTCAATTCTGCCTAGTTGTAGTACTGAGGCCGTCAAACCCAGCAACCCAAATGAATTAATAAGAAAACAAAATCTGTTTACGTTTCGTTTTTATGCATGTTTTCAAGTTTGTTGTTCTAAATGTGCATCGCTCTCCTACAAAAGGGCAGCACTGAAATAAACAGAAACTGCAAAACGATATAATCCAGTTTTTTTATTTTTGTAGTATTAAGTGGCATGCCCTACTTGATTAGTGTGCCTACACGTCCCGTGTTCAAACGTTGTATAAATGTGTGAATAAATAGCAAAGTCAGAAATGGTTTGCTTCATGATGTGTTTATTAATGATAATAAGTGAGTCTTCCGTAGCGAATTTCAAATTTCTGCAAAAGCATTGCGGGATATATGCAAAAGCCCATTCATGGGTTCGGAAAAACTAGACTTTATTTTCAACCAAACTGAATGACAATCAGGATTTCCCAACGAATAGAAGTGTAAGTTTTCCGTAACGAATTTCAACAAAATTATAAAAGTTTGTACCAGTAATGATAAACACAGTCAGACATACCACTGTATATATATATACACATATATATTGCACATTAGGTCATTTACTCTAAGGTTGTGCCAATATACTACATGTTCCGGCTCGGCCGAGCCGAAACATGTATATTGGCACAACCTTAGAATAAATGATATAGTGTGTAAAATATATATATATATATATATACTGCGGCGTTTCTGACTGTGTTTATGATTACTGGCATTGAAATAACGTACTGGGATGACCAAAATTAACCCTTTAAAGACGAAGCGTATCTGTTTTATATAAGGACTCAGTGCGTACCGCGCTGTAAACACTCTCCACTTCGGTTATAAAAACCAGTCTCTTGATGCTTTATAAGGCAAAAGTTGCTGTTTGTTCTGAGATCCGTACAAAACACATAAACGCATTGTGGGCACCACGTAGAATTTTTTAATGTTAAACCTGGTGGTACGTAAAGTTACCGCTAGGCTTTAAAAGGTTAAGATTAAGAAAATTCTATAGTTTGTCGGTATACGGAATTGTACATTCATTTTCTTACGCAAACTACAATTGATCTTGAATCAAAATGGCTACCAATTAGATGCTAGAGACAATTAGTAGTTGATGTCTCACACTCAGAATTTCAGAGGAATCTGTGAAAAAGATTTGCGAAGTACATTGAATGGTCCACTTGGGGAATTATGTGAACTAAGCTTTATTGTTGAGGAATATGCTTAAAATTGGAATTTATTAAAAAGGATAGAAAAAAGTCTGCCGTACTTATTTACGAAGATTTGTACAATGATTCAGGCTGCCATACTGGGTTACAAAAAAAAACGGGACAGTCAAATGGATAGGTACGATATTCACGTACGACGGCCTTTCTTAGTGGGGGCCCCCCCCCCGAAACTGCTGAGAAATTTTTCTGAGTGTGGAAGTCCCCGTAAACGCCATGAAGAGGTATATGGACACTGTACGTAGAGGTCCAGTCACTCTTAGCGTCGGCACTAGATGGATGTGATTGGTCAGGTTTTCGCCCTGGCCCAGCCCCGATGAAAGACCCCTCAGTACCCAACAAATAGGCGACTGTGTGGGGTCTACAGCCGATCTTGACCTTTACGAGGACAGAAAAATTTCTTGCCTGTGTGTGTGTGTGTGAAGATTAACTAGAAACGTCTCTACATGTTTACTGATATTATTACAAGACAGCAAAATTTAATACGCAAACTAGAATAATGTCACACATTTTACCGCTCCTCTAACCTAACCGGCCGCTTAAGTAATGCAGACAAAGCAAACATATCTGTAAACCGTAACACTAAAAATTCAAAACCAGTGCACAATTTTAATATCAGTTTGTTATTTGCTACTGCCACTACATTAAATCCGACACAATAGCCATCAGAAATTCAGCTGCGTTCAAAACCATCTTTGGGCAGAAAAACCGTTTGCTCCAACAGAGTTTTGCACTGTAACTTTAAAGTAATATGTTTACCTCCCATATACTTTATTACAAAAAAATAAGTTTCTGTCAGCTCTGCCGCGGAATATATGCTTACATGTAAGGGACCGATTCCGTATAACACGGGTAAGCTGCTATATTTCTTCTGTAACAGAAAAACAATTTTAATATTTTGTATTTTTTGTGTATTATTTTACTCTTTATTAAGACCACACTAATTACACTCCTTAGGCAATATGTGCCTAGTTATTTTACATGGCGTTATCTCGAACATATTTCGGTTCTGATCGAGTCATCATCAGGGAGAAAAAATACAAGGAATATATATATATATATATATATATGTGTGTGTGTGTGTGTGTGTGTGTGTGTGTGTGTGTGTGTGTGTGTGTGCATCAGTACACTGGAGAGCGTAACGCATGCTTCTTTCTGTGCAGAAGATAGAGTGGCCTTAAATACAGTTTTGTTCCTTGTGGTATGTCTTCCAGATGATGGGCCGAAATGTGCCAAAACTTGTTGGAGATAATGCATTTAGTGTCGCATATGTGTATTTAGTTGGATCTGAATAAACACATGAATAATTAACTGATCACAACGCTGAGTTTAAACTGGCTAATGTGATTTCTTAAGGCAAAGAATATATTGAAAACTAATATGAATTTACTGAGATCATTGACTTTTCCAGTCGTATTTATTAAACTTTAACACACTACGACGTTTTGGGGAAGAAATCATCCCCGTCTTCAAGCATGTTGCTTCTGAAACAAACATTAATTATTTACACTGTGATTAAACATGGATTTGAGGCAAATTACGAAATAAAACATACTTGTTCTGGAAGAATCAAGCCTGAAGACGGAGTTGATCCTGTCCCCGAAACGTATTATGCGTTACATTTTAATACATACGATTGGGCAGTCCATAAATTCAATGAATTCGGACGTCATGCACCTTTGCAAGAGCTCTAACGAACAGGAAGTATTAAGACCCAATATTATTTTTCTGCTTGAAATTCTTATAGTTTAACACACTATAGGCCTGTATAGGTGGACTAACCTACAGACTTTAAGACAAATCAGTCACTCTAGCCTCTCCTAGCCTAAAACTTTAAGACAAATCAGTCACTCTAGCCTCTTCTAACGTACAGACTTTAAGACAAATCATTCACTCTAGCCTCTTCTAACCTACAGACTTTAAGACAAATCAGTCACTCTAGCCTCTTCTAACCTACAGACTTTAAGACAAATCAGTCACTCTAGCTTATTTATCAGTTCTGTCTTTGCATATTTTCCTTTATTCGATTATTCACTTAATAGGCAAAGAGTTTCTTGCAGCCAAAACCAATTCGCCACGTCGTTTAGGCCTGGCACGCACGTTACATTTGTAACCTACCACCTTCATCACGCCTAAGACGTAAGGTACAATCAAAATATATTTTTAATTTTAGAATTAAATTCATGATAAATGTAAAATGATAAAAATCAGCGTTCATGTGTTTTTAATACCTAGGATATGAGGGCATGGACTAGATTGAACTGGACTAGATTGAACTGGACTAGATTTAGATGTCTCTGTGGTGGATTTTTGTGAAAAAGGCATCTGAATGTCGGGTTTTGTAAGAGGTGGAGATTTTCAGGGCCGAAAGAGATAATATTAGCCTTTCCATAATCAGTCTCCTCCCTACAGTAGTTTACAGTTATAAAGTGTCAGAACATCAGCACCAGGCTGCGTCACACATTTCTTCAGATTGTGGAGTAATGAAAGCTAAGTGAGGTTCACATTTCTCTGCTGTAACAAATTTCATTTCAGTTTTTGTTCTTGCACTCCCCAAAGCTACATATGGATCTATTTATCAGACGTTTCAGAGATACAGACAAGAAAGTAGAAAGGGGAAAAAAACACTGATGGACACAGAAGAAGAGATAACAAGGTACAAGTAAAGTTAAAGTTAAAAAGAGAACTTGGAACACGGTCGGCAGTAATGAGAAACAATGGAGCTTTTTCTAGTTCGACTGAGGAAAGAGTTTAACAAAAGGTTGGTTGAGACCAGTAATTCAGTTGCCAGGTAGCTAACAAGTTACAGCAGAAGATTCCCTGCAACAGTTTGCTATAAATCGCAACATTGGTTAGCTGTAGGCGCCAGTATTCTTGTCGGGTAAAGCGGTGGGTGGAAGAATTAAGGTACAGTATGGGGACTAGAGGGGCGGGGAAAATAGGTAGCCAGTAGAAAAAGCTGCAGTAGTCAGAAACCGGATATTGAATATGGCCAAAACATGAGGTTGAATTCGGTAACGGACAACAGAAAGGAATGAAAGGAAATGAGACACGGATGTCAGTAAGGATTTTTGCCTCAGTTATTTCGAAGTCGCATTAAAATTCATTATGAATTATGTCACTGTAACATCTCTTCGTATTATACTGCAGCAACAATTGACATGGAATGAATGAAATTTACGAGTTTGTAGATTCGTGTACAGAAGAAGTGAAACTTTTATGCAAGTACAGTCGAACCCGTTTATAACGACATGGGTTTATACGACACTTCGCCTATAGCGTTAGATATACTTTAGTACCAATTAATTCGTCATGTTTAACCCATAACATTATACTCCTCGGTTATAATGACATTCGTTTATAATGACACAAGCTATTCAGTCCCTTTCATGACGTTATAACCGGGTTCGACTCTATTTAAAAGGAAGGTGTGTGTATTAGAAAAATTTTCCATTTGCAGCTACCAGTCTTCTTCCTTATCAAAATCTGCAAGAAAGAATGAAAGACATCTTACAGTAGAGGTCCAGAAAACATTAAGGCTTCCAGAACTTTAACAGCAGGATCCATTGTCAGTGGATCGATTAGTAATAGTTCTACGTTTATAATTGACCGAAACAGGAGATCGTGTGGAAACACTGAATGGCATAGTGTAGACAGGTGTTTCAGAAGTTGTAAAAGTCCCATTTCATGAGCTATTACAACTATGACATACCGTAGCCCATTAATTATACATTTAATTACGTTAAAATACGATCAAATGTAATTCAGACGCTCCACGACAGAGTTAGGTCCAATATTAACAGAGCGAGAAATTTATATTCAGAAATTCATACATTCTGTGTAACAAGAAACACAATGTTAAATATTACCAGATTATTGAAAATAAGCCTGTAACAAAACCACGTAGGTGACTTATTGCAGTGACACTCTCGTATTTCTTTATTTTTAAGATGTTCTCCAGAACTTTCCTACCTATTCTGGTTCCATATCAGATTGTTATATGTTCTGAATGTTCGTGCGAATCCCCGAAGTTTAAATCAAACTTACGACGGCCCTTCACCAAATCGGAAAAGAGCTCAATACAGAAAGCATGGATAAAGATTTGTACGCCGAACGGAAAGCTCTCTCACAATCACAAAGTCTGTAATTATAAGACAGAGCTAGTCTTAAACCAGTCGGTTATGGAATTGGCTAGAATACGAACTCTGCACTTGACAGGTGTGTGTTCCAAAGAGTAGCAGAAGGTAAGTAGCATTTGAATGGGATAATTGCGGTCATCCATATTCGTCCCGCTATACTACCAGAAACTGGAGGACAGACATTAAGCCCACTGTTGCACTGATGGTTGCTCCCCTCTGAGATTAAGTCACTTTGCTTACAGGTCTATGCGCACTAAACTAGTGGCAGGAAAAATGAATATACTTGCAATTAATATGACTTGACGAAGCAACATCACTCAGAGGTGACTGTGATGATGACGATTACAACAATAACTATTATTACAACAAATGTTTTGATAAAGTAAGTATGATAATATAAAAGGGACAAACCATTGTAAATAACGCAATTTATCTCCAACCCATACAATTTTAATCAGAAATCTCTGAGTTCTTCCAATTCGAACAAAATTTTCTAGGGTGTTCAGGCTTGTTAATTTGGAATAGAAGTAAAAAGTTTCGGAGAAACACAGTTTGTCCATAATCAGGGAAATTTTTGCTCCGCCTGCTATTTCAAGAGGATGTTATCAATTCCCTTTGCCTTGCAAGCTTAAAATTTTATATTTTTAATTTTTCGTTCCCTTGTTCCAAAACCACAAACCTTGTTCCATTCATATGCTACCTCACACTTATACACTGAGACTAGCACATAGGTCCATTTTACATAAAACACTTTGTCTAGGATTTAACGAGAAGTTTATGAATTGTAAGAGGATTAACTGCTTACGGATCACAGATAAGATATTAACAGGAAGGAACTGTTGTAGATCGTGTCATTAATATGGCAGTCTTCAAATGAGAGTTAAGTAAGTCCAGGGAATCCATACAGTGACCTGATCTCGAGAAAATTACCTGTTACGTTACCTTTCAAAGCCTAGCGGTAACTTTACGTACCGCCAGGTTTAACATTAAAAAATTCTACGTGGTGCCCACATTGCGTTTATGTGTTTTGTAAGGATCTCAGAACAAACAGCAACTTTGCCTTATAAAACATTAACAGACTGGTTTTTATAACCGAAGTGGAGAGTGTTTACAGCGCGGTACGCACTGAGTCCTTATATAAAACATATACTCTTCGTCTTTAAAGGGTTAAATCAAGTCATAAACCTCGTCGGTTTTCATGTTATTCAAGCAACATTTCGGACGTTCAAAGCGATCCAGCAAGATTTTATCTGTTAGTTATATTTTCTATCAAAACTGTCTTCTGTGTCTTTTCATATAAAAGAAACGAGGACGTATAAACGACAATTTTTAGCGCCAGAATTCCTTGTGTAATAAAAGCTAAGTCTTAAAACTGTGAAGTTTCCCCGTGCTCTATTCTTTGTGGAGTCCTTAAGGATGAGGTCCTTCGTGTAACACATAGAAATCTTGTCCCCTTTGCTCATACATTATTATAAGCCTTACTTTCTGTGAATAGGAAGGATTCCATTCACAGCCAGTTGCAGTAACGTTCATCCCTCACTACAAAATGGATATTAAAAGGTAACAAAATGGCTTTAACGCTTATTTCCGAACTGAAATCCTTTTCTTCAATTTCGACAGACAAAGAAAGTATTATACACTCCCCAGCAAAAACTCATTCCTCTAACATTCACTCACTTACTCTGGCAAACTTCCCAACTTCGTCTCTTTTCATGCCACTCAAATAAGGTACAAGAGTACGACGGGGAAGTTGATATGAAATTTGAATATCGAAAGAAAATCCTTATCTACTCAGAAGAAGCCTACTTCTTTCCCCTCTCTTCGAGCTGGAATTTATCAGTCAACACCAAGTAAAAAATACGACGACAAAGAAATGGAGAATAAGGGAGGATGGAACTTTTCTCTCTTCTTTCGAAATTGGAATGTTGATTCTCGTAAAAGTTTGGTTTCATTCATTCTCAAAGCGGCGTAACACTGCCGTTCTTATATACAGGATGATTCAGTGCAGAGATCCACGTTCTCTTCAAGCCTATTGAAATTTCAATGCGAGCACACAGAAGCACTAATAAAGTAAATGATTATTTTCTACGCATTTAGCCTTAGAATTTAATGAGATAACAAATAAAGCATACAATTTGTTAAAAACCATAACACCATAGAACACACATAATTGTCTCTCTACTAATTTACCAAATTACGCAAGTGTAATTCACCTTCACTTCTGTATAATTTCTTCTGTATAATTTCTTCTGTTCTTAAGTTACTTGACGACGTTATTCGACGAGAAATGTGCATGTGTGTATGAATATGGGCTACAGTATAGCCGAGCGGGTGAGTATAAAGTACCGCGGCGTTTCAAAACATTATTCTGGTACACGGCCGTAGAAACTGTGTGGAACAATGAGAAATCTGAGCAAGAATATGTTTGATTCCGCTGAGATGTAAATCCTGTACATCCAGAATTTATTACATCAGTATTAACCAGAGCCAAACTCCTCTGTCTTCCAACATTTAGTTACAACGTACATTACGCATGCGTGCCACAGCACGTTAATAGTGTAAGACCTCATAATCACCCCTGCGACACAAGACAATCCGTGCGCGTCTGTAACCTTAATCTTAAACACGCACTTCCAAACCGCACAGACTTTGCTACTGTATAGGCCGAAACTTAAACGTGCTTGTGTGTGTGCGTGCGTGCGTGCGTGCGTGCGTATGTATGTATGTATGTATGTATGTATGTATGTATGTATGTATGTGTGTATGTACGTATGTATGTATGTATGTATGTATGTATGTGTGTGTGTGCGTATGTATGTATGTATGTATGTATGTATGTATGTGTGTATGTATGTATGTATGTGTGTGTGTATGTATGTATGTATGTATGTATGTATGTATGTATGTATGTATGTGTGTGTGTGTATGTATGTATGTATGTATGTATGTATGTATGTATGTATGTATGTGTGTGTGTCTGTTATGTGTGTGTAGGTGTGTGTGTGTGTGTGTGTGTGTGTGTGTGTGTGTGTGTCCTTTTCAGAAAGGCGGCGGGGTTCCTCAGAAGAAGGAAAGATCACCCCACGAAGCCCAGAAACACGGGGCAGTGTGTATAGACCAGCAATGCCAGTAAGTATTCTATATATAGAGTAAATACTTTCACTAGATCTTGCACAAATATGTCAGCTTACAATTGATTATTTTTATAGATTATTTCCATAGGTAAACCGACCGAGCAATGCCATGTTCAAAGCAATGACTTCAACACAAAAACAGAAATTTATCTTCTTTGTTACACTTTCTTTTTGTAATTAATATATTCAAAAATGAAATCAATTTTGTCGAGTCATAAATAAAAGGGTGACCTTGATACTTCATTCATAATTCATAACTGTAATTTTTATATGCATATTCATATTTATCGGATGAGACAAAAATTACAAAAGCCTGCGACAGCTAACACCGGTTTGTCTGTGCATAACACAGCATTTGCATCTGATTTTAGAAAGAGCACTACACTCGAACTCAATCAGAAAATCACGAAAGGAACTGAATATTTTGTGTCATTATAAACGAGTGTTAATTTAAGCGAGGTGTGTAAACTTACGGTTAACAGTGAGAATTAACTGGTACAGCAGAATATCTGACACGATAGACGACGCGTCGTATAAACCGTTGTCATTGTAACCGGGTGTGACTGTATTTAGTAACCAGTACCTCAGCCCAGCAGCCACACTGACCAATAATGTAACATCCCTCCAACTGCTGTAGTCTAGGTTAGGGCTGTGGAGTCGGTACACAAAAGCTCCGACTCCGACTCCTCGATTTTTAAACCTTCCGACTCCAACTCCTCAATTTTTAAACCTTCCGACTCCAACTCCTCAATTTTTAAACCTTCCGACTCCAACTCCTCGATTTTTAAACCTTCCGACTCCAACTCCTCGATTTTTAAACCTTCCGACTCCAACTCCTCTATTTTTAAACCTTCCGACTCCAACTCCTCAATTTTTAAACCTTCCGACTCCAACTCCTCAATTTTTAAACCTTCCGACTCCAACTCCTCGATTTTTAAAACTCCGATTCCGACTCCTTCATAAAAGCTCAATATGTATTAATAATGGTAAACCTATAAGACATTTTATCGCCAAGACGTGGATCATCAGGCTACTTTTTTGACTTATAACCTATTTTTAAGTATAAGTCTAATGGTTACTGTAGCTATCAGGGCTCTGGATTTGGAGTGTTCAGTTAAGATTTCAGACTGAGCTTGGAGTCGGAGTCGGTACATTTTTACTGACTCCGACTCCGAATCCATCTAAAAATTCCTTCCGATTCCGACTCCACAGCCCTGGTCTAGGTACCAATAACTTTAATTCCATGGCCTGCGTACTTTGAAAGATTTCTGGAAGGAAAGACTAACAACTTTTCACATCCAAGACGACCACAGCCTTCATAAATCAGTTATTTAAGTGTTACAGATGCAGAAAGACGGATTTCTTATCAGCGGTAATTCGACACGCCAGTGATAAACAGGGAAGAATAATATGACCTAAAGCGATCTCCCTTTTTGTGAAATGGAAAGGTGTAATTTGGTGACTGGAAAAATCAGTGCCGAAAAGGGATACTACGTATCATTCAAACACATATTTTCAGTGCTACTCTAAATTAATACACAACCCTGCGTATGGGAAACGTGCTGTGTTGAAACTTTATATATTAATTTCGGATTTTGCTTTGGCTTTGAAAACTCACAACCTCTCATGCTGCTTTTGAAGAGCTAACTCCACATCGACAACTAAAACAAGAGCTTAAACTGTCTCTTCGGTGCTAACATCTGCATTATTTTTCTTTAGAATCGCAGCTCTAATTCTGCTTACTGATTACGTATCTACAGAAGACAGACTTCTATTTCTATTAAATTCCAGTCCGTCACTTATATTTCAATACTCCTCTAAACTTCTATGGCATAAACTCTCTTCCCTTTACAATTTCTATATTCCATCACTACTTAATTTTCATCATGACATACTGCTTTACATTTTCCACTTTTTTGTCTTCCAGTCCGATTACAGGTGACGTTTTACTTCGACATATCTTCGCATCGTTTAAAAAAATGACAAGGTATCTGGTACGTAATTTTCATTTCTTGATAAAAAATATAGCGGCAATATGGCGTTTTAGATATCATAGTTCCATCAAATCTAATTTAAAGCACAGGAAGGAGTTGGTTATGGTAGCTGTAAAATAGTAATCAATAATGAGTTACTGGAGTTTCCACCTCGATGCCTGCCACCTTACGTGTGGATGGATTGACGCTGTGTCAAATTCAGAAGCAAAGGTAATGTCAAATGAGAGGTGAGTATAATCATAGTGAACAGCAGGGAACTTGAAGGAGACTGATGTGTAATATTAAAATATAGTGGCAAGAAATTTACTGTGATCAGTGCTGTAACATGTAATGAAACGCGCGCCTTATGTTCATAATTAGTCCATGCTAAGAAATCGTTCATGAGAAGCTAATAGCTAATAAAGAGATTTTCTGCCTCTTATAGATATGTAACGTTTAATACTCATTGAAACAAGCTAGTTGAATCTAGCCACACATTGCCGAATTAAATTATTAATATTTACATTGCTATTCTTCTACTATGAAAGATTAAACTTCTAATTTGTGCCTTCCTTTCAAGATATTCAAATAAAATTTTGTACGCGTTTATAATTTCGCCTTAGTCTGCACACATGCACCTGTCCGATCATTCTTAATTCAGTTCCTTTAAAATATTTTGTGATGAATGCATATTATAGTTATAATGCAAGAGTGTATTTTACATACTATACAGCCTTCACGTACTGATTTAATAGAAAAAATTTTAGACCTAAAGCATACGTACTAGTCACAACAGGCGCCGTATTATAAGGTGGAAATAAATACTTAAAATAGCCTTTCTGCTAATACAAGTAGTTAGAAACCTTTCTGGAATTTTAACACATTTATGCATCTTCGTGTTACCAACTAGCTATTGCTGCACACATATTTAATTTCATTCATCTGTGCAGGTACATTCTGTTTAGAATATTTTCTGGCGTACATAAAACCTAAATTTTAAACATTTTTCGTAAGGCATATGTTACTGGGTACTTTACAGAGATTAAACATATGGCAGGTTTCAAAAACAAAGCCATTTTCTTTTAAATGTTAATAGGCAAGCGGCAGAAAGGAAGCTGATAACCTGACCCCCCACCTTCAAAAACCATAACAAATTTCTCTTCGGCGAAAAAGGCCCCTGCTTTTAAGAATTACGTATAATAAAATGTGTATCCCCAGTTGAAAAGTCCACAATATGCAGTGTATTGAGTCATTAAGGCTGGGTCTAGTTCTAACAGCTGACAACGTCTTATATGCTTTTGTGATTTATTCACCTTTTATAAGAAAAGAAGATACAGCAAACTATGCATATCTTAAGTCATTAACTATCCAGCTTTCTTTATTAGTGTTAGTATGCTCTTAAAATGCATAGTAGTAATATTTTAGATCTCTTTATTCCCACCTTTCCAATCAAACTCTCACCAATGATACTACAGCAAACACTGCAGCAATGCTTACTAATTCCCGTAAAAGAGTCAATAAAAATGCACGACAAAAAGGTAAATCCTTTTTCACGGAGTCGACATTGGACAGTCATTTCTTTCTACCCTAATGAGGCGGTATTATTCGTTGGCATGTGACTCTATTAGCCTCGACACAAGCTATCTGCTTGTTAACATGCTACGTGCACATAAAGTCTCATACATATTGTGTGCAGGGCCTGCAGGTTTCCTGCAGAGACAATTTGATTGCTAGAGCTATTGTAGCATTATAAAGAGTTATGACGAACACAACACCAACGACAAGAAGCAAAAGTCCGTAATAGTTTCGAAAATGAATGTACTACAGTGATCATCGCCTACATTAAAACATCTAACAATTTTCCAAGGCACGTACAGTATCTGTATTTCCTACAAATCTTCTTTTCTGCTTTCAGAATACTGGGTTGTCTGTAGTTCCCAATTTTCTGCGAATTCCACCTGCAAACTAATAACGCAGCAAAATATTTTATTGTAGTTAAACTTTACCTCTTACGACATTCGATTTCAATGCATTTCTTCGTGTATTTTTGAATCTCAGAAATTTGTGCGGCGTTTCTGGCCAATAGTTGTAAAAATGTAAAGACATAAACTTTAGATCCTATTTAATGTGTTCCATGTCCGTGCACTATATTTTACAAAAACACTAATCACCAACAAATGCACAAAGAGCGTTTTATCATCAATCGTAACACACTCCTACATGTTTCGACCCTGCTGGGTCATCTTCAGGGAGAACGTTTTTGTTATCGTTACACTAAAGTTGCACTTTATAGTTGAGTGAGAATGTGCTGTTGACTGTGTACTGTGTACTGGAGGTGTGAACTCTCTGTGGTCGTTCACGCCTCCAAAAGCAACGCAAGTTCTCCCTGAAGATGACCCAGCAGGGTCGAAACATGTAGGAGTGCGTTACGATTGATTATAAAACCCTCTTTGTGCATTTGTTGGTGATTAGTGTTTTTGTTTAGATCCTATATTATAATTAATGTGCATACGAAATCTAGTGCAAATATTTTAACATGTGAAGTATGCACTATCACCATCAAGGGAATCATTTTTACAGCGATGCTTGAGCACTTCCTCTCGTGTGATTACAAGCTACAAATCCTGTAGCCTTTTCCTGCCTGCTAGAGTTTGTATAAAACAAAAGAGCGGAGGAAACTATTCTCCAATATACGTTAATATTTCCAAATTAGAAAACCCCGTTTACTTTTTTTTTTCTTATAACTTAGATCCGTGCAACTGGCGGTAACTTAGAAAGAACACATTATTAAACATTCACAGATATACTCAACAAAAATTCAATCCAGATATTCCAACAGAATTAACACTGTTGTAATTATCAACGAGACGGATATATCTGTTAATTCTTCTCATAGCAAGCAGAGGCCCTCTTAGCGCTAAGGCCGTCCGTGTCACGAAAAGTTACAGTGAAGGGACAAAAAGAGAAGAGGATACACACTTCATTAGAGGGGTATAATCCTTCGGAGAAAAGTGTTTATAAAACGAAGAAAATAAAAACTCTTAGAAACAAAAAATATTATGAAACAGTGAGGGTTCCTTTGCAGTCACGAATTCCAGAATGTTAAAAGATTACTAGTTGTTGGTCTAGAATTAATTACGTATGAGTTACTGAAGAACTTGTTTCTGCTATGACGTTTCTATCAATAGGATTAAGAGAAACAGGAAGAGATTTAGGGCAAGTCTCTGGGCCTAATTAAATGAAATGTTACTTTCCAACGAGGTGAAAAATAGTTGAAATACTCTTGACACCTAGATAAATAAGAACAAATTTAAGTAAAGTGTTGACACTGAATCGTGAAGATTTTGGCGGTACTTGCCTGCTATCATGAGTTGAATTGTCATTCATCACAGAAAGTTTCGGGAGTCAGATAGCATTTGATTATTCATTCCATGCACTATTTTTATTACAATTCCTGGTGGCCATACATGTCAAAGTGTACAACCAACGGACGGTTATTACTTCCGGGGATTCTTAAAGTTAACTTACGTTAGCACTGTGGAGTGTGTCAACGAGGTGTTACCGTCTCCTCTCTGAATTGTGACGACCACACGTATAATAGTACCTCAGTAAGATACAATGAAATTCAACAATTCGTACATATTATAAACTTTACAAAGAAATTCTGTTCAAGTGACTTAGTTTCCTCTTCCTCCACTTCACGTTTAAGACGTTAGTTTTGCTCTATGTGCTTACGAAAGCTCGAATTTATAACCTAGGCTCATTTCCAGGTATTCTGCATGTCTCAGCGACTTTCCTCTTTTTCCTCCACCAACTACCGGGGCAATAATGCAAAATAGAACACGTCCTTTTTCCATCTACCGGTTTTCATCGAGTCAAATAATCTCGCCAGTTGCCTAAGTGTATCCGAGGCACTCCTGTTTCATTTCGAACAACTTATCCATTTAAGTGTTCATTCATTTGACAGCCTTTGAGTGTCCATATTTTTGATCCTATAGACGCTAAGTGTAGAACTTTACGTACAGAGAATCATATCTCCAAGGAGCCAAAGCCAGTTCTTAATTAGATGGTAAATGCCACAAAAAGAAGTACATAGCACGTTCCTAACCAGTAAGGAAGACTACTTTCACTTCAAGTGGAAGTGTATTTATATATTCAGATCAAATTCAGCCGCGGTATTCCAACTTCAGTGATTTATAGTATTTTATGGGATGCAAGGACAGGACAGGAAACGGTTAATGGCTGTGTCCTGGTACTACACTGTAAGGCTAACCTAACGTGTCTCCGGTATTACTTAAGAAACAGAAAAAACGCCACGACTCAGGTTCAAACTCCGAATAAAGGTCATGTGCCTTACATCCAGTACACACACAAATCTTATATGTGCAACTAGACACACCAAAACGTCCTTACTGTTAATTATATACACAAATATTCATACACGCCGTCACAGCTTATACAGAGGTCTACACAGGCTGCAAATATACGAGTACATAATCCTATATACGTACATACAATCATACATGCATGGCCACACATGGGGCTAAACGTATCCAAATACATACATATGTACGTATATGTTTATATATATGCATTTATGTCTACACAAAGGAACACGTACATTGCACGTGTACCTAACTAAGCACTTATAAAAACATATTCCTTTCCTGTGGTGCAAGACACCAACTCGGGACTAGGCCGCCTCGTTGTAGACGTTTCTAGATCACACACACACACACACACACACACACACAGAGCTGATAGGACTCCTCTGGACGAGGGAACAGCTCGTCGCAGAGACCTCTACCTGACAACACACAACACCGTACAACAGACAGACATCCATGTCCCCGGTGAGATCCGAACCCACAATCCCAGCAAGCGAGCGGCCGCAAACCCACGCCTTAGACGGCGCGGCCACTGGGATCGGCTGTAAACACATATAGATCTACACAAACACCTACATACACACATTCATATACTCAGACAAACGTAAACAGATGTATAAATAACACACAGCCTAGAATTTTATATGTTGTACACCGTGCATATTACAAATTATTACGACAAACCTACAAATATACACACTACTCACAATTGTCTGTTATGCTTTATTAATGTTACCCCTACATTTTTCGGTGGTCAAGCCACAATCGTCATGGGGTATCATATCCTACAGTTGTCATATGCATCTGAAATATGAGCTATTTCATATGTAACCAAAGTCTTAAGTTTTTTGGTAGTGTACACTGTCACAAAAATTGTACTGAGTGGACTTACGTACACTACCAAAAAACTTGAGACTTTGGTGACATATGAAAAAGCTCGTAGTTTAGATGCATACGGCAACTGTAGCATGTGATACCCCCTGACGATGCTGGCTTGACCACCGAAAAATATAGGGGTAACATTAATAAAATATAATAGACAATTGTGAGTAGTGTGTATATTTGTAGGTTTGTCTTGATAATACACTGCCTAGACTTACTCCACGGCCGATTCATCTTCGGTTACTTTCGTAATGGCATTAGCCAATACTTCACCTCGTATTTTATGCTACATAAACTCTGTAGTTTCTACTTAGAGGAACAGTCAGATTTTTCAGGTATGAATAACTCACTATCACTGTAGACCCAGTTATATTTGAGTTCAGACCCTCTGCAGATATACCGAGAAATGCAATTTGCCTATATGCGTTACTCTTTGATTTGCTACACACCATCCCCCAGAAATTCTAAACAGGTGTGTGTCTTTAGCCTCATCCGGTGGACGCCATCTTTTTTTTATTTCCCATCGCTGATTAACTTGTACTGCTTTTGTCTGCTTTAAGGGCCAGTCCCATAGCCCAAAATAAAACTGGCATAAAATTAAATAAGGGGGTAGCGGCGAAGAAAACCACAAAAAAAAAATATGTAACTTCTTGTTGAACCCTAAATTATTACCTTCATAAAAGTTCTTTCGTTTTATACTAATCGCGACAGAGTAGGGCCTAGAGCCAGCATGAAATGATGCATAACAGACCATCGAAGCTTTGTAATTTAGTCCATAGCCAAAATAGGCTTACTGTGCTTTGCTGAGGTTCGAGTGACGACAGCTACTGTAATGCCTACATTTCATTCAACGTTATGACCAACAGTGCAGAGCAGAACAAATTAACATACGTTTTGTATGAATAAATACATGCGAAGGTTTTTAAGAAAGTCGTCTCTTAGTGTGAATTAACTGCTTTTTTTTTAACTTGTGGGCAGTAGCGGACCTTGAGCACTATATGAATTGCCAGTACCCTAGCGCGTATATGATTATTTCCTTTTGAGCTTTATAAGAGGAGACAGCAATATGTACGCCCCTTTATTTTAACCTTTATCCTGCTAATGTGGAGTATATGGTGAGCTGCTAATAATGCCAGCACCGCTAATGTGCACTATTTGGTGACCTACATTTGGCAAAGCTGGAAGGAGTCTCTCTCTGCACAATGTCTCAACACTGAATCAATCGTGAAAGACGTCCTATGTCATATCTGTGTGCACACACTTACTCGGTTACCAACTAGGCCCTTTAGGCCCTAGTTCGTAGCCGAGTGTTGAGACATTGTGCAGAGAGAGAAACAAAGAGACTCCTTTCAGCGTTGTCAAATATAGGTCACCAAATATTACACATTAGTGGTGCTGGCATTATTAGCAGCTCACCATATATTCCACATTAGCAGGATAAAGGTTAAAGTGTCTAATCGTTCCACTTTACCAAGACCTGCATTTTTAAACCATATTTGTGTCAGTTGCATAGCAAGAGTCCGATCTAAGGACGTTGTAATTGGTTACAAGTAACCTGGTGTAATGGAACGGTCTTGTTTGTCCATTCGTCCGAACGGTTTATCTCCGAAATTACAGATACGTTTCAAGTAGTGTGCTCTACGCACATTAAATCTGTCGAGCAAATTGAATTTCTTTCTATGTCTTTCAAGCATAAAATTTACGTTGCACGAAGTAAAATCTAATTACATAAAATATCTTACAAGCGTGCAAAATATTTGTACGTGACAGAATACAGATGCCATTAAGGTCCAAAACGTATGTTTGAAAGAGCTTTTGGGTACAGTGAATACTTAACGAAACTGAAGAAAACAATTTTTCGTTCTATACTCGTACATGCGGTGGCGAAATACAGTCGACCCCGTCAAAGCGGCATATGATTATACGACACCTTGCCTGTAGCATCCGATATTCTGCACTACCAATTGTTTCGTCACTGTTAAGCATAACATTACACTCCTCGCTTACAATGATACTCGTTTATGACGACACAAAATATTCAGTCTTTTCCATGACGTTATAAGCGTGTAGACCGTACATATACAAGTTATCCGGATGGCAGATTGCAAACGTTCCCCCTAATAAGATTTGCAGAGGTTCATACCGTCACCAAGTAACATTCATGTTATCTCAGGTCCTATACTTTGTGTGGGTAAACATTAGTGACAAATAAATTGCTGACAGTAATTATCTCAAGAAGGTCTGTGGTGTTTGGAACAAATCGGTTAAGAAAAAAAACAAGAAATTGTAAATACAGGTTAAACATGAAAGGAAATACCAACAAATGCACAATGCGTATTATTATATTCACTATAAGAACCTCCTACATGTTTCAACCCCGCCGGGTCATCTTCAGGGAGAAAAGTTTCTTTACACTATGGCTGCACTTATATAGTTGAGTGAGAATGTGCCGCTGAATTCGCACTCCGTTGTTAGGAACCTTGAACTAGCCGAGGTCAGGATGCTGACCTCGGCTAGTTCTCACTCAACTATATAAGTGCAGCCATAGTGTAAAGAAGCTTTTCTCCCTGAAGATGACCCGGCGAGGTTGAAACATGTAGAATGTTCTTATAGTGAATATAATAATATGCACTGTGCATTTGTTGGTGATTATTTTCTTTCATGTGATAAAGTGCACGGATATGGAAACTATTAAAACAGGTTAAAAACTTCTGAATGATTATATAGGCCTTTAATTCTTCAAGAAATATGACTACATGATAAATGATCAGCATCGCCCAGTTAAGTGCAACTTGGAGCCCAGCTTGCTTCCTTTATTACAGAACTGTGGTGTGATTTGTATCGTAGTTTGCCTTGATCAATATGTATCTTTATGAAAATAAAATGTAATAATCGCCTTTGAGCCTCGAACGTTTTACGTTAATGACGTAGAAAGCAGGAACGCATGGCGCAAGTTTTAAGCTTGTGGGATCCTTAACAATTTTATGTGACTGTTGATATCGTCCTACTAGAATGAAAATCGATTCGAAAGAAATTGTTGCTCTTTTAATTTACGACATAACAAGAAGGAAAGAGGGCTAAAAACATGTATTTGTAAAAAATACAAAAATTTAGGCACCTAAAAACCTTTAGTTATTTGGACAAAGTATAATAATCTCATATTCATGTCCAACGGGTCACCTTAAAACAAAATTAAAATGCACTCCAAAAGAAGGGGTAAAGCTGATCAGTGCTTCATTACGCACCGCTCCATAAAAACGAATCCAGAAACAGACGCCCAGCTCACGCATTTTTAACCTATACACGAGACTGAGGCGAGAATTAACTTCATGCTTGGCTGGCTTTACCCTCGGAGAAAATCCCCCGCTATCCAATCGTGAAACCCAAAGCAGGATTGGACGTGGTATTGAACACACAAATTACTGTCACTCGAGGAATATAACCCCACTGGAAAATCCGTAGTAAATAAACACATAACACTGCTCCAGAACAATTATCTAATTAGGAGTATTGTTTCTAAAGAATGGTAATCTCAGAATTCTGATATCGTCATTATGGCTATGTGTTCGTCTGTTTCTCAAATTCTGAATTTTGAACTATTTCACTGATATTTATGCAATTAATTCTGAATATTATGCCATTAGGAAATCTCTAATCTCCAAATTTAACTTCGTTCGGTCAGTCACAACAACATGGAAAAGGGCGTAAACTTGGATTTTGTAACTTGCATTTTGTAATGTCTTTTGGTAATTAACGGTGGAAAATATGAAAATCACGTCACGGTAACATTTTTGTAGAGTGTGAAGTACTAAGACGTCCTACACAGCAGATCATAAGAATTACTATAGGCCTACAATAATAAGAAATGCTATTTGTAAGACAGAATATAAAACATGGCGACGTTTCAAAACTTCGAGATTGGGCCAGTTAAATTTCAGATATATAGGAACTGTATTTAAGTAATAGCTTATTCATGAAAACAACATAAAACAATAATTATAATAATAATGCTTCAAAATTGTTAGCCTGTGTGGCGGAAAGCTAGGCTTTCAATTCTGTTCGTAAATCCTTTTCGGTATTTTACTCTTCAGTCAGAAACCCACCGATGGACCAGTCCTCCAGTCAAGAAGTGTTATATATATTTATATATATAGAATACATTTTTGGATATTTGCAGGATGATGTAAGAATAGAAAAGTTCAGAGAAAGAACAACAAGGGCATAGAAACTCTGACATTCATTGTCCCAGTTGGCCTATATTAATGTATAAGAAATCAGTCAGATAGCCAACAATGTTTATTAAAAATGTAGGTTAAATGGAGCAACTAATTTCGGCTTTATCAGCCATCTTCAGGCTCGAAGTTCAAAAACGTATTCTATAAAAAGTCTACATAAATAAAATGGTGGAGGCCTTCACTTTACAGTGTTATTGGTTAGGTCAGTATCGTTACATATAAAGTACACATTAGATAAAATGTTTAGTTAAAATATTGACAAAGAATCTTGCGGCAAAGACGTATTCTATAAAAACTCTACATAAATAAAAGAGTGGAGGCCTTCACTTTACAGTGTTATTGGTTAGGTCAGTATTGTTACATATAAAGTACACATTAGATAAAATGTTTAGTTAAAATATT
>BLKM01012018.1:771751-794251 GCA_013340265.1 Coptotermes formosanus
GTCCTTTTATTCATTCTCTTACCGGCGGCTTTAAAATTTTTCATGTACGGTACTGAGAGTTTCTTATAAAAAGACGCTTTTCTTACGCTATCCATTTTTTTACAGTTACCCGAATTCTCTGTAACTCCGTGAAGTCGGCAAACAAGAGAAACAGTTGGAATACTTCGTACAGTATCCATGATCTAACATTGGACATTCCTGGACTGATGACGGTCGATATCTAGACCGAAACATGTAGCGTTTAAATAAAAACACAATTGTGTTAGACTGACTAACATTGCTTTGCATATTATTTTAAGCATTTCTGTATTAAATGCAGTTTCCTCCGTATCCAACCAGTTCTTTCGTAATTCGAATACTTTTGAAATACTACTTTAAGATAAGTGAGCATTTTCAAGAACCACAACCGACTTCGACCGTAAGTTAGAAATCACTTACTCCACTATCAAAATTTTGTAAATTTTTAGATTTTTATCTGTTTTTCAACGAAACTTTAATAAATTAAACACAATTATATAGCGTCCTCACAACTTAAATTTAAAATTATTATTTATAAAACATAAACATTTTATAAATAATAATTCTTATTATTATTTATAAAATATAAATATTTTATAAATAATAATTTTAAATTTAAGTTGTGAGGACGGTATTTGTGTTTAATTTATTAAAGTTTCGTTGAAAAACAGATAAAAATCTAAAAATTTACAAAATTTTGATAGTGGAGTAAGTGATTTCTAACTTACGGTCGAAGTCGGTTGTGGTTCTTGAAAATGCTCACTTATCTTAAAGTAGTATTTCAAAAGTATTCGAATTACGAAAGAACTGGTTGGATACGGAGGAAACTGCATTTAATACAGAAATGCTTAAAATAATATGCAAAGCAATGTTAGTCAGTCTAACACAATTGTGTTTTTATTTAAACGCTACATGTTTCGGTCTAGATATCGACCGTCATCAGTCCAGGAATGTCCAATGTTAGATCATGGATACTGTACGAAGTATTCCAACTGTTTCTCTTGTTTGCCGACTTCACGGAGTTACAGAGAATTCGGGTAACTGTAAAAAAATGGATAGCGTAAGAAAAGCGTCTTTTTATAAGAAACTCTCAGTACCGTACATGAAAAATTTTAAAGCCGCCGGTAAGAGAATGAATAAAAGGACAGAATGAGTAAAAGAAATTTAACAAAAATATAGGTAGCATGAGGCACATAATGATCTTATTGATAGCACAGTAACTACGTATAAATTATGGAGAAGCAAACACGTGACAGTAACGGAAACTTTATGAGGAACAGTGGTGATAGAGACAATTAAGGATACACACACTCTTGCTGCAGATGACAGTGTCAGTCTGTGACGTCACTCATCTCAAGATACAATGCCTTCAGTGCACCAACATAGCCTATAGCAGAAAACAGGTTTTTTCATCCTTTGGGTATTAGATTGAAGAATCATGTTGCTCCAAAATTTTGGAATCTGTCTACCAAGCTACATGACACTACATCCCAGAAGTCAGATGCTTTTCTATAGTTGTCAAATTTGTCTTTAAATATTCACGTAAAGAGAGATCAAGAATGCAGGTATATGAATTGTTAGAACAGAGTTACATCGTGTAGCCTGTATTTATGAGGCACCAATTTCGGTCGGAGAAGATAATGTTCTGTTGTGTTCAGAGCTTTGCTCAGTCGCATGCTGAATCACGACGGCTCATCAGCAAGAGAAAGAAAAGAGAAAAACTTTCTGAATGTCGTGCGTATTAAATACATCTCCTAAAATGTGCACGTCCGACATGATTACAGCGTAGTGGACAAGTACTTTCCAAAACGTGTGGAAGGGGCATCAGGTAAGCCAAAACCTTTCTCCTCCGGAACAGTCACTTGCTGTTTTTCAGCTCTGAAACCGTAAAAGATATTGGCTTAAAGATACATATATAGCAGCTGAGTGCTGGAGAATAAAGGAAGTTGACTACATGGATAATAATACTTCAAATTTCATGACGTATTGCAGAAGGCCATTATGCATTTTTGTGAGTCGTGCGCTTCCAAATCAGATTGTGCGAGGGTTATAATTTGTAGAGTTCTACCTCGAAATCTCCATATATCATCATGGCGTAGTGTTTAACCCTTTAAAGACGAAGCGTATCTGTTTTATATAAGGACTCAGTGCGTACCGCGCTGTAAACACTCTCCACTTCGGTTATAAAAACCAGTCTCTTAATGTTTTATAAGGCAAAAGTTGGTGTTTGTTCTGAGATCCGTACAAAACACATAAACGTCATTTGGGCACCACATAAAATTTTTTAATGTTAAACCTGGTCGTATGCAAAGTTACCGCTAGGCTTTAAAAGGTTAAATAAAGATAATAAGAACTGAGCATTTTAATGAAAAATTCAGGGTGAGATATGGTATATTTTGGTGGGCTAAACTTAACAAAACTTGTCCATTTCTACAATGGCAGAACGTTTTGAAAATTTCTCGATTTTAACAAAAGGAGAGAGGACTAATTAAAATGTCAGCGAACGTGTGCATTTACATTTGGAATTTAACGTGTTGTTTGAATTCAGTAGGGAATTTTTTTTAATATCCAATTTATAATTCTTGTTCCGGTTGACTTCGTCTTCGCCGTCACGTATGGTTGATTCCATTATGACGCACGGTTGATTCCATTATGACGCACGGTTCCACAACGAAAACCGCACTAAGCATCCGGAGGGAACAGTAAAATTATTGGCGAAAATTTTAAAACAAAGCACTTACAAATGAAATAATGCCACACCAATAAAAAGCGGAGGTACATGGTGTCACTACTATTTGACATGCGGTAAGCTTTAACATTTCATAATATGCATTATATATATCAGGTTACTTGTCTTCCCTCTATATTTAGCAATGCCGTCGGTAACTGAGACTTCGTAACGACACATGGTTGGAATCATAAACTGGACAGAATAAGACATGAAGCTTTAGTGATATTATTTTATGGAATTTTACTGAGAAAGACTACGAGAACATCCGTCACAGTTGTTTCTTGTCCAGAGCGAAATATGAAAGAAAAACATCTAAACAGAAGTCAAAGGGATGTCGTTTCTGTCAGGCTTGGTCGGTATCATCATACAGCAGTGGGTCTTGCTATGCTACTTACTTTTATATACTAATAAGGACGGGAAGTGGAAGAACTGTACACGGGGTGTGCGAAACACGATGTTTATAAGGGTCTAACAAAGGAGGTACACGCTTATATACACATACACGCTCACTTAACTGCGTATGGTCTTAGAAAAGTAAAGAATGATCTTCAGTTCAGGGGAAAATGTATAGGCATTTGAAAAACTCTGTATAAACTATTCATCCTCTGATTACTAATTACTGCCAACCAATTAACAAGCAGTCTAAAAACGAAAGAGCAAGGGAAAAGTTTTCCAAAGTGTAAGTGAGAGCACTTTACACTGAAGACGTGTTTCGAAGACAAGACCTTTCATGGGAGTGTAAGTTAGTTTGTGGTCTCCTGGGTTTTGTCACCGTTTACGCTCTTGTGCGATTATCAGCATTTGGAGGAAGTTGCTGCCTCCATCTAGGAGATAACATTCCTCTGAAACTTCAACAGCCACCTGAAAACGCACAGTACAACTCTCCAAAATACTACAGTCTAAATTATCACCTCCATAAAAGCTTCACATTTTACATATAAAAGTTGTTCTCATGTCTTTACATACAAAGTTGCATACTTGGAGCAAAGCAAAGATTCATGTGCTTTGATCTCGGCGCTGGGTGGACTAAGTGGTTTGGCCCTTTTAATAACAGGGAAAGAAACCTCGATATTTGCAGACTGGGGTAAAAGTCAGAGTATTTCCGGACGTGGTAGTGATAAAAACTGTGCAAATCCTGTCTCTTATAAATTGAATCCCCGGCTGTCCAGTCCGTAACCAGACTTTTATGCACTCATTTTTTTAACGACGCTGCACCAAATATTTATTTACTGCTGAATAACACAAAGCTGGATGAAGACGAACGACTACCTTTGGTAAGCAAAGTCAGAAATGTGTCTTAAGCATTTACTTGCTCATTACACTTAAGGAAAATAGGTAAAATTCTATAATTATGTCGGGAGTTCTTGAGTAAAACTACCACGGTCACTAATTATGACAACTACAGTATATACCGCAAGGCTGCTAGCATCGTACCAATCCATGGTGGTCGACGGCATGAATTCTATTAATTCCAGTTTGAAATACGGCAGCGTTCATTTGATGTTAGCCTAAGGTCAGTTCCCACTAAAACCAGCCATTATATGCACTATATACGTGTGACTAAAAATAATTCGCAAAGTGTTGTTTTAACTGAAGTGGCGAGAAGATATTTTCCAGGGATGAATAGGTCTGTCTGTTGAAATGGTTGAGATAAATAGAACTCGGGGATTAAAAAACAGTTACAAAATTTGTACGTAAAAGGCAAATACTGACTAATAGCAGAGTGGTTCTTCCAATTGATTTCTTCGTTATCACAACCGTGCAGTTACACAAAAGATCGACAATGACAAACTGTAAATTTATCACAATATTCTCTTGAACCAATTCGGAAATCTGGGCGTCCTTATGGAGCACATTTGCAGCATTTCTTAAACTTCGGCAGTAAATGGGAATGAGTGATTGAGGTGATACTTCGAAAGAAGAGGTCGCTGTATAAATTACAAAGGAGGCTGTATGAGACTATCTGCAATCTGTAGTGAAGACAGAAACGTCCATTTTCGCCAGGAATATAACCCCAGTTCTCCAGGTCTCTCTCTCGTACGCCAGTCACTAAACTGACAGGGTCACGTGGCTTACAAACAGTTACGTCGCCAACGAGTCAGTGATTCAGAGTTAAGATTTACAGCACAGTGCTTGACACTGACCCTCACTTAAAATTATGGTAATTATTAATTAAGAACAGTCATAAGAATTACCGTAAGAAGAAGGGTCTAGAAATAAATACAGCAAACCTTGCATGTCGAGACGTGTTTTCAATATCTGGAAAAAGTTACTATATCAGAATAAGTAACAAATTACTTAAAAATGTGTAGAGTTCAGATAATTGGGTGCAGGAATAACAAATATCAGACCAACAGGAATTTAAAATATACTGTTCAGTTCAGAATAAGTTATATTTGTGAATCCTATTTAAAACATAAAGACTAAAATAACGAAAAATACAATTTTACGAGTCATTTTATGTGTGTGTTGAATTTGCTGCCTCACTCAAAGATAAGAGACGGATTAGATGGTTGATGTAGACCGCACGGATGAAGTGCCAAACAGACATTTAATTTTGGCAGGAAAATCTGAAAGAAAGCTCCCACTTAGAAAAATTCCGTCTAGATGGAAAAAGAACAATACAGTAAATCGCACAGCAAGATTAGAAGTAGCAGACTCCAGGCAAGTGACTCAGTACAGGAAGTTAGTTGGACCCTTTTGAAGTCCTATGTTGAAACCTTAAAATTCAAATTTCATACAAGCCGGAAATTTCTTGAGCAGTTGAGGGTTATCTTTTCAAGCAGCACCCTGCAATTTGAAGTTAGGACATTACTTATGGAACTGCAATATCACTATTATCACAGATGTTATAAGAAAAGCACATCTGTTTTTATCTTCTGACCCGTTGGAAGCAATTCAACACGAATAATACGGACCCTCTGATATCAAAGCTTTAGTCAGAGGATTCAAACCACTACGTACGGGGCTTCCTTCAAACACCTCTCGAGGCCAGAAATACGCGCGGCTGCTGTTCAACGAACGGTTTAACTCAATTACATCCAGTTCGAATTGAATTTCCTAAAGTATTTTACAGCTTTGGTGGTTATTTAATTTTAATACGCTTGTGTTAGGTTTTGAATTTGTTTGCACATTAAACAGGTCAAATGTATTAGGTTCAACTGACAAAAAAACTGATATTTTCTGTAACTTACGACGTGATTTTCTAAAACTTGACCGAAAAATCTTGCATCGCGTCACAGTTATTAGACAAAATCACTTCACCACGTTTCTTGAGTTTTGTATTTTTCTTTTCTTGTTACTGCAGTCTGTTTCGTCTGCCGTCTGCTGTGCGACAATAAGTCTGATTAACTAATTGCTAACCAAATTGAAGTCACGTCGCATCTAAAGGCAAAGCAGCTGTGCGTGTTACAATACTTCACTTTCATTTATGTGATCACCTTGACCGATTAAGGGAAAGTCAGTTTACTTACTCAATTTTATCAAAAAGTATAAAAGTTTATTATATTGTCATATTTGACCTTGCAATGTGTCATATGGGTATGTGCAGGCGTTTCGCATATTCGGTTTAACAGCTTCTGCTCTTGTCCTATTATTTCTTGATTTAGACCTATTGCAAAACAGTTCAAATTATATGTCATGGAGAAAGGAATGGCACGTTGAATCAAATGACGAATTATAAAACGTTGAATGAAAGTGATCATGGCCCATTTAGAAGTACTATTTTCAGAATTTCTCTGGAGGAGTTGAGAACAAGCATGAAAACTTATGCAGATAACAGCCATTCAGTTACGACTGACAGATTAGTTTTTTCTTCTAAACGTCATCTTCGCTTGAAGCAAACGTATTCCATAACAAATTTGTTTAAAATATCCACGCACATATTCATTTACAATCGAAAGAATGGCAGCCGTTTAGAAAAGAAAACAAGTTTTCTTGTAACGAACTTGAATACGTCACGCGCTTATTAATGCTTAAAATCCAAAAAGTTAAGTCAACAATTTCCCCATTTTTGTTTACAAATTAATTTTAAAATAAAGGCAGCTCTATGGATGATTATTATTATTATTATTATGTGTTTTTACCTCCCCTGAATCAGAAACGCGGCTGTGTCTAAATAAAATCCTATTAAAGACCTGTACTTCAGGATTTTCCTAAGCCCTCTAGGAAAATTATAGACTTAGGAAACTGAAGACAAACATAATGCCACAATTTCTTACTTATGTTAATTCACCATCTGAAGTTTCACTTAGTCGACATTAAAGAAAATCAGATTCTGACAAGACCTCTGAATAACCCATAAAATACACAAAAAGATGGAATGTAAGACAGCAGAAACTAGAAAAAGCCGGCTATGTGATAGCAGCCAAATGTATAGGCCAACATAATCAAGCAACATATATCAGTTTATGAAATGGATTTCATTTGATTTTGTTGTAGAAATTATAATGGAGTTTACATCCACTTTTTACGAGGGCGTACATTTTATTAGAAACATAAATATGCTTCGTAAATTAAATAAATTCTTCATAGAATTATAATTCCATTTATAAATATAATTCTAGTTATAATTTATATCACATAATGAATCTCACGTGAAACATTTTGAAGGAAACAGTTCTCAAAAAACAAGCCGAATGGGAAAAAGGAGATGACAATGGCAAATCAAAAAGTGAACCAATATACTTTCAACAACAGATCACTACATTTACAGATGTCCCAAGGAATGTTACAATTTTGAAGACGGTTATCTACTACGATGTGACGTTGTATATTCTGGTAGAAGCATACCGACATTTCAAAACAGTTCGCTGTTTCCATGATCAAAGTAGATGTTGTTTTAATAGTTAGGGTTGGCTGTGTCCGGTATTTATCAAATATCTGCAGTTTTTCTTTACGTTGAAGAAGCAGAGAACTTGAAACACTCTGGATACCGGAAACAACTCTATTGATTGTTTCAAAAGAGGGGGGTTCAGTCTTAAAGAGATAATCCCACTAAGGTGAGTGTTTCCTTACGTAAAGCTACTCTAATGCGATTTGAGATCCAGCCAGGCATGTTACGCCTACGACTTCGTCTTGGAACGTTAGCATTCAGTGCCTTCTCTTCACGTAACCACACATCTTTACAGCCAGTTAAAACAAGCAATAAATCGCGCGAGCTTGCGGTGGCTTCTTTCCCTCCTGCACAGTTCATACTAAAGGAAATCCGAAGGATTCTCTTCTTGGCAAGATTTCTGAGGACACCCCAGTGGACGCCATTTATTGTGAGCTGTGTTGAAATGCAGGGATGGAATAACCGTTGCCAAAACCCCCATGGTGGACCGGCTAATTCATTACACTCCTAGCAGACTGGGACACAAGTACGTATGTAGATTACAATTACTAAAGACTTGTTTGTATTTTCTTCTCTTGAGCGTAAGCCAAATGTAGTTTACGTTGGCAGTTCAGGTCAAATTGTAATGTTGTTTATCAGAGGTTTTGTCAGTATTCTGCCACGGATTTAGGGCTTAGCGTTTCATGAAAGAGCATGCAATGAAATCTGCCGAATATATTTAAGTTACTGTCGCTTTTTTATAACATGAACGCCTACGTTACTGATGTGACAACCGCCGAACACAAGCACAAATTATGAAATGTAGTTTAGTGTTTTCTGACCTTTCGCTTGCAGTGAAATGGCCGGACGTAAACAATAGCACATTCCAGAGCTCAATTTTCATATTCAACGCCGTGAAAATCCAAACTCTTATACGATGTGATACGTTAAGCATGTGTTTAAAGATTCCTTGGAAGGATCTTAAACAAGAAGCTTTTTAACTGGATCCGACGCCTCGGGATATAGGCTAATTCACCACAATCTTTTGTGTACACAATAATTAATTTTCGGTTTCCATAAAAGGCGGAGACCTGCTCAGCAAGTGTCAGTGACTTAGTTTAATGTTATTTCATACGTAATTTAAAGTTTTGCATTATTTCATTCCCAATTGTTCCAAAATCGTTTTCATACACTGCAACCCTTTCAACCGCACTTATATGGCATTTAATGGGATGGAATTAGAGCGAAAGGGATGAGGTTTCAATGTTCGTCATCATCAGTAAGTAAATAGGAGGTTATCGAATCAAAATAACATGTGACAGCAGCTTACGCAGATGACACATTGTTTCAAACAATTTGTGTTCGTAGACACATTACAGAGCATGAAAGGACAAAGAGTGTATATCTAAATGAAAGCACCTACAGCCGTCGTACTTTTAACAGTGCACGATTGCACTATAATGTTAAAGTTTCATACATCTGTTCTATTTTTTTGGCACTGTACCGACGTCATTGAACACAGACTGCTGTATTACATTTAAAGGCACCTTCTTGAAATTTCCATAGTAAGACTACAGCTACGAAAATCTTAATTCAACGTAACCAGAAGCCAAATGCGAGATTCGAACAGGATACTTCCCCAGGGCATTACGAGATATTCCACGAATTAGGATGGAATTCAGTTTTAATGAGTCACTGTACCTCTCAGCACAGCGGGTTAATGAACATGTGGAATGGTGGAAATTTTGTGTAGTAATAAGTGGATCATCTTATGGGCTCGTCCTCAGGCTGCATCGATTTTATACTCACTCTTTGCTTGCGACGCAAAATGTTAGTCTAAGAATACAGTTATAGTAGTCGTACAAAGTTACTAATGATTAACGTGTAGATTACGCGCTGTTTGCTTTGGACACGAGTGATAACACCAGGCAGTCATGGATCAACTACCGCGCGTATCGACTGTGCTGACGTCAGACGTCATGTAACATAACGATATGACATTCGGATGTTTACTACGCAATCGAGGAACGGGTGGCACTAAACTGCAAATTTGAAAAGCAAACGGTCGGCTTTTAGTGACATCCACAGCACTAGACTATTAAAGATTTTTGGACTCACTACAAAATAAGCAGTGTTGCTACCAGGGCTGTGGAGTCGGAAAGAATTTTATGTGGAGTCGGAGTCGGGAGAAAACGTACCGACTCCGACTCCGACCCCGGGAAAAAACGTACCGACGCCGACTCCGAACTCAGTCTAAAATCTTAAATAGATGCTCCAACACCACAGCCCTGATAGCTACAGTAACAATTAGACATATACTTAAATATAGGTTATAAGTCAAAAAAGTAGCTTGATGATTCACGTGGTGGCGATGAAATGTCTTATAGGTTTACCGTTATTAATACATATTGAGCTTTTATGACGGAGTCGCAGTTGGACTTTTAAAAATCGAGGAGTCGGAGTCGGAGTCGGAGTCGGAGTCGGAGCTTTTGTGTACCGACTGCACAGCCCTGGATGCTACATGATGTAGAACTGACTGCTTTTCAGTGATTGCCGACTCTATATTATCGACTGGCACACGCACTAAAATTCAGTTTATCTCTGCTATCTTATGATCCTATTGCACCAACTGGAACTTTTGTTTTCCGTAGAAACTAAACAAAAGTGAAAAAATCCTCGTACAACCCACTGAACCACAAACAATCGATGTCCTTCCCAGACTAATTTTATACAGATTACTCCGTAGCACCTTTGAACTTTCACACATGGAAATGTTTGAAGGATAACACGTGTGCCAAATAATTCCCTATTTCATGGGTATACTATTTGATAAAAACGTACTGTAGAGTGAAACCACATACTGTCGCAGTAACACACTGACTTCATCATTTAGCAGTTAAATGATTTTACCGCTGCAGTCTTGATATAGGACATTGTCATTAGTGTACCAGATCACAAATTTATCAACAACAGGCTAACTGTAAACGTTTTCTGGCGGCTAGTCTGGGCTCCAAGACTGAGTCATCATCAGACCACTACATAAGGATAGAAAAGCAGAAAACTCTGCAACTCATGGATGGAGATTTCCCCTTCACATAAAAAATGCCTCATGTACATAAAACATGTAAAGTTTACATAAAGTATAAGCAAAAAAACTGTAGATTTATATAATATATATTAAAAATTTCTGAATGTAATAATGTATCAATAAAATCAATAAAATGAGTAAGGTAAGGCATCAACTGTAAAGCTCTAAATGTATATAAGCTGTATTGATGTGTATGTAATGCGACGTCGGCACCATCCGATGTGTTGGCGGAGGAGTATGTGACGCGAGATTTTCTTTTGTCAGCTTTCAAGGCAGAAACATTCTATCCATAAGCCTTGAGTGGGTTATAATCTTCTTGTTAAACATTCCAAAGCGTTCTTCATCATAATGTATGTACTAGATGTGATGTTGAACGCGTGTAAATATTTATTACACGATCTTCTGCCTTATCTAAGGGGTCGGTGTTTATGCGCGCTGCTGCAACAGTTGACTGTTCCTGTGCGATGGCCCGACGGTAGCTCGATTTGGAGGCGAAACTAGTGACTAGAAAACGTTTACAATTAGCTTGTTGTTGTGTGATTGATAACTGAATAAATATACGTTTGTACACCCTTAGTACAAGTTGGCTCAAGCGATAAAAAAACGTCAGTTGTAGTTCAAGAACAACCGGTTGAAATCTGGACAGGAATCCATATATGACAGAAAAATTTTCATAGCATTCCTTAATATCTTCAGGCAGAGCCCGGAACAATACCTGAATTCCTCACATTCGCCGCTTCTCTCTATACTAGTTGCTCTGAATGCGACCATTCTTTCATACATATTGACAATAATTAACAGTGAAGTTGATATAACACCATTAACCTTTTAAAGCCTAGCGGTAACTTTACATGCGACCAGGTTTAACATTAAAAAATTCTACGTGGTACCCACATTGCGTTTATGTATTTTGTACGGATCTCAGAAAAAAACAGCAACTTTTGCCTTATAAAACATTAAGAGACTGGTTTTTATAACCGAAGTGGAGAGTGCTTACAGCGCGGTCCGCATTGAGTCCTTATATAAAACAGATACGCTTCGTCTTTAAAGGATTAAATAGCGACAAATGTGGTGAAACAATAGTACCATGACCTAAAATATACGAGTACATACAAATTGTTGTGGGAAACACGGATATCTGAGCTGTACTGCAGACACTATCGTACTATTACACATAATAGTTGGGAAGCATGCAACATAATTAAAACTTACGCGCTTCTATATCCCGGGAAACTAATCACCTTTCACCATATTCAACTCCAACCACGTGTAAGTATATCGCAGGCTTCACAGGCACATCGAAATCTATGATACGAATACTCGATCTATGGGGAAATTGAACACGGGCCAAATGGATTGATAAGGCGGTTACGGGTAAGCATGAAACCCACTCCAACAGACAGAGAGTGAATTATGATAGATGGCATATAACCATCCCAACAGAATCTATTTTTCTATCCTTATCTAATCCATTACACTTCACGGTCCTCTCGTTCAATTCGCACCCATCCTATTTGTATCTCCTCAGGCGACGTTCGATTTTGGGTTCAATGATCCGATATTACAGCCAATATATTATGTTGATGGGGTACAACTTGAAGTAAAGATTTAACATGCTTTGCATCCAAACCTCCTGATCCCCATTTACTAAACATTTCCCTTGTCTACCGCAAACATATGCGAAATATGATTCTTTAACCCTTTAAAGACGAAGCGTGTCTGTTTATATAAGGACTCGGTGCGTACCGCGCTGTAAACACCCTCCACTTCGGTTATAAAAACCAGTCTCTTAATGTTTTATAAGGCCAAAGTTGCTGTTTGTTCTGAGATCCACACAAAACACACAAATGCAATGTGGGCACCATGTAGAATTTTTAATGTTAAACCTGGTGGTACGTGAAGTTACCGCCAGGGTTTAAAAGGTTAAATAAAATACTTAGTCTTGTGTACGAGGCGGTAGTTGTGTTTGGGACACTTACTGAAAAATTTATTCCATGTTTATTTTTATTACTGTTAGATGCAGATGTTGGAGTTCAGGAATAAAGTATTAGCTCGATGCACTGATAATGACTTACAGGAAGGGACTGCTTGTGTAAGTAACATTTATTTCCCACTATGACATTCATAAATATAAGTTACTTCGTCATCCCCTTAATACGTAGAGTACCCTGTTTATCGCGTCCCTTAGCGTTACAGCTTTATCGCACAGAAAGTTTGCAGCCGCCGGGACATCCCGTGACAGTTGCTATGTGTACGGACATGACAAACTGGACCTAGGTGTTTTAAAATGCCTATATGTTAAGTCAGCTTAACAGAGAGGGCCTTACGCAGTTGAAAATCCGTGAATCATATTCACATATACCAACATCACATTTACGAAAGCCGAAGTTTCCGCAAAAGAAAGCCTGCCTCAAGAGCAGCCTAGAGAGAAGTGACTGAGTTTATGCGTGGCACCCGTCTCCTCTAAGCAGATGCTTGCCTAGTATCTTAACTGCTTGTACTTCATTCCATACACTTTAAAATTCGTAGCCCTTCCCTCTTCTACCTACTTGTTCACAGTAGGTGTAGAGGGTTTTCATTTTCACTTGACCACACTCAAGCACACACCACAGTCGGTAGGAATCCTCTGGACGAGGGATCGGCCCATCGCAGAGACCTCTATCTGACAACACAAACACTGTACAAGACAAACATCCATGCCGCAGGTGGGATTCGAACCCACGATCCCAGCAAGTGAGCGGACGCAGATCTACGTCTTAGACTGCGCGGCCACTGGGATCGGCCCCTTTAAAATTCATTATTCAAAATAACCCCACGAACCCAGCTCCTACACAGAAAGCAGCTAAAAGGGTAGTGTTCAATAAATCAAAATTCATGTTACACGATTCTACCCAAAATTTGAGTTTCGAAACTAATACTTCGACCAACACTTACTTTGGATTAACCTCTCCCTTATCCTCAGGAATATTTTTGTGTTATTGATCAGCAAGGATACCTCATACTTTCATTATCTACGCTGACTTACACAATGTCGTCACATTCCTTAGTGACTCAGTGTTGTGATCTATATCAGCTTAGGCCACAAATACTTCAGGTTTATTTCAGAACCGTATTCACGGTCATGGCGCAAACATATGGGTTTGTACCTTGTAAAGGAACACGATGCAACCTCGCAAGAAAATAGCAATGACGGTGCACCTGAGTAAGAAATCTAAACTTCGAGTTTATAAAGCTGAATATAGAAATAAGCTGTAAAGTGAATTATGCAATACTTCTATTATTTCATTTGTCCAAGTTAAATTGGCAATCATGGATTTTTATTCGTATATACACCTCTGAAATCTTGAACGTTTCTCAAGGTTTAAAACAGGCCTGTGGAGACGGAGTCAGAGTCGGAAGGAATTTTGGGCGGAGTAGGAATTGGTAAAAATGTACCTACTCTGACTCCGACTGCGACCTCGACATAAAATCTTAAATAGGTACTAGCTACAACAACTTATACTTAAATGTAGGTTATAAGTCTAAAAAGTAGCCTGATGATTCACGTGGTGGTGATAAAAAGTCATATGATGCAATTTACCATTTAGTAGGTTTACCATTATTATATAATACATATTGAGCTTTTATGAAGGAGTGGGAATCGGAGTCAGAGATTTAAAAATTGAGGAGTCGGAATTGGAATCAGAGGTTTAATATACCGACTCCACAGCCCTGGTTTAAAATTTAAGTCAAATGTAAATATTGGCCAAGCAGAGTGCTCAACATAAGCGTGTTAGTCTGGCCTCATCAGCCCTTGGGCAAAAACCGTCCCTAACCACACAGGAGCCATGCGAGCAACTGAACCTCTCTGTGTGTGTGGGGAAGTCAAGAGAAAAATTTGTAACGCCCCTACAGAATGTATGGACACATCGATGGTGGAACATTTCAACATGAATTATGTATACGGATTCCTCCATGTGGAACAGCCCTCACAAGACTGTTTGTCTTTACCCACCTACAAACAAATATTTGCTAGACGGGCAAATCCTCAGTGCTTCCAGTATTATATCGCGCTTTTCTTCTCACTGTTAAAATGTGCCCCAAGTCTCTCGCACACTGGAGATCAACGTATCTAGTACCAGCCAGTGAATATGAATGCTATGCCAAAATGCAAACTAAATGAAAGGATCGGCTAAATATCCTGCATTCCTGAATGGTTCTGTGACAGAATGCTTTGCCGACGTTTCGGAGAACGTGTCCGCATTATCTTCAGAGAGCCTTAGATTCATAAGGAGACTTGTGCAGAAAGGAAAATCCAGCAAACGAGCCGAAAGCTTACGACAGTGACAAACGTGAAGACCCTACTACTACTACTACTACTACTACTACTACTACTACTACTACTACTACCACCACCACCACCACCACCACCACCATCACCACCACTACTACTACTACTACTAATGCTGCTGCTACAAAGCACGAGTAACAGAAACAAAAACGAGGTTTTGATATCGTCATTCCCATTAGAAAGTGAATATTATCAATTCTTAACATAATTTCCCTTAAATAAGAACAAAAGTTCCGAGGTCACCATACTTTGTACGTGTGCGCGTGTTTGTCACATGTCAGTGTTTGGAACATTTTACTGATTTTCACGAAAATGATCATGAACCTTATGCCACTGAAGGGCACTACAGAGCCACATTTTCTAATTTCCTGCATTCAGGAATAGTGGAGGCGACAATTAATATTTTTGCGACAGTTTAAGATATTGGAGCGATGTATGGTAAAAGCCCTTTGAAGTACAGGCCTATGTAGCTTGGTTACAACAGTATTTTTGTACAAAGTGGAATAAAATGGCGACTGTTCTCAAGTTTTCTTCACCTTGGATGTGATGACAATAGTGATAAGCGTTTCGGGCTACGGGTGCGAAAATGTTTTTAATGAGGTTCATAATTAGCACACGCAGATATTACGTACATATCAGATGATGTGACATATCAACAACTACAAACATGTCAACGAACTGAAACCCTGCATTTAAATTTAAATATAACTTACTTGTAAAAAAATCTGTGTTTAAACAGAGTAATAAATTAACTGAGTAATAAATTTAAGTAGAGTAAAACAAGCGTAATAATTTTACTCCATTTATATAATTAAAAGTCTATGCAACAGTACGATAAAGTAGGTTTTGAGTCCAGCTCGCAAATTAGTTATCTCCTATACGAGATCTGTTTCATACTGTAGTAATATACAGGAAAATGTAGAGTTTGTACCTGGTGTCAGACTAGACATTCGTTGCAAAACTTCTGTTGCTGCAGCTGTTTAACAATACATTCTACATTCCTTTGTCACTGAACACTATCTTGGCTGTTTGTATAGCTGTTCTCGTTGTTCCCACTACAGGCATTTACATTTCAGATTTGTGCGCCATTTTGACGTCACATTAAAATATAAATTGCATCCTTACATAAATAATAACTCCTAAGAGGTAAACCGAACTAGGTGGCTCACTTACTTTGAGGTAAAACCGAACCATACTCGACTGCTCTTCAAAATCTTCACGTTGAAATTATTATGCGGCCCGACGGCTTGCTTGTCAAGAGCTCATCCATAGTGCATGATACTCAGATGGTATCCTCGTCAGTAAGTCGACCTACCAAGCATTTCCCCCGAATCCGTCAGTGTCTAGAGCTTCTATGTCTTTCTCTCTTCGTTTATCATCCAGCTTCTACTTATTATTCTTCACATTATTCAGTTGAAGGACATAACTAAAATGCTATGAATTGTAATGTGTTTTGAAGTTCCTGAAATAAACTGTATAAATTACGAACTCTGACTGTGAAGCAGGAAAGACCTTTTAAAAGCGCTAATTTCTGACAATGCATTATTCTTGTGGATGAACTTTCGCATCCTTACGTAAATTCGTTTAGACAACTGCGTTACAATTGTTGGACAGGGCCCATTTGACACGTTGTCATGAAGGGATTAATAAACCTTCGGGTTCTATAAAATGAAGGGGACTTTGTGAGTAGATGAAACACTATTTGATCTCCAAGAAATTTCTCCTGTATGGAGTTAGAGTTACCTCGTTATTCGAAGTACGTTTCAGGTCAACTGTATGGATCAGGAATCTCCAAAGAAGTAAATAGCTGACAGGCCTACTGAAACACGGAAACTTATCGTGCTATACACGCGCGCACCCAGAGTTTTTCCTTGGGGGGCCGACCCTGAGGCTATATATAATTTATGTCTGATTTTAAAAATTATGTTATAAAAACCATGTTGTAAGTAAAAAAATAACACTGCCCGCCACTGCATTTACATACACACGAATATAACTACATATCCCATGACTCAATCACTGGCCTATCGTCTTCTTTTTTTAATATTATTAATTCACTGTGCAAAATTCTAATGTACTAATCATCAGCAGATTTCAGTGTCTGATTTTGGCTGAAGGGAAAATCACGTAGAACTTTTGATACCATAACATCTACAAAATACGTGTTTTCTAATTTTCAGTTTTGGGTGGTTGGGGGGGGGGGCTGCAGCCCGAAAGCAACCCCCTTGGGTGTGCCCTTGGTACTGTGTATAAATTGTTCTGCAAAGTTTATGGCTAAGAATTTAGGCAGCCATGATTAAGTACAGTCTAGAGAAAACATGAATACAGTAGCTGCTGTGCCAGCCCTATTTCTATAAAATATGGTAAGAGTCGGGTTGTTTGAAAGCAAAGAATGAATGGAGTTTATATCATAGGTAGTGCAGTGATCTGTATTCCGCATGCCCTCTGTTTAATGTTTGGTCTGGATGCCCGTTATCCTGTCTTCAGTTTGTGTGATTTTACTCATCATATGGAGGCAAATACAGGGACAGTAGAGTGAAATAAGCAATGTTTTCCTCTGTCCTCGTACAGTTAGACATTAGTTAACAGCGCAGTTTAAAGGTAAAGGTAAAGCAGTCCCATTACAGGCCTGGACAGGCCCAGAGGGTTCCAGGAGGTTGAGGCTCCCAGATTTCTAGACAATCGGCAAATTAAGGTGGTAAGGTTGTCAGCCCTACGCACCGGCCGTCTTTACGCCCCAGGAAATATTCCTGGTACTCATTTCTGTTAGAGACCGAATCGACCCCAGGGCCATAGTGCGACCGACAGGATTATGCCATTGAAAAAAATCCACTGACACCATCGGGAATCGAACCCGCGACCTGCCGGTTTGCAGCGGAATGCCTCAACCAATTGCGCCACCGTGGCCCCGCGCAGTTTAAAGAGCATCGTAAATTAACTTAGGACCAACAGTCGCATTTCGGTAGGAATTGCTGCTGTCCGTATCATCAGGTACCGAATTCAAGTCTCGGCCGTGATACCGGCGTTTCTACCTGACTTTTTGTGCTTCCTCAGTCCTTCCAGAAGAATTACAGCACAGCACCTCAAATTGGGACCCGGCCGCCTCTATCCACATATTTCTCAATCCATTCCTCACCTAGCCTCCTATCATTCAATGCTAGAAAAATATGATCTGAGATTCTGACAGCATCTATAAAATGAAATAACAAACAGAATTAGTTAGTCGTAGAGGAAAAATGCTTATGATATTTCAGTAAGTGATATTTTAGGTTGACACAGTGATGATAAAAAATATTACACGGTTTTGGTATGTGACGCCGTGTAGGTTGGTAGTTGGATCTACCAAAGTACACGGGGTAACACCCAAGATTTGCGTATTCTCGAAGTTTCATTTCGCATCTCACTTTCAGTAACATGTAAAATTTAGGCAAATATTCTTATACTGTATCATGCATCTTACTCTTGTTTTCCGTGACATCTGAAGAAATTCCTGCTGCTCTACTCCGACTTGAAGAAAAGAATGTGTTAATTAATTACCTTTTTCTCCAATTTGAAACAACAACCACAAATATTAGGTTACTGTTTTATTCAGTTACCTGATAAGTACAAAACTCAGCACGTTTAAGGAAAATGGGCTACTGGAAACTCAATAATGAAAACACTGCGTATCGACTTCGTAAAATCCATAATCGCCCTTAGTGGAAAAGGGCATCTTCCGTTACGTACAAGAGATCCTGGTGTCACCAGGTACTAATTCAAATTAAGAGGCTAACTACGCCCAGTAAATTTGCACGGCATTCTTCAAGTGGGGAATCAAGGGATAAGTGAGTAAAACCTCGCGTAATCTAAACCTAATAGCCAGTCTCCCGTTAAAATACACGCATGGCGTATATGAGAAAAAAATATTAAATATCATACATCAAATTTCGGTCTCTCAGTTACTTAAAAATAAAACCCTGATACTGGGTCTTGAATTAATAAAAAATTTTGTCCACAGCAATTGTAGGCAGACTGGTCATTTCAAACTCTAGTAATATTTTTTTACGGGTTGTGTAGCTATAAATAAACTGACTGTCCGTGTGCCGTGAAACAAAAAAATGTACCAGTGCTAGCTATATATATCCGTTTGCAACAGATGACGTTCTGAAAGCGGAACACTTCAGTACTTTAGTATGACAGTTGACAAGCGGGTAATTTCCATTGATTCAGACATTTATCATGTGTCATTTTACGTAATTGGTATCACACTATTTACCGTCTCCCCTGTTTTAAATTACAACTCCCACCTCAAAGTTCCACCCCGGTTCACATACAAAAACACACAGGTCTTTCAGACTGTGGTATGAGGTTATTGGTTTTGATGTTTGTTTAAAATTTTTAATTTCCATACATTTTTTAATCCAGGGAGCAAGAATAATATAACAGGCATCCTATAATAATCAGTCACATGACCTCTGACGTTAGATGACACAGGCCACAGCGAGCCGATATCCCGCCAAACTACTTTGATTTATCTCTTAATTAAGGTTCAGAAAGTGTAAATAACGTCTGTAACAGAATACACCCTCTCTAACAACTCACTAAGCCATCCTACACCCCAACACCCCCTTTCTGTTCCCTATAAATACATAACTAGACCCATGTCTTTCTTCTTTTTGTACGAACAAAAAAAGAATATCCGCAAGTTGGTATAAAATGATGGATTGCCTAAAGTGCAACATGCTTGTAACCATGCAATGCTTATCTGGTTGCCCTAAAGGAGAATTACTTTATAATTTTTTACATAAACATGTCAGGGTGAAAAATAGTTGCTTTTGTTAACTACATAATACAACTTGGATTTATATCTTAGTTTTCAGTTAATAACTCTCCACAATATTGTTACCATTTTCATAACTGGTGGTGGTTGTGGTTGTGGTGGTGGTGGTGGTGGTGGTGGTGGTGGTGGTGGTGGTAGTGGTGGTGGTGATGGTGGTGGTTGTGGTAGTGGTGGTGGTGGTGGTGGTGGTTGTGGTGGTGGTGGTGGTGGTTGTGGTGGTGGTGGCGGTGGTGGTGGTGGTGGTGGTGGTGGTGGTAACCGATACAAGGGAAAGGTCTGATAATGTACATTTCTACCTATTTTTACTGCCTAATTGGCGGAAGAATTTCAATGACTGCACGTTAATGACTCTAGCCTACGAATTATAATATTACGAAGGTTATAACGGGAAAAATGGGGATTCGTGGGGTGCACACTGCCGACCTGAAACTCGTACACAACCAAGGGTTACACAGGTGTACAAAATTGTGTCAGGAAGAGATTTAAGCAGAGGAAATCGCTTTCAGTTATGAATTTTATTCCTGTCAATTTCAAAATATTATCGACTTGAGGAAATTTTTAACAAAGTTACAGTTCACGATTACATTAATCGTATTACAGCGGTACACGTATTTAGTTAGAAATTTTGGTAAAGATATTTGCAAGAGTATCCGAAAAAAATTTTATTGCGTTCTTTCTTCACCCTACTCAGTTAAATTTCAGGATATGGCTAAAGGCAGGACCAGGCTTGGGTTACCCTAAACCGCACCTCAAAAAATGTCATGTCTTTATAGGATCTGTAGTGGAGAATAAGATGTGGGAGTAAATAATCTACCAAATCTAAGGGAAGCAAACGGACCGAAGGTTAGATATAAGGATCGTAGAGCTGTAAATATTAAGAATGTAGCCTTCTGTGAAATTATGACGAATGCTCTGCTACATATGAATTAAACTGCCTTATTACAAGATGCAATGGCGTATTAGCGTGAAAGAGATTTCGCTAGTATATCCACATAACTGGATAATTTAAGAAGCTGATTCCCTGTGAATTTTGACGAGTAAGACTAGGCCCTTAATGAATTTATTCACAGCATATAGCAACTTGTAGAGTGTTAGAGGTAGTATTTGTTCTTGTTTAAGCTGATTTATGTGCAAATTCATTGCACAATACGCAAAAAAATTTAATGACGGTACTGGCAACTCTTCTATGATACATGTCAGAAGTTAAAAAACTGTGTTTCGTATAATTTAATCTCTTCATTTCATGTTCTACAGGTATCTAATTAAACAGACTGGAAGCTCGTGGTACAAGCGGAAGAAGATTACAACTATACGAACATAAGTCGCATAGCTCCATACTAGATAAATCTAAACCTTTTACATGGACTAGGCCTAAAATGTGAGCGAAAAAATGTGAACACGTAAAAATGATTTCCCACATCATAACTTGTCTGGTAACATCAGCTTCTTCAATCCATCAACGTCCCGATTGAGTATTATTTATAGTGCCTCAAGACTCTCTCTCCCTAAACAGAACTGCTATGGTTCAAGGAGAAACCTCCACAGAAAATGTAGTTCAGAGCAAGAACGGAATTTGTTCTGTCTTAATCGCAAGTCTTGAAAAGCAAATGCATAACATTTAACAGAATGTCTTCTCACTACAGCATAATCTCGAGTTCTTCAAAAAAAAGGTGGGGGAATATGTTCAGTACACTAAAATAAACACGACTAATTACTCTTGACTCTTTCACTATGTAGACACTTAACATAATCCAAGGCTTAAAATTAAAATTAAAGGAGGATGCTTTGCCGTTATAATTGCCGTCATATTCAGGTAAAATAGTACAGGCAAGAGTGCTGAGTTTGGGCCAATACATAGATACGCACAGCTATTCCAAATTCTGGTACAGAATTGTGCCCAAAATCGATCTTGGGATAATTCTAATAAACAGTCTGTTGTAATACGGCAACTACGCTAATGCTATTGCTTTGTTAAGTAACCTTAGATAAGACAAAGAAGGAAAGGAGGATATAGATTCTTTGCATTTATCCTACTTAAGTAAAAAATGGCAACATTATTTTATTTTCGGAATGGACCACAGCAGAACTTCAACGTGTACATCGGTGTAGGTCTGTAATATATTTAACTTATCTCAGAATCCGGAACTTCCTGTATTTTCTGAAATAGTAAGGACATTGTTCAAATAATAACGTGCAGTGATGTTACCAAAATGACCCCGGTAAAGTACTCATTCTTCATTATGCCTTCATAATGAAGAATGTGACGTTATGGTTTGAATGATGGTGGATCTTTGAAACGGACACATTCGTATAATATTACTTTGTTGTTTCTGCAGAGCGAAAATTTTGAAAAACAGCATCAGTGTAATAACTTCTTTGTAGGCCCTGCAGATTTCAAGTTGCGTTAGATGGAAATATTTTAGTGACAAAAAAGTTTATGCTACTGCAGACAGTTTTAAGCCCACAAAAATAACAAAGATGGTGTTGACAGTAATAATAAAATATACAACAACATTTAAAAATCATAATAAGGTATCTGCACTAAATATAAATTTCTGTTTTATTTACATCAAATTTTGTACTTTATCCTTAGACAGAAATGAGGTATTATAACAGACACTTTTACGAAATACCGTCGTAATTCAATGGAGAAAAGAATGGGAATAAAATTTTTGGTACGTTTAATTTAAATTAACTACAT
>BLKM01012018.1:796751-911568 GCA_013340265.1 Coptotermes formosanus
AGTAAGGAGACAGTAAAAGGAGCGGACTAACTCGTACGGCGATACGGGGAATCCGACTCAGTAATAATAAGCCGATACACATACTACGGTAAGCGTTAAGCATAAATTACTAGCGTTACCTCACTTAAATTTTATATTTTACCATTGTCTTTTCTTCTTTTTTTCATCTAAGAGCCGTACAATGTACAGTACGTTTCAAAATTAATCTGGTGGAATAATGTCTTTTCTTTGTGATGCCGAAAAAGAACATTCTCTTGTTTAGCAAAAACCTTTTTCACGTTTTTTGTGTGACTTTCGAAGAATCTAAAGCGTTTGCTTCTATATGAATACTAAGTACTTGTGACGACCGTCAGTATAAGTGGGTCATAAGTAAGTGGTTAAAGTACAAACCTAAGTTGATTAGAATATCGCAAAAAAACAACTCTTTTAATAGTCCACTAAATAAAATTTTCTTCGAAGTGTGTTGAGATGGTACGCTGTTTTCACGGTTGTAAAGATGTTTATGAATTTTTTCTATTTTATCATGTTTGAAAGCCCTATGATGCAGCCTCACTTTAACCCTGATATTTTATATAAAAATTAGGGCGTAATTCATACAGCAGAGAAGAAAACACTATTGAAGATGCAGGAAAAAGAGAGGTCAAACGTTATTCTATAGAGAACGAACAATTTTGGAAAATAAATCTGAAATGAAATTAATGTTGGGATGATTTAGAGTGCAACAAGTATGGAAAACTTACTTGCACAAAATGCAAAGTGTTATGTACAAATTTAGAATAATAATTGTGATTTGGATGGGAAGTTAAGTGATTAGGTTTCGCTTCCTGCTTAAATTCAAGTGCCGTAACTCGACGGCGCGCTGCAGTAAGGAAGTAACAGCTCTCAGCTTGTCAGCTCTGCATTGTTTGAGAGGTAATCTCTTTCATTACAAATACTTTGCACATGAGTCAGATGTTAATAAATAGTACGTACGACGGGACATGGACCTCTATTCTAAGGTACTTGAAACGACACAGATATAATCTCGAAACTAAGCAGTTACCCCAAATGTAGTGGCAATAAATAAATAAATCGGGCGTGACACACTTTGCTCCCATTATTTTGAGTATATATCAATGTACATTCTGTTTAACATAAAAATTAATATTACGTTTCATGATGTATGCTGATATATATTCCCTTGACGATGGTCCTATACAGACTGAAACATGTTGCTATGTTCTGGAAAAATAGACACTGTTGATCATTGTATGGTGTACTTTGATGGTCCGTCATTCTAAAGATTGCATGAAGCATAAGGGAAATGATAAATCAGTTTCAACCAACTAAAAATCTTCGTGACGTACGAAGAGTCCTTCCGAAGGTGCTAAACGCCACTCAGTTTAAAGAAACCCGTCTATTAATACCGCAGAATTCAGTACCTTGTTCACAACAGCTCGCCACTGAACGTTGTGCTGCGGCCAAATATATTTCCCATCCTGTTTTGCAAATAACTCTCTTTATACATTGACGCGTACGACCAAGTTTTAAAAATGGTTTCTACTGTTCCGATATTTGGTCTAAAACGTTGCCTGTATGTTTACCATATTTCGCGCCAATCTTACAATATACTCGTATCTGTCGTCACTTAATATACGTAATATTGGGTGAACAGCACAAACTCTAAGGCTCCTTCTAATGCAACTTTATCCAGCCTCTTGTCATAACCACCTTTTCAGTTTCAAATACATTCCTCGGTCGGCCTTCTCCTCTAAAAACTTCATTGTAATTGTTTTTTTTGTTACGTAACAGACATTAGAATACACATACTTGACACACAGGCATTGTTATGAATCTTTAGATTAATTGTACTCAAAATCAGCACGTTCTATACCAGGAACGGCAAATTAAAGCCCAGACAATTTCATTTTACGCAAACACGTATTTGGTTTTATTTGTAGAGGTAAAATATAAATGGTGAATTAGAAACTAAGAGGCAGGTAGCCTATTTAGTACAGTAACTCTCTACGAGCTGTATGACCAAGGGTTTGAATCCCTCCACACGTAAGAAATTCTCCGCTTCTCAGGAAGGTCTATTCCGTCTCTGGATCCAACGTTTCGTTTCGCAGTCCTTCCGTCTTCTACCTACTTGTTCACAGCAGGTGTAGAGGGTTTTTTATTTCACTTGATCACACTCAAACACACACCACAGTCGGTAGGCGTCCTCTGGACGAGGGATCGGCCCATCGCAGAGACCTCTACCTGACAACACAAACACTGTACAAGAGACAAACGTCCATGCCCTCGGTGGGATTCGAACCCACGATCCCAGCAAGCGCTCGGCTGCAGACGTTAGACCTTCGACCTTAGACCGCGCGGCCACTGGCTCTGGAGCCAACACGGAATCAAATTCAGTGGATACAAGAGTTCTTTTCCCTGGGTAAAGCTGCCAAAAAGTGAAGTTGTACACTCACTTCCATCTAGTGCAAAGGTTAAGCGCGAGCTGACACAAACCTTCACTCCCTTCATATGCCTTCACGGCGTGGATATGGACTTCACATTTTTAATTTTTAGTGAATTATAACGGTATTAGACACGGCATTAGAAAGAAGACAAGTAGGTTCCAAACTATGAAAGAGAAATGATTGCTATATTTATGTTTTTGTGAAAAAGAGACATGGCACTGTCCACCTAGGTTCATACGTAATTTAGGCTTGATTTTGGTCAGATAAGACTAAAAATTTTTGTTGTCTAACAATAACGTTTTAAGTCCTCCTTACTGAATACAAACACATCTATAAACTGATTTACGCAATACATCGCCAAGTATATTCTGGAACTTTCTGAGAACCGATTTATGAATAAAATATGACACAGAAGTTTAAAAAACTGTCAAAAATTTCGGCCCCCTTACTACATCACAGGAGGACAGACGCAAAGCCCACAGAGAGAAAACCAGACATGGCCTCCATGTAGAGTGATCCCTTTTTTACTTAGAATCACCTAATAACGAAGAGAATAATAATGTTTGGTAATGATCTTAAGGGATTATTTCAAACAAGATTCTGTCCGCGTTTATTTTGAAAAAGAGGCTGCTAAAATAATTCCGGTTTCAAAGCGATATTTTCTAAACCAGCAGAACTGCCCTAATGAACGGACAGGTTTTTGTGTCATCCTGATACGTGTTGATCCTGCCGCATATTGAAATACACACAGTGTCACTGTGCGTGCGTTTATAACACCTCTACTTATGAAATATGAAATGCACGTAGCTTTTCTCTACTTGTCAACTGTTGTAATATATGTTTCAAGCCTGTATTATCGTGAAAAGATGAGACAAACAATAAAGCACTTTTATGTTGTATAAAAACCACTCCGTATTTAGAGCGACAGCTGTTATACCCTAATGTGGGAAATCTTCTCTCTCTGAAAGGTAGGTGTAAAATTTTTTTAAGCCTGTAAAATAATTTGTAAATATAGTCCTATTAAGAATAGTCCCATTTAAGCATTGTCCCATCGACACAGCTGTGTTGTAACAACTAATTAATAAACTAAAAGCAAAAAAAGCAGAAAATTGTTACATGAGAAATAGTGTACTGTAATAATTTATGTATTGTTAATGTCGCTTTTAACAAATAAAAGGCGCATTAGAATGCAGGCTGCGATACAGAAGCTGGCTGCAAATATTCCTACGCTTTGCGTCCCTGCTCAGCAATGTAATCAGAAGCAAGAGCTCCAAGTCACATACATTTATTTATTTATGACATGCTGGTAGTCTACATCCATTTCACCGTTGGAAGTTTTAAATACAAAGTTACTTTACTGGACAGCCAAAGCCTATTTATGGTTAGTACCAGGCTGCACAACATTTTTAAATACCCAGCAGCCACTTTAAAATTGAAGGTTCCAGAATGGTGATATGAAGCAATTTCCATTTTGAGAAACCAAAAATATCGCACAGAATTTAATCGCCACGACGAACTGGCGTCAGGGATTTCTGTGCCCCTGGTTTGTAAATTTTTAAAACAACAGAAGTATAAAATATCACAGCACCATCAGGCTTTGAAATATATTCACTTCTAATTATCCTGTTACTTGTGAATGAACATGATCTACAGAAACAATTACAAAAGTATGTTTATCCTTAGCAGTCACACAGTCTCAAACAACCCTTCGTTTTCAATGTTTATTTCGGCTACTGGTTTCGACTCAAACAGCCATCAGGCCATACCAGGAACTGTAACTCAAAAAACTCTATACTTTGCTAAGTGGAAGTTCTGCCCTTTTTACAATAGTGAACACATAAAAGTGTAAGTCAGTGTATAAATATACTGCCTAAAAAAGTGAAAGATAAATATTAAAATACTGAAATGTATTAAAACATTAAAATATACAGCAACAGTACAGTTAAAGCAAGCATCAAACAAAATCCGTGCAAATATGCGCCTCAATACTCAAAACTCCTGAAAGGCAACCATAAACAATGAAAACCTAGCTCTCGCACATGCGCATGGGTGGCTTAACTGAAGACCCATACACACTTGGATCGCACATAAATACCGGGAGTACCAAGGAACGCACACAAGCGATGTACTTTGAGGACAAGTCTAAGCGTTTGCACGATGAGCCATCTGTAATGTACATGACTGACGCCAGTTCCTTACATCAGTACTACCGAATGTATCTACACCTCACGGTCTGACTGTGTATCTAACCTTTTCATGTTTACATTTCTTATATTTACATTTTTTATATCTGCATTTTAATATTTACCTTTTACTTTTCTTAGGCAAGATGTTGGCATAAGTTTTTGTGTATTCACCATCGTAAAGCGGGGATATCTTGCACCTACCAAAAGTACTGGAGTTTTTTAATTTATAGTTTCTGTTATGCCCTGATGATGGCTCTGTGAGCTGAAAACAGTAGCCTAAATACGCTTTAACCTGTTAAAGCCTAGCGGTAACTTTACGTACCGCCAGGTTTAATATTAAAAAATTCTACGTGGTGCCCACATTGCGTTTATGTGTTTTGTACGGATCTCAGAACAAACAGCAACTTTTGCCTTATAAAACATTAAGAGATTGGTTTTTATAACCGAAGTGAAGAGTGTTTACAGCGCGGTACGCACTGAGTCCTTATATAAAACAGAGTACATCCCGTCTTTAAAGGGTTAAAAGCGAAGTGTTGGTTAAGTTTGTATGACTGATAAGAACAAATATACTTTTGCGTCTGCATAAAAAGGATGTTTAGTATTAAAAGAATCATTACATTTAAGTAAGGTATCTACTAGAGACAGCATAAATCCATATACGGTTCACACATACAGTGGCATTAAACGGATCACACTCACGTTCTGTGAATAATTTAGTGTCCAATTAACCTGCAGAAATGACTTGTTCGGCAGTCACATGCTGTGAAACGAGAGCAGTTTCTAACATTCGACAAACTGCAGCGATTTTAATGGGACAATTTGCACATAATTCAGCAGTCTGTGGCTCTAAAAACGACTGAGATGGCTAACTGCAGCAATAATACAACAAGCTGTATGAATGAAATTTCTACATGAGTTTCAACACTGCGATTTAGAATAACATATGTTGAGAGCTGATTAAGCGGTTTAAGAGGCTTTCGATACTAACTCAAGGCTATGGAAAATTTCTGTATCGGATTTTTAAAAATTGTCTTGCTGCTACCGTTGCAATGTTATGTCAATATTAGGGGCTCTATGTTGAAGAAACAAAGAGGGGTGGCGTGACAAAAGTTTTGGAATTATTGTCAGAATAAAACACATATTTTATTTAATTAAGTTTCCAAAAAAATCGCCTTGTGGAACAATGAATTTAACTGGTGTGTTTTTACGGAACCCTAAATTCGTGATCGCTTTGATAACAGAATTTACATACTTTGATCTCAAATAATTTTTGCTTGATAATACCGCGATATTATGAAATTATATCCACATTAATTCCAGTTACTAGGATCATGGATATTTATTTTGTATTTAAATTAACTGATATTTTAAGAACTTACTGAAAATTCAAAACACCAGAAAAAAGACACGAATGACAATAAACAGCTCAGTTTCTTCAGATATAGGGGGGGATGTTACAAAGCTATTAAATAATCCAAATTACAAGTTATTTTCTTTGTCTTTCTTTAAATATTAATCGAATTAAGAAATTTTCAAATACACGCCGTACGCCATATATATATATATATATATATATATATATATATATATATATATACGTAGTACATATCATAACAGCTATTGTGCACTACGACGAATTTCTGAGAAAATCGATTAAATTCAGTTTAAGGTTTAAGGAATTTGGGTGCTACGTACGACAAAGACGAAATAAAATCAGATTTTGTCTACAGCTTCTAGTGTGAATGTTCCATTACGAAATTTCAAAGAAAAATAATTAGTGGTTTCCGCGCTAAAAGAAGCGAACACGTCGGCAGCCATTATGCCTTGTTTGTATGCATTACACGTAAAGAAGGCATAAAAATACAAAATACTTATTTTCTCTGAGGCATTATAGGATTTAAAGCTTTTATAAAAACCTTCAATTTTTCGAATGTAAATTCTGTACGCTTCAGTTAAATAAATCTATTGATTTTCGCCTATATGACCTGTCATAACTATGAAAGAATATGAGGTATAGTAAAAAGAAAGAAGAACAAATATCGATAAAATTTTAGGTATGTACTTTAAACTATGGCACACATGCATCGAATAGTTTAGATAATAGGGACCGCATACTTTGGTTAGCATGCGGTGTAACTTTGGCTGATGGATATATCATTATTGAAAACTTTCTTACGAAGTGCCCAAAAGCACGTTTTATTTCGCCAATTAGCTATTTCAGACTAGACAGGAAAGCAATTTTAGAAAACTTTCATTTCGTATATTACTCGACTGCCCGCCTTACACATCCGCCCACGCGGTTTTAGAAGAACACTGACAATACTCAGAAAAATCTATCAGAAACTTGCTATAATTTTATAATAATAATAATAATAAAGTCAAGACACGGAAAGTTTGTAGACGCATATGCAGAATTCTAATATTTTAGTGATGAATGCACTGGAAATTACTTAATGTTTTCTCTCTAGGTTTCAGAACGGCTTTAACGATGGTGAATATCTTCACGTCATTGCCCGGTACATGGCACTGACGCACCAGCCTGGCTGTTAAAATGCGTTAACATAACAACTGCTACACAGCCAAGGACTATGACAAAACTTGGACTATCAGAAGGGTCATGTGTTTTACACGTTTCTCCTAAATGCGCTACCATCGACATATGTCCCTAACACACACATGAACACTTTGGGCTGTGCATCAGCTTACACAGTCAATATAAAGGGCAGGCCCTGAGGGTTCCAGGACGTTGAGCCTACCAGAATTTCTAGACAGTCGGAACATGAAGGCGGTAACGTTGTCAGCCCTACGCACCGGCCTCCGTTACGCCCCAGGATATGTCCCTGGTAGTCACTTCTGTTAGAGGCTAACTAAACCTCAGGCTCACAGTCAATGAAGAATCTCACGTAATCGTGTGCTCAAAAGCTTTCATAAGGAGCAAAATAATGTCGAGGATTTGGTTACAGGCTCCATTCAAAACAGTAGGTAATGCGGCACTGTCTGCGCAAACAGATCATTCTGTGGACATCGCAGCGTATTTCTACTGCAGCCTTAACGGTATCGCTTTCATTAGCTGGAGATACAATATTATACAGCCCTAGACACATGTAGCAGATGGCGGTCTGAATATAAAATTTATTGCCCACTACTTCCTGGAACAGCCTGCTCTTCCCAATATAATCACGAGGGGATCTGTCAAGGATAGGGTCGATCTGTCGGTAGATTAGCCTATTGCTCCTAACTACGTAAATACACTAACAACTTGTGACTAGGTTAGCGGATGCTGTGATTCAATTATATGTTAAGAATTCCTAATTGCTATGATATTAATGCTGGGACGTAATATTTTCAGCCACTGATGACGTATCATTTAAATTATCGCAAGTTAATTTACGTTATCTGAAATTACGGTGTATTGTTTTGGTACTCTTAGAAAACTTATTATCAATTCAGTGACTTTTTACTCTTTATATGGTATTTGTATGATAGATGAGAATGAATACCAGTATTGGTTAGTTTATAATCGACGAGAGGAGAAAAGAAGCACACACAGAGATATGTGTTCCACTGACACTTTGTGACTCACATCACAGCATGGCATGTTATGAAAAAGAAGGACATTTTTATTAAATTTTATATATTTTTTGGAAATTGTTCTCGTTTATTTTAAACCCTGAATTTTTCTTTTGTGCCTAGATTGTAAAAGTCTTCCTATTGAATACTTCCCATGGTACACTTATAAGGACTGTGTTATTTACTAACGCTATTGAAGTTACGTCACACTGAACAGGACGTGTCCTCATGCTTACGGACAAAGACTCCTATGTTATACATAAGTCTACAATTTGGTCGTAATCGAATCACCTATCATGATATTTGCAACTAGAATAATAAACGTATTGGGTAAACGCAACAGGGCAATAAATTCTCATTTCGTTTACTGCATTCTCTTGCCATTATTCTTCTTTGTTTCAAAACTGTGCATCTTAAAGTCATCACCGATTTACAAATATCAGGCTGAGTCCGGTTGCAGGAAGATTATTGCACAATTACAATACGCGTGACCCTTTTTGATGAAACCTTTTTAGCCAGTCGTCTTTGATTGGTCCCTAACAAAAGCGAAATAAAATAAGTCAATTTATAAATGACTTTAAAGTGTTAGTTAAGTGGTTAGAATTCTATAAAAGAAAGACAGAGAGACAGACAGAAACAAAGCGTTACTTAAAGTGTTTAAACCTTATATATAAATAATTCTTGCGTTTAGTTGATTATACATGTTGTGTAGAGGCAATATGTTTAATCTTCTAAAGTCTAGCGGTAACTTTACATTCGACCAGGTTTAACATTAAAAAATTCTACGTGGTGCCCACATTGCGTTTATGTGTTTTGTACGGATCTCAGAACAAAGAGCAACTTTTGCCTTATAAAACATTAAGAGACTGGTTTTTATAACCGAAGTGGAGAGTGTTTACAGCGCGGTAAGCACTGAGTCCTTATATAAAACGGATACGCTTCGTCTTTAAAAAGTTAAATGCTTGTACGGAATTTATGCTATGCTTCTCCAGTGAAGAAGGTAACAGTACTCCCGTTTAATTTAACTATTTTACATGTAACATGCACCTGACACATCGTCTGTCATTGTTATTATATTCGCAAATGACCATTTCAGCTTACAGTTCAGAAATACAGACTTTAAACTCGATATGTGTCGGAAATCGAATAAGGCAATATATAGACGGCCGTGTGGTCGTCAGGTCGGATGATGAAGCAATTAATAAGACTGCAGCTTTGAATCTCGCGGACTGCGAAATCGTGATTGGCCGCAAGCCATACCGGATGGGCCCAATTGCCAGCATGTGGCGAAACAAGTAAGATGGTAATATTTACTGTCTGGAATACTCAACAAAGAATGAAAGAGCATCAGATTACGTTACGTGAGTACAAAAAAAACAGTTTAACGCAACAAAAGTTTTCTGGTCACATAACCTAACACCGACTATAGAGGCTGTAAAGTCCTACGAAACGGCAGTAAATGTCTACCCATCGACGAGGTGCCAAACGTAATAACATGTGAATCTTCATCATTACTGCTATGAGAACCTCAGATTTCGCAGGCCAATTCAGATTTATAAAATAATTACTTGTTGGTCAAATTTTCATCTGCGGTTTGGAAGGAAGCCACCAAAGTCCACCATAAAACATTCTGCCTTGTGACCAACACAGACCAAATTTCGAATACGCAGAACAGACGTCATGTAGTGCAATACACAGTTTGACACACGGACGACAAAACTGAAATTCTCGGCATTATTTTAAGTTCTAAATATTTGGTATAGACCAGTGTAAGATACAAATACGTGAAAAGGCCATAAAAACCAAAGTTCTTACATTGAGTAACCTTCCAGCGGTTCAATAACACGCCAGACATATTTAATAACAAAAACTGAAATTATTGCAATAGAAAAACGGCCGCCGTAAAGACTTTGCTTATATGTCGTTGACCTCGGACTATGCTACATCTACTTCCTTATCGTTTCATTGTATTGCAATTTCTCGCTGATTCTTACACTGTCGCCTTTACATTGTTGGTTACAAGCGTAAAGTATATTTATTGAAAGGCTAAATAAATGATTCTGCATGGACATTAGAGTTACCGGAAAATCATTCTGAAGGAAACAACATTAGCGTTAGATTCAGACAGAAGAAAGTTATAAAAATTAATATGCGAAGAGACTGACTACTTGTGAGAGAATATGCAGAAGGAAATGTGACAAAATTCGAAGGGAATCAAAGGAAGAGTAGAGACTTTAAAAAGTGCACGATTTTAACTACAAGAATTACACATTACATCTGTACTTGTGCATCCAACATACACTTCACTTTTGGAACTAGGATCTGATTACTTCTCCATTACAAAGACAATATTTTTGTTGCTTAGAACACTGACTACATTATTGTGAGAATACTGCGAAATGTATGTATTAAATACTGAGTGTGGTAAGAATTCCGAGGTTTAATGATACATCAGGTTAAGCATACAGTTACAAATGTGCATTAACTCTTTAACTCCTGACAGTCGTGTCGTTCAGAGTAACCACCTGGTTTAATATTAAAAATCATAGCATTTCTCCTACAAAGTGCATTTACATGTATTGTGGGAGTATCAAAACATATATCGGTTATTCACATAAATAGCATTAACCCCCTTGCCTTTATGAGTTACAAGGACTGTGTCCTCTGTGAGGGAGAAAATTGATTATTCTATATAACGCAGGTAAACGGCCCTTTTCAAAATACTGTTGAACACACTTTTTCTCGAGCCTTCGGCTTGATATTCCAGGTGTAATTTTCTATAAGGTTAATTGACCAAAATATATGTTCCTTGTTTCTGTTACTAATGAGACATTTCCTGCCCGGTTCACCACTTTTGCCTCAGCAATTAAAACAGAACTATGAAAATTAATGTCTTTGGGAACGCTAAAAATTTACCGATGTTTCAGCGAAATATATCACGTCTATAATCAGGGTAGAATATTTATACTTCTAAGAATAAAGAAGAACCTTCCTCCAAAACGTCTGGAAGTTTCCGCCACCTCACACACCATCAGAAATTGCAACTTACATGCATAATTTCCTGAATTTTCATAAGACAATGTTATATTAAAACTACGAATAACGTCGCTTTAGGTTATGTTTAACGTAAAGAAAACAAGGTTGACAGTGTCAAAATAGTGACACTGATTATATAAACACTACGTAAATGAAATTTTTGAAATTCCATGCGTATCAGTTTTAGGCAACTTATATTAGAACAAATAGGTCCGTAAAGAACCACCTTTTTTGAAATTACAGAAAGAATTATTTTGAATGTATATAATCTTACAAATATCCGAAGATAAATGATTACACACCGAAAATTTACGAAAATCTTACATACACACAGAACTCTTCACAATAACTAAGAACGATTTCAAAATATGACATTGTTTCAATCCTTGTCTCTAACGTACACGGTTCGAGGTAACAACTTGCGTCACACGTGTGCGTAGGCTATGTATATTTTGGTACATTGCTGTGGGTTCAGCACCGGAAGAAAAATTTTCCACAGACTGATATTAAAAATTACAGTACGCCTACTTTATACATACCATACGGTCATGCCGGTTTACTTTGTGAAGAAAATAATGTACAAAATTTTTAAATTGTTAATTGTTCATTACGAATAAAATTTTGTAAGAGTTTACTATTATTTTTTTTTTAACTTCAGGCTCTACTGAAGAACAGATGCGTTCCTTCTTTATGCTTTGAACTTACTTAATGTATTACGTTATTTACACATGCCTTAGCCATGAAAGGCGCACAATGGGATTCCCAGTTCATTAAAACATTTAGTAGCTTTTCTTCTGTCATGTCATGAATAATTTGTGTTACACTTGTCCAAGCCTAGACTCCGTTTTACGCAACAGAATGCGAGTTTTAGCTCACGGGACTAATGTCACAGTTCAAATAGAACGTCCCTTACAGCAACATTCAATCTGCATTTCTGTGACCCTTAAAACTGCTTTGTAGGAATTGAAGACAAAAAGCATTTATGTTGCTTTCGGTTACCCGTTATAATTATCTTTGGTATGATTATATAGGTCCCAAGCATCACAGCCGGATTAGAACGTTTCACAGAATCTTGATCTTACGAAGGATTTTGATAGGATTACTTCGTGTTTCCCACCATGTGATTTATATATTCATTCCTTTACATTCCCTTCGACGACACACCTACAAAATGACTAGGAAATTAAAAAATAGGTTTAGGATTATACGTACCTTATCTATTGCAAAATACGTACAATCCTAAGCCTAATGATAAACATAAGACGGATTCCTTCGTTTCGTGTTCCTAACCGAAATATGGGATTGCCTTCAGGCTGCCTATGAATGTAGCTAAGAAGCTTCATGCATTTTGGATATTTCAGAATGCATATAATACTAAGTCTAATCATGACTAATGAACTTGGCATTGGGATAAATTATCGCGGTCCAATTCAAGGACGCTTACGTAATTAAGAAATCTACCAGAAATCTTATTCAGAGTGGTTGGTGTCTCCAAAGATACTCGAATTTAGCTCCTACCGAATAATACATGTTAGAAGTTTATACCTAGATTCCATATGCTTGCTACCTGTTCACCAACACCTGTCCAGATTGTGTTTCGCTGGATGGAATGAGAAAATTCAGTTACATTTACCAACAAATGCACACACTAAGTAATAAAATATACGACATTTAAGTGCTTATAATAATAATGCACGAAATGTACAACATCAAATGAGAAAAGGTGTTTATTTTTATTAATCAGTTGTAATAATTTGGTTGTCGTGGCATTAGCCTGTTTTGGAACATGAAAAATATTCATCTGCAGGCACTGAGAGAACGTACGGAGAGAACAGGGCAGCTCTTGACTAATATGAATTCACTCTGATGCCTTCGAATGGAAGTCACAACCTTAACAACCAAGCGAGCCCATTTTGTGACAAATGTAGGTCTCAAGATTGTACGGGAGAAGAAAGCAAAATTACTCTTTACACAGAGATGAAAGAGTCTACTCTAAACCTTTAACTCCCTTTTAATGAACAAAACAGAGAAACAATGTTCGTTTGAATGAAATTTATGGAGAAGACATGTCCTTTGACTTACAAAAGCAATTCTGAGGCAAAAAGACACGTATACTCTACCTCTAAATGTGATTCTTTTAAATGCGAAATTATAAGTTTACACATTTTAAAAGGTACACGACTTTGTATCTAACTTTACAGGAAAATATTGGCCAAGCTGAGGCTTTTCAAGGAAAGGCTTCTGAGGAAGTATTTTTGCACTTCTGAATGGAATAAACATAAGATAGAAGAATTGTGCAAAACAGAGGGACTTCATTGTTTGTATCCTTTACCGAATATTTTACAAACCAGGACGAATTAGACGAGAGAAGCACATAGGAAGCACGGAAGACAAATACAAAATTTATCCTGAAGGTGGTGTGGGAGATGTCCACATGGGACCCCCCATAGTGACGGATGAATAATATAAAATTCGATTGTCAAGAAACAAGAAGGGAGGGTGTGGACTGGATTAAACCGACCTATGGTAGGATCCAGATGTAGCCTATTATGGACAGAGTAACGAAGTTTCAATTTTCATAAAAAATATAAACTCAAAGTATCTGACGGTATATTAGGTTCCCAAGACGTGGTGCCCTTTCGAAACTACTACCATAACATGGCTTTGGTTTCGAAAGGGCACTTGTACAGGCATTTCTAGTTTAATGTAAATATAACATTTTTCTGCATACAAATTCGCCAAATATATAAGAACTGTCCGCACACACTTTGATAAATGAATTATTGTGCGGATAATAAAAAAAGTGCCAAAAATACACAAATTACTGCCATAAGTCTTGAAAAAGTTAATATCAAGAGACTAAGCTCGAAATTACCACTGCAAGAACGTCAGGCGTAAGTAGTTAATGCAACACCAAATGATCTGATGCTGTCTTCTAGGGGTGTAACCGTGTAGTTTCATAGATACGTACGCATGTACTCATGTACGCGTACTAACCCAACAGAGTACACGGTGTCACAGCCCAAAAGGCAGTGATCTTCATAGTCACTGCTGTGAAGACCTTAAATGTCACAGAGATGAAGACTTTTTTTTTTACGCAGAGGATATGATCGGTGAGGGAGGAGTTCGGCCTCTGTAAAGGTCTCCCTTGGAATTCATATGGGAAAATTTGTATATACGTGACTTTTCTACCAGTGCAGTCGGCGTCCCTGAAGAACCTGGAACCTGGAATTTCCCACACGAAGTCCGAGTAGTTTGCACTCCTGAGTCTCATTTGGAAGACCGTGAATTTGTATTTGGACTATGGTGGAAATAATATTACTTCCGAGGATACTTGTATTTGTATAGATCATGATCTTTGCATTCTAACACGTCTGGATTTAGTTTGTTGGTTCGAGTACATCGTGGCGCGTGACCTATTACGTTTTAGGCATCTTGCTTTAAAAGTAACTGATTCGCCAACAAATAACTTCAACAAACACTACTACGTCACTTAACGGTCTGCGAAGAAACATAACACAATATTTTTAAGCTGAGAACACTTTACATGTATACAATTTTTATTTCCGTATCACTCTAATTAACATTCAGTTTGTCTGTGAGAATGCTGAAAGTTCTTTTTGTCTCCAGTTTTATATGCGGCTCGTGCTGCGCCATAAAGTACGTTGCCAGAAACATTAATTTCTTTTCGCGTTGAGATACTTGATATAAAAAAATCAAACTTCACGTTAGTGAAGCATGTTCCTTGCGGGAGTGATACATGGTTATATCCCTATACAACAAGGTTGAAATATTTTAGCAATAAATATTGTATAAAATCACTATGATATAGATTGGCCTCCTTGTACTTGACGTCCGAAGCTACTTTTTATTCTTATTTTCACTAAAAAGCACAAAAGTATCTGCCTTCACCTTGATGTATGTCCAAAAAATTTCCACTCCCACTATTTCCACCTCTTTATACTGCGTTTCTCGGCCTCTCTCTCCCCTTCATTCTTTGCCATCTCCCTTTTCCTGTGTATCAGTCTACATCCCTATAGCTTTTTACCCTTGTTCTTCACCATAGCTGTCTGATGCTATGATACATGAGCAAGCTGTAAATCAGACCTGAACATACCATGGCCCCTAGTACCCACTCTGGGAGGAATTGAGTTTGGCCATGACCAGACTCTGGTCACAATGACAACGATGTCGCTGCAGGGCAGTTTCATATCAGAGTAATACATCAAACACAAGGCAGCTACGAGGTCTGGAGTTTAAACCAAAGAAATACCCATTTCTTTAAAAGCTTTAAATATCCAGTCGAATTAAACTTTTTCTAAAAGCACTATGTGTGCAGAGATAATTACCTTCAGCTGCGATGCTATCGAGGGACACGAATAACACGAAACGAAACGAGGTGAATGCATCTGCCCTGTGATCTACAGCGACGTTCTGAAATAAATCTATTTCTGTGGCTTTGTCTGGAACCAGCACCATGTTTCTGCTGGGCCAATCTGGTTTATCGTCATACGGGCAATGCACACACCACAAATTCTGTAAATATTTTCTAGCTTCCAGTAAGGAGAAAATACTGCAATAATATTCTGCTCAGCTCCGCAACGTAAGTCATGCTGCTTACGGCATACGTAACAAGACGGAACGTCAGTGATGCTACTTCTAAAAACCCTTATGGCATTACTTGTAGTGTGGAACTGAGAAACACAAATTTCGACACGCCTTTAATGCAACGGTTCAAATAGACTTCTAATAAATATAACAAGAAATTTAGAGCAAAACCTAGAAACGTTTCTACTTAAATATTAACACATCTGGCTCTAAGACTGTATTCTTACTGTTATTTTTATTTTGTTTTGTGAATAAGTCAGATGTTAATTATTTATGAGAATTTGTCGGCTATAACTTCTCATATCCAACTGTCTCTGTGTCTGCAAATTTCTGCCTACGTGCAATATGTCATGCATAATAAGCACACATATTTGTGATCTACGTCCGTAACAAAATTCACAGGCACATGTGAGATTTCGCCCTTCCACCACAGTGTGGTTTGGATGTTTGCCTTTCTAGAATTTGCGCGGCGTAGGTTTCTAGTTTGTTACCTGCTTTTCAAGAAAAAGGTACAAGTCGAATAGTCAAGAATCAAGCAGTCAAAACAGACTTTTTTCGACTGCTTTACCTTTAAAGATGGGACACTTATGTTGTCCCGCAATATCGGTAACAACCCACCAACATACGTCACGCAGTATCTCAAAACAACTAAGGTCATCATATGCCTAGCTTCAGTAATGTATTATTTATTACGATCAAACCGAAAGCTACAGAAATATTCGTACGGCTGCCATATTTGATCTCGCATTCTAAAAACATTCGGGCGTTCTTTACTAGCCTGATGTACGACCCTGGAAACAGTCAAATATAAAATAGCCACGTGTTAATTATATATGACACACGTAATTTATTTAATAATAAATTTTTAACATGACTGTTGCAGTAATATTCCAAGTTTAAATCCAATAATTTTAAACTTGGTTTAAGGACGCCAAGCATAATTACGTCTTTCCCCTCTTAAGCTACGTATTATGACCGAAACTGTCCTGAGGTGCTAAGAATAATGGCAAGAGTAAATTTGTATTTTTTCGTCCATCAGCTGTCTGTTCAAAGAGGTCGTGCCTGTAATATTAACTTAAGAGGATTCAATTAAAAAACTTACAACGATAGAAGTGTTGTATAATGAATTGGAGCTCATTTCCCCAGGGAGTAATTTGTCCGAACGTGTAAAACAGTAGGTACGATTTACAAGTTTCCTAAATGTAATGTGTTCCATGTCCGTGCACTATATTATACAGTGCAGTGCAGGCCCGGACCACAGAGAGTTCACCCCTCCAGTACACAGCACACAGTCAACAGCGCGTTCTCACTCAACTATAAAGTGCAACCTTTGCGTAACGATAACAAAAAAGCTCTCCCTGAAGATGACCCAGCAGGGTCGAAACATGTAGGAGTGTGTTACGATCGATGATAAAACTCCCTTTGTGCATTTGTTGGTGATTAGTGTTTTTGTTACAAGTTTCCTGGAAGGCATCAAGGACACGCATAGTTTGAAACGGAAGGTTGACACGTTTACACAATACCGATGACAAAAAACAGATCAGAAGATACCAATGCTTTAAATTAATTAATTATTTGGTTTTCTTCTATAATATTTTTGAGTATTTAAGACCTCAAATCAAGAAGTGTACGATGTGAGGGGCAAGTGGCATGTGTACAGAAAGGGAGAAATACATAGAAGTCTTTGTTCGGAAATCAACTGATATGACTGCTTTGAAGAAAGATAATGCTAAAATACACATTACAGGAACGGATGGAATGGGGTGAACTGCGTGTATTTGACAAAGGATAGGGTTGGACACAATTTTTGTTTTTTGAAAGTGATAATGAAATTTAGGGTTTAAAGAAATGCGGGGAATTATTAGCTCCCCATGAAAGATTGTTCTTTGGGAAATTATTTACTTGTTTAGGTAGTCACTTAATCTATTAGCGACAATGCACATCCTGAAATTGATAAGTAAGGCGTAACTTCTAGGGGAAGGCTTTTGGAACCTAGGCTGTAGCGGCGAATAGGAACGGCCCATAAATCTTGGATAGCGGCCTACTTTGTTTTTACTATCAAAATCATTGCAGTAATTCCTACAATGTCTGTATAGTAAGTCTGGGATTCTTCAAATAATTCAGATTCAGGAGATCTGAAAAGGCGTTGTGATGAAGCAGCCTTTTGAAGTGACTACCAGGATCGATAAAACCCTCATAAAAATTTGTCCCGTGTTAGAATTTTGTGAATTTCTTTGTTATTACGAGATGATTTTGTTTAATCCCTAACTAACCTACACCACCTCAACACTAACACACCCCTGTAAATTAGTAGTGTGAGTTCAGTTTCTCATTAGATTCTTGCTTGTATATAAATAAACCCTTAATCTGAATTAACCCTTTAAAGACGACGCGTATCTGTTTTATATAAGGACTCAGCTCGTACCGCGCTGTAAACACTCTCCACTTCGGTTATAAAAACCAATCTCTTAATGTTTTATAAGGCAAAAGTTGCTGTTTGTTCTGAGATCCGTACAAAACACATAAACGCAATGTAGGCACCACGTAGAATTTTTTAATGTTAAACCTGGTCGAATGTAAAGTTACCGCTAGGCTTTAAAAGGTTAAAGAAACAAATACAAGATCCTAAGCGCTAGAATTTAGATGCACCTGGCACTTAAAGCCAGATAGTCTATGCTTCATTCTGAGAAATGGTGGGAGAAGACGGACTTTGACGGTTCGCTGTAAATGTTTACGGTATCAGACTAACACGTGCAACCTTAAGTGCCTTTTGTTCTAGTGCTGAGACACAGCTCAGGTAGGCCAAAGATGATCCAAAGCAACAGCAGCACGCAGGGGCTATACTAACTGGACTTCCAGAGAAGCAGCATACGTGTAGGGGGTTTTAAATTCTCTGGCACGTGACCCAAGCACTTCACACGAAATGTCCTGGCAATTAGCAACAATAATATACATACATGGAGACGGTGTTTTGCGGTCGCACATACTATTGTTGATGAAATAAAAATGTATATATTGAATAAATTGTGTAAAGAATAAATAAAATATTATTTTTTTCTCTATGATTCAAGTTTCCTCTCTGCAAATCATTACTCAAATATACCTATTGTATTCGTCTGAAGACATTTCTGCATAAAAATAGTTGTCATATTACAGGCTAAGATACGAAATTTGACTTTCACTTTGCGATGTGTATCCAGTAATGATCTTATGGAATAAGAACACGTGTACTTTACTGGAAGAATTCCAACACTTCCGAGACATTTTCTGCGTTAATTTTCAGGGTGCGCAGCAGATTCATCCAAAATGCTAGTAGAGGGCTTGGGGGTGGATGGCAGTCAATAGTAATGTCGATCCAATTCCTGTTGCAGCCAGCACTTTCCTACTTTCCTTCGGCGCGTCGCGTTTTTGTTGAAAGTGTTTTTCTCTCCTTCCTCATTATTCCTAGTGTCACTGCCTTCAAAATCCTTCTACTGTGGTTTACCGGTGAGAAATTCTGTAAGGTCTTTATCTCATGCACGTGTCTGTTGGCCTTTAGGCCCCCGTAATAGAAAAATATTTCCAGTCACCATTGTCAATAAGCAAGTGTCAGGAAGATGAAAACCTCTATACCTGGTGCCGAAAATTTCAATGATTTACTTAAGTAACAGACAAATATCTGAGGCAAATATCTGACGTCTACAGTGTTCTTTGTTGCCCATCGATATTTAACTTTTTAAAGCCTAGCGGTAACTCTACGTACCGCCAGGTTTAACATTACAAAAATTCTACGTGGTGCCCACATTGCGTTTATGTGTTTTGTACGGATCTCAGAACAAACAGCAACTTTTGCCTTATAAAACATTAAGAGACTGGTTTTTATAACCGAAGTGGAGAGTGTTTACAGCGCGGTACGCACTGAGTCCTTATATAAAACAGATACGCTTCGTCTTTAAAGGGTTAATTCTGTGTAGCAGAAAAATTAATTTTCTTTTTCTTGCACATTGCATACAGAAAATATGTTAGGTTTTAGTAAGTTTATAGTGACTTGAAACTCAACAAACCCTCCTGGTATCGAGGATACTCTTGGAAATGCCATGTTGCAGACTCCAGCCAGATAACAGCAGAAGTGCAAAAGCTGTTCGATGTTACCTCACCGGCAGAAGAGGGCGACATAAAAGTACAAAATTTATGTGATGACAATGAAGATGATAATCTTGAAAGAGTAATTGAAGAATGTTTTGCTTGTGAGGCGGAAAAAAGGAGTATTATGTTACAGATGTAGAGGTTGTGGGATCTATGTACATGAGAACTGTAGCTAGTGGAAACCTCCTCGGTGTTATGCGTGTGATATTTTTTCAGGATTTCATAACTTTCTAAAAATGGACTGTATATTTAAATAGATATATCCAAAATGCCTGCGTAAATTTCTGCTTGCGCTGGCCGAGTTCTAGAGTTTGTTATGCAGTTCGGTCTTTGAACAGGACTATTGTTCACTAAAAACTGGCAGTTTATGGAACACTCGTTTTATACTGTCTGCTTAAACATGACTTAACACAGTGTTAATTGGCGCAAGGAATTCAGAAATTCGCCTTAGCAATTGAGACTAGTAATTATTTGTAATATGTAATTGCTTGCGCGCATTGTGCCACGCTTAATACAACGGAAAAGTGTATTTTTAATCTTAAAGACGTGTGGAGCTTGACACACTGGTGTGTCATCAATTGGACTATACAGCTGATATTGTAACCGGAATTGCCCGAAAGGATGTAGAATGCCAGCCTTTTACATTCATTTCTATCCTAGAATAGAGTGCTGGTGGAAAAACAGTAATTGGAACTAAGACAGGAGAACAGTAGGAAAGTACACAGCACTACATATTGAGAACTTACATAACGTGCACCCTTCATCACATACTGTTGGGGTGGCGAAAAAATGTCAAGTTAGACAAGAAGGATGTACTGCATGAGCGGTAGACTTGAAAAACAGAGAAAAGCTCATATGGAATGTCTGAATGTAAGCAAACATTTTGAAGAACTAGGCATGGATGAAAACTGATATCAACATTCTTCTTCCGGAAGAGGTTTCAAGTGTCTGAACTGGGTTCACGTGGTGCAACATGACATGAAGTGGTGGGTTGTTTTATATATGGTAAAAACCTCCGCTTTCCATAAAATGGCGGAAAAATAGTTGGCTAGGAGACTGGCTCTTACCTTCGCAGTGAGATCTGTGTTTGGAATAGATCAGTTAATTTACTTAAAAGCTGTCATATTATATATATATATATAGCAGTGTTGATACATTTTTGGGTTCCTTAAGAACGTTGTTTTTCCTACAGATATTACGTAGCACAGACATACACTACTGAATAGATGAAACCAATACGGTGGCATTGTCCACGTTTTACATGTTTGCGATACGCAATTTAAGGCTATAAAGAAAACAAACAATTTTGTGTTCTGTCTTTCTGCATCCGCCTTAGTGACATCATGCGGTGCTGTAAAAAGTAAGTTAGCCTCGATCTCAAACACTTTACTCGTGATGACATGGACACAAAACTATTACCCTATTTCCTTGTTTCTACTCATGCAGACGCTGGTTCGTGCAACTCTTTGCTGTTTTACGGCAGTATAAGAATGGATGGACGAAGGACAATTCGGGGAAAATAGATAAAGACAACGGCTCCATCATGACGGAACCTCACGATGCGACGCGCAGGGAACAAAGGAAAGGCGTCGGTTCCGTGATGTGGGGAAGCTAGAGGACATAAAGGAACAGAGAGAGGCTAAAACAGAGGAGAAACATCGGAAATGCTTCCCTGCAAGCCCTGTTCTGCAGCTTCCCGCGTCTAAAGACGAAGTAATTGAATCTTAGCGGTTGAGAGAAACTTTAACTCGATTGAATGGCGGTAAAGCAGTCTTGGTGCCACTGCTAAGGAAAACAGCATGAAGGGAAGGCGAGAAAAGGACGGTTTTTGGAAAGAAGATAACAAGGGAAATGAAGCAAATCCAGGAAAAATTTTTGTAAACTTATGTCATAAATAAAGATTAAAGCTTCGCAACAAAGGAGTAAATAAATGCAGGAAAAACAACCGTTGTAATTTGTGAAAGGACACAAGGGTTAAACGCTGAATTATTGATGCCCAAAAGTTAAATTAATACTTTATCATTCCAGTACTGTTTCTGATGTTATCACAGCGGTCAGACACAAATTAAAGGACTGTGTAATGTGACGCCGTGTCGATCGGCGCAGCGGAGCAACTAACTCTGACAATAATTGTGATTATATGTAGTGTGGAAACTGAAGGTAACAAAAGGAAATTCACATCGGCTTTAAAGTACCAAATATGATGTACTCGTAACATTCAGCCAGCAGTAGTCACGCGTAAGAAAACAGGTTATTTCTACCTGCAACACGTAAACACTTTAGAAAATAACGACATTAAGAAGCGCACTAGCAAAAATTTGCCCTCAGTGTGAATACACAAGTCTAAATTCTTCTTCTTCTTCTTCCTCTTCTTTTTCTTCCCCTTCTTCTTACTGTTCTTCTTCCCCTTCCCCTTCTTTTTCTTCCTCTTCTTCTTCCTCTTCTTTTTTTCCCCTTCTTCCTCCTCCTCCTCCTCCTCCTCCTCTTCTTCTTCTTCTTCTTCTTCTTCTTCTTCTTCTTCTTCTTCTTCTTCTTCTTCTTCTAGGTCAATTATGTTGTTTCTCTGCCCTGCATCAATACTTCACCATCTTCATGCATGCTGAATTTAACTTTTCTTTATTGTATAATTTCATGTGAAACAGAAGTAACGAATGATTACTGCCGAGTTCTGTGGCCCAAAGGAGTCACGTGGAATCTTAGGGTAACAAAACACTGGGATGGCGAAACTGAATTCATACTGAAGAACTGATATTTCTTGTAATTTATAATATCTTCCGGCCGTGTACCTCCTGCATATTTCGCTCCAAAGACACAAAAAAATGAAGCCATTAGCTCCTTTGCAGAAACGAGAAACGAGGCATTTTCGTGCAATATATAAAACATAGAAGAACTTTACTGTCAAAGGCTTTGTGAAACTACAGTGTAAAAAGAGACGCGACGATAATATTAACCCTTTAAAGACAAATCGTATCTGTTTTATATAAGAGCTCAGTGCGTACCGCGCTGTAAACAGTCTCCATCTCGGTTATAAAGACCAATCTCTTAATGTTTTATAAGGCAAAAGTAGCTATTTGTTCTGAGATCCGTACAAAACACATAAACGCAATGTGGGCACCACGTAGAATTTTTTAATATTAAACCTGGAGGTACGTAAAGTTACCGCTAGGTTTTAAAAGGTTAAAGTAAATGTAAAAACGTGGCAGGATTAATCGAGGGCTAACTCTATATACTGTTCCGATATTCACACACAGATGCATTAATGTACGGTCTTTAATTTGCCTGATCAATATCATTTGTCACTGTCTGCCGTTTCTTCCACCGCTCGAACTGGGTGCGGCACTGAGTGACAAGGGTGTGTACCATAACCGAGCGATCACGGTGTGAGACACGTAAGTGGTAGAATAAAATAATTTCCTCTACCACGACATAATTCAAATAACCTGGATCAAGTGGAAGATGCACACCGCGCGCCTCCTTAATACTGACTCGAACCGTTACCAGTGCATAGAGGTCATCGGTGTTTTCCTGGGGAAAGCAAGAGAAATCGAATTTCGATGTCCCCAAATCATGGAGAACTACGTGCTGCCAAGACAAAACCCCTTTCACACTTGTACTCTAACGCAACGGTCACAGCTGTGGTCATGATTATAGTAGTACGACATCACCATGTAATTAGCCTGCATGCATCACAAACGTAGTCAAATTAACTGTTAATCTCTCATTCATATGCTAGCGACCATAAATTAGAATGCTTTGTTGGAATTATTGACCCACTGCAGGCCACGCTGAAAAGGCAGCGGTAAGATCTGTTTACCTAGTGAAAATTTAATCGGCCTTAAATATTAGCAGTATACTGCACTATGAGGTAACAAACACCCACATTACAATTCCTACTTGAGAGTACATTGGATATGTCAAATAACGTTAATTTAAAATATTTGTTTACGAGTATATCAAAATCTTTACCTATACAAGATGAAGTTTTTAATTAAAATAATTTCATTATGTTTCATAGTTAATCTGATACCGCTCTGAGTGGCTCCTGTTGTGAATCATCAAGCGACAGGGCGTTTGGGGTCAGGTCATGATTCAGCCTTTTACTGACCAGCCTCTCATCCCGGAGGCACGTTTTCGATCTCAAGCCAGTCCTGGTGGAATTTATAGTCAACAAAATGACAATAGGACGCGTTTTTATTCGAGTGTGCTTCCACACTGCCTTATCAGTATCATTCCACCAGTGCTACTTTATCATTCTTCCTCTACCAACGACGGTATAATCTTAGTAATTCAGAGAATCGTTAAATAACATATTTAAGAAGCCACAGGAAATTTAGTGACTTTAAAATAACGAGAAAGCAAAAATCGCGGCCCAGTTTGAAGTACTATTCCATCATTTTCATGTAGTGAACTGAGGAAAAACAAGAAAACAATAAGGCTAAGCAGACCTGAGACTGCGTTTTGAACTCGTAACCTCCAAAACACCAGCTTATCAATACTATTACCTACATAAGCGGGGAACTAGAGCATGATGAAAAAGGGAATGAATTTAGTCGAATTTCAAAATGGCGTTTAAATTGCGTCTTATTGACATAGTGACTTGCATCCTGGGAGGTTCTGGTTCGAAGCACGGCACGTAATATTGTTAAGATATGTTTAGCTTATAGCCTGAAACACGTGCAGGAGTATGATGAAGTCAATATAGCCAAGAACTTGTAGCTTTCCATACCGTGTACGTATGAATCAAATACACTGAAACTTGCTTAAATAAAACCCGGTTAAGAACATTTACCGCCTAAGAAGTCAGGATAAAAAAGCATCAAATTCTGCCATTTCATTAAAATTACCCTTTTAAGAAATTTCCCGCTTAAGAAGTAGCATTTTCTCGCAATTTTCAAAATGTTCTTAATATGGTTTCACTGTAATTGTTTTTCCAACTCGTACACAAAGAAATTATACATTATGTGCTATATATAATGAGTCATATAACAGATTCCAACATGTTTCGATATATATCACATCATCATCAGGGGATTATTAGAACATTAGGAAAACAGCTGAAGCAACCCAGTTTTTGTACTCACAGATCTATGGAATCGTCGCTATTCAGTTTTTGTGTCATTAGTGAATCACTTATACCTTATAAAATCACTGAGAATTAGTGTTGCAAGTGATTCTCAGTGTCTTATAGTGGGATTTGCAACACTAATTCTCAGTAATTTTATACGGTATAAGTGATTCACTAATGACACAAACACTGAATAGTAACGATTCCATAGATCTGTGCGTACAAAGATTGGCTTGCTTCAGCTTTTTTTCCTTATGTTCTAATAATCCCCTGATGATGATGTTATATACATCGAAACATGTCGGGGTCTGTTATATGACTCATTATATATAATACATAATTTATTTTTGTACGGGTTGGAAAAACAGTCAATACAGCCATGTCCTCTTTCATGCGTTTATATTTGGCCTAAGCATTCGCTCTAACTTTACTACAGTTCATTCCATGCCACCTAACTTCGAAATTTGATAAAGCATCAAACATTACCTGTATAAACGAAAATGTAAATGTATTGCTTCTCAATTAGTCGTCCATCACGGAGAAGAAAGATTCCAGTGTTTCTCTACACTTTCATGCATTTTTGTGTAGACATTAAACGGAAATGAGCGAGAATTACACTGAATAAAAATGTTGTCAGTTACAGGCTCTGGCCGCTTTAGCCGCAAGGAAAGATGTTCTGGGGCCCAGTGAAAAGTAGGACGAATGGGACGCAGAACCATTCCGACAGTTCTGCAGAAAGAAAACCCACCGCCCTTCCTGGAAATAAACGCCATTCCTCAGTCCTCCAGAGCAAAACTTAGTCACCACACTGAGCAAACTGTTGCCAAGAAAGGGTCACAACTGTGAAGCACAAAATTTTATATACATGGTAATTTTAAAAAAATTCTTTGTAAAAATCTGTTAAAAATTTTGCATAACCGCCACAGAGAAACGGCCCTGAGGGTAGGCAATATTTTACACATCAGTATTAACCTTTTAAAGCCTAGCGGTAACTTAAAGTAGCACCAGGTTCAACATTAAATAATTCTCCATAGTGCCCACATTGCGTTTATGTATTTTGTACATATCTCGGAACAAACTGCAACTTTTACCGTAAACATCAGCAACTCACTGGTTTTTTATAACCGAGGTTGAAAGTGTTTACAGCGCGGTACGCACAGTCTTTATATAAAGCAGACTACGTTTCGTCTTTAGAGGGTTAATTGTCCCTAAGTTATGCATTTAAATAATAAATTCAGGGTTTAACGATGACAGTCGTCCTGCCCATTCTCCCTTTACACGAATCACTGCTAACTATTACTACGGATCTGACGACATGGAGTTTCTGAAGGATTCTGTTTACTACAAATTGACGCAAAATGCATGAAATTATTTATTTTCTTCTGAAATATTGTTTTCGTTTTAATTCTGAAATTTTAATTTAAATATGCATAGTTCTATGGTAATATCTGTGTTAGTAGAAGTCTAATCAATTTCAGAATATATTATTCATATTTTAGTGATATATATATATAGGCACACATATATTTATTTGGTTATATTCTGGTCTGTGTGTAACATTTACTGCTACTGAATGTGTTTCCATCTTAGTTTCGGATTCAAAATTTTGGCGCACCTAACAAAAATAAGTTCAGGAAGTCTTACTGCTCCTAAAATAGACTAATTAAATATGCTTCAGCGAGTGTTTAAATGCTCATTTTATTCAAATTTAAAAGGGATGGGACTGACGAATTACCTGGGGATATATAATGTAAAGTGAACGACATGTAAAGAGTACTGAATAAACCAACTTATTACGGATGTGCCAGGTACAAAGAAACACGTACGAAAGGAAGAAATAGTAATAATGCTGGTCACAGATGAAAGGCTGGCCGACCCACCGAAACTACGGAGGACAAAGTTCTTGCTGGGTTTCATTAGCCTCCGGACATTCTAGCACAGGGTAACCTCTCACAGCACAAGCCGCACGGTAACTTAAATTATACAAACTTCCCATACAGAAGTGCAGGTGGAAGCCTTCACGGTTTAGCCGAACTTTGGAACTACTAACGATGCTGTTGTCCGTCTGTCTGCTATCATGAATTTGAAGCCACATAAGGCAATAACGAGTGGAAATTTTCGAAGAAACGTAAAGTATAATACTGCGAATAGCTAGGAAATTACTGATGAAATTTTGATATCTAAATCATATGAAATTTGTATGTTTGACGTCATAACCCTTCAAACTGCGCTTGTATGTTGATTTCTTTCTAAAGAATTTAAAGTATTGGTGCTGTCATGAGTTACAAAATGTATATAATTTTAGCGTAAATATTACCCGATGACTGCAATATAAACGCTTACACTCATGGAGTGTCTCACAATTAATCCTTTAAAGACGAAGCGTATCTGTTTTATATAAGGACTCAGTGCGTACCGCGCTGTAAACATTCTCCACTTCGGTTATAAAAACAAATCTCTTAATGTTTTATAAGGCAAAAGTTGCTGTTTGTTCTGAGATCCGTACAAAACACATAAACGCAATGTGGGCACCACGTAGAATTTTTTAATGTTAAACCTGGCGGTACGTAAAGTTACCGCTAGGCTTTAAAAGGTTAATGGTAGAGCGCGTAACCACTGTAAAGCACGTGACTTCTATTCTGCATGTTGTGATTTGAGTGTTGGGCATGAAATCATCTGCCTTGATTCAGATTTTTATTTTGATCCAACACAGTCCACCCACGCCAAATACCGGGACAGATCCTTCGAACAGGCTGCGACTATGCCCTTCTACGTCGCCTCTACCAAATAACACTTAGTAGCAGACAATAACCATCCGCGATGTGCCGCTTTCAACCGGTTTTGCCAGAAGCGGTATCTGGTGTCACGCACAGCGCTCACTTTTGTGACTATTTTTGTAAAACGTGTTCAAGGTTATTACATAATTTCAGTTACGTCGAAGGAACAGAGAATGTCTAAAATTCAACGTTTTCAATTACCTTCTTATTTCAACTAAGCCTCATTCTCCACAAACAATATTTGTGTCAAAGTCTGTATAATTAAAAACCTTAACCCTCTCGGTAAGAGAAATAATGCCGTAGACGACAATTCACTAAGAATATGCCAGCGCATCCCTCCAATCAGTTATTGCACACCAACAGGAATACAGTACAGTGCCATAGAGCACAAGAACACAATATGGAAATACAACAGCCCTGACAAATTTTTATATCTCTTCACATATAATGATATTCTCAATTGTTTGGAAGCGATTTTGCAACAGTATTTCCTTCATATTGTGGTCCTCTAATTTATGACATCCTGCGGTTTGTTTGGTGGGTAACAAAGATCTGGAGAAATATGGTGCCTGCATTTTCAGGCTCACTTCCACCCTTAATATGGCGGTAGCAGTGTTTTGCGCAACGTTGGTAACCACATATCATATGGCGCCGTAGACATCAGAAACAGAATAGGCCTATGGACTTTCACAAACGTCAGAACCACAAAGCTTCAACAGAGCATTTCATTCTTCCCTACCAACTTTATGTGTGCCTACTATGATCACACTTCCCCGACACAAGATGACGAAATACTTTTAGCTACTCTGTACATAAATTTGCGTGTGAATAATAATGAGGTTACGCCACTGTCATGGGTGTGGACTTCCTCTGGAAAAAATAATGCATAATTATAATAAAAAGTGACTGTAGTGACCTTGCAGATGCTGTATTTGTGACTCGTCATCCTTGCTCAAACGACATCCGGTGTAAGAATATTACTCGACAGAAACTCTCAAGAAATCTGCGGTCTTCTGTGGTATAACGCAGCGTCGAGTGGTAATCATTTACCGACGTTTCGGGACAACGTATCGGTCCCATCTTCAAGGGCCAAGAAGTCCTACTCTTCTTGGACTTCGTACCATAGGCATATCCATAACCTATGAACATACCAAAAGGCACATCCTTCGATAAAAGCAATTAAATATTATGAATCAATATCCGCTTTTTTAACTTAATTATCCGGCATACAAATCGTATCTGCCTTCGCGTCATGTTATGCCTCCGTTACTGAGCCACATTTCGTGTAATTACGTTGTAAATGACAGGATTTTCAGAAAAAAGTATTAAACAAAAACGCACTTTTACATCTCTGCAAATTTTATCCTAAATGTTTCTCATTCAAGGAAGAATTAAACGAGATATAATTACAACTATACTTAGGTCTTCAAGCAAAATATGTGATATTGTAGTCAGAGTTTAACCAAAGTTGAATAGTCTCGAAAATCTAATAAAAGCTCCCAATATTAAATTTCACAAAAATCCATTCAGCGGTTGCAGAGATGTTTCATGCGGACCGACGCAAGGAGAGAACGACACATATGTTGAAGCTACTAGTCTCTGTTCGCGACTTTGCAAAAGCCCCTAAAATGCCAGGAATTTCTCTTCTGGCTACAGTGTACACATAGGATCCTTCCATTGTATCCCAACAGTTCTTAGTCCTTGCGGGGTATATTGCCATAAACATTTACAATAAATGTGCAACCTAAGGACTTGAAAAAATGTTCTAGAAAGACAGCTTGATGGAATAAACGTATAGCAGAATAGGTATAGCCGTGTCCAGCCAAAGCGTTGCTGTTGCATTCATATATTACTTTATATCAATATTAACAATTCTGTCCTTCAAACTCACGCCAAAATATTATAACACTAACGCGGTATCCTTCAAACAGTGTAAAGATAATGGGACAGAACAGTACGTATTGCTATATGATTCACGGGTTATGGTATTTTTCCGGCAATATTCGACTATGCAGTACACATTTAAGCAAGCTTTCCAGTGCCGTTTATTGCTACCACCTCTCGGAGCTATTTCATGTAACAGAAATTGTATTCGTTTTCGTAGAAATTGACGACAAACCGACAAACAACCCGACATCCCTAATAACATAATAATAAACTTTGTACACGAATACATGTTTCCTTTGTACACAAATAAATGTTTTGCCTTAACGTGTATTATTGTCAACAACAATCAATAGGCCCACATGTATAATCTAATCTGAAATGAATAGTGTAAACGTTTCCCCACTGGCCTCAGGCTAACCTATGCCTTGTTTCAATGTAAAGATATTTGATTTAAACAAAAAAGAAATTTTAATAGCTTTCTATATCGAGTACAAGTAATTTGAAATTTCTACACTTTAAAAAGTTTTAAATTCCTTTACCTTGTTCTAATTAGAATCATTTCTTTATTTTCTCGCTCTTTTTCTTAAGTATCATTAGTGTTAACTGTTACTGTACCAAAGGCCTGGGGATAAAGGCTTCATAACTTAAAAGAAAACAATTTTTTTGCTCATACGCTGGCGGTGAGGAATGTAGGACCTGTGAGAAGGGTAACTAAGTTGCTCGAGGCTCAGGCCTAGTGTATTAACAACCTCGCATTTGAGTTTAATGACACTTCAAGCAGCTGAAAGTACTATGGCCTAAGAACGTGTTCAGGTGTATTACTGATCTGACACACTTTGTCTGATGCTCTTCTTCAGCCATATAAGCAGAATAATCAACAATAAGCAGTCAATAACCTTTCTAGTTATCAAATGGAGATTATATACAAAAACATTAAACACCAACAGATGCACAAAGAGTTTATTCGTCAATTATAACACACTCCTACATGTTTCGACCCTGCTGGGTCATCTTCAGGGAGAAACTTTCCGTTGTCTTTACACTAGATTGCACTATACAGTTCAGCGAGAATGTGCTGTTGACTGTGCATTGCGCCGCTTATGGAGGCGTGAATTCTTTGTGGTCTCGGCTTGTACTGCACATTAGTGCACGCCTCCATAAGCGGCGCAATGCACAGTCAACAGCACATTCTCGCTCAACTGTATAGTGCAACATAGTGTAACGACAACGGAAAGTTTCTCCCTGAAGATGACCCAGCAGGGTCGAAACATGTAGGAATGTGTTATAATTGACGAAAAAACTCTTTGTGCATTTGTTGGTGTTTAATGTTTTTTGTATAATATAGTGCACGGACATGGAACACATTAAATTTGGAGATTGTATAGTTTTAATCATGATATTTACAATAGCTCCTCAGGTATAGGCAACCACTCTCAAACAGCTGACTACAGTAAATTCTAACATACAGTCGAACCCGGTTATAACTACACCGGTTTATACGACACCTCTCTTACACAGTCAAACATTCTGTGGTAGTAATTAATTCCTCACTGTTAGCCGTAACATTATAACCCTCGGTTGTAATGACACAAAATATTGTCCGTGACGTTATAACCGAATTCGACTGTATTATCACTTTATTTACCATAAATTTGACTTATAAGCCATATGAATCCTAACCTTGTTTTAAGGTCTATGAAACTGAATTTTAAAAAAATACATTTTCAATGCTACTTTGACAGCGAATTTTGGATAATGGTGCGACATTAAACTTTCCACGTGCAGCTCAAAAAACAACAGTACACTCTAGTCAATAAAAATGGATAATTCCTAGGCATCAAACCTAAAATTTTATATTCTTCATTAATAGACCTGAACACATTCGCTGAACAGAAGAACAGTAGTTCTCGAAAAATTCCAAAAAAGTCGCCGATTAAAATGTGCGTGGTTTACGATGACCACTTAAACGGTTGAAATCACAGAGGTTACCATTGTATGTACTGAACGAGTTGCCTTTACATGTAGTTAAGGCAGTGAAGTTACGTGCGTCTTACAATTCTCAGTGTACGCGGCTATTGCCATGCTAAACAACATTAACAATTTTGTTGATGTAACGGAGAAGCAGAATGATTGCTGTGAAGTGGAAGCTGGACCAGAGAAAGGTTGTGGCCCTAACTGAGGAGTGACACCTGTATTTTTAACCTGACAAATGAGACAGACCCTGTCCCTGACATGTAGGGATTTATTATTGCCTTGTCAGAATCTTATAGAACTGAGATGAATTCGAATATGTTCCAAGGGTTCTCGTCTAGACTTTTCCTCCAAGAGGACAGAAATACCATTCTCACGTCAATTAGTATACAGACACGAAAGGAAAACATCTGAAACATTAACAGAATGTAATTGTGTTTAAGATCTGTCAATCATTTCTTCGCAGTCCGCTTTTTGCTTACTAATATACAGACTCGTGTGTGTGTGTGTGTGTGTGTGTGTGTGTGTGTGTCAGTCCTACTACTGCCCTTTCAATCTCAAATAAAATATCACTCAAGCAGACAGGCTTATAAGGGATATATTCTTATGTATAGGGATGCACGCAAGATGACAGAAACATCAGACAAAGGGAAAAATTCCACCATTGGAATTCCCTTCACTTTAATCCAGAATATATCATCGTTGCTTTTTGAATTCCGGCCAAAAATCTCTGCAATTGCACAAGTACATTCTTAAGATACAAACTGATTCCAAAGTCGCATTTGTCTCTTAATATCCCTTCTATTACAACTTGTAAATAAGCCAGTCTGGTACCACTGTCTCTGTCTTTGACCTAGACCTCTATAGTCGGAGATACGTTCGGATAAAAGAAGATCTTTTAACATCGCGGATACAGATCTAATGAAGTGTAGTTAACAAAAAGATATTTCATAATATATGAACTAAAGATTCAGGCAACTGGAATATAAGAATATAATAATATTTAAATCTGCCGATAAATCTATGATGAAGCAAAACAAGGGCTGCATTCGGATGAAAATGCTCAGTACTGAACACAGTAACATGACAGACTGTGAGGTAAAATCATAAAGATATTCTCAGTTACGTTGCCCTTACTTTAACAGCGCGGTTTTCCTGTCAGCAATTTCCTGTGTTCTGAGATGTGACATCACGTCTTTGTGGTAGCGGTTCTCAACCAATCGACAAGTCATGCATTCATCCTCAAGGACCCAGCAGTTGATATTATAATTTTTAACTCCTCAAGACGAAGGCACTACATTTCTTCGGAAAGCCGGCAACAACTAACTCCATGACATAATTTCAAACCCCAGAAAATTTTAATCCTCAGAGAGAAGCTTAACTCACTCAAAAATTTCTTCATACTATGTATAGCTGTGCATTCTTCTCAAAACAAAATGATGCATATTTTATTCTTGATGTAGTTTTTCTGGCTGCCACAAAAAAATACTAATGAAACAATGAGGTATAAAATTTTTATGTTCACTTGACTCCCTCTTCCACTCATGCCCTTTTGAATATATACTGCACGTACTGACTGTAATTTCCTCCACTTAAATTCGTTCCAGTACCGTCTAGGCAAGCAGAGTTAAACATTACGCTTTCTTAATCTTAACCTCCTCATGCCCAGTGGTAGTATATATTTCACCACTTCTAACATTAACAAATCCTGCATTTTACTAAAGAGTGTATTTATCCTGCAAGCTACGTAGGATTCGCAGAATATATAACTATGTTTCCCTAAACACCATTCACTGTTGGTGTTATAACATCTAAAGCACTGTTCTTCCTGAACTGGAGATCTTATACGCGGGACTGTGAGGTAGCAAATATAAAAAGCATATATTTGGCTTCCGCAGATTCAGCAGTAACAAGAAGGGTTCTGATTTAGCTGTACTGCTGCGCGGGTTATTTAATTAAGGAATTATAAGACGCATAAACTCATTTTCTAACCGATCCCCTATATGATTTACCTGAGCGTCAGTCTTTTAAGAGATGACACTAATCCCTAGAATTTATTAAAATATTATCTTATATAAATAACCAATACAGTTTTGTAGTGTTTTGGACAAAATTTTACAAATGTCTTCAAATTTCATACGACTGGAAACATTATTAAAATTTGATTAAATCACGAAATTACTTTCCTGACGATAATCTATCTTTTAATATTGTCACATACTTTACTTGCCAGGACGCACAATTTAGCACTCCAGGTTCGGAGGCAGGGGTTCTGTGAGCTGTTCTTCTTCGCTTTCCTCAGTGACTCACAGTTAAAGATAAGGCATCAGCTTGCTTTACGCTACGACTGAATGTTTTACACGTTCTGTCTAATTCATATGTCGTATTCATTAAATACGTGTATTTGTATTAAAAATCTAGGAAATGTAATTGTAAAGGGTATCATAATTTATCTACAACGTTTCTCTTGGATGCCCGTAAAGAGACTGGTTTCCCTTAAGGAAGTTAGCCAAAACCTGTCAGAAGAAGCGAAAGATTAAATGTAATGTCAAGTCCAGATACCACGTATCTGGTTTGGAAATATGAGTGTTTATTTGAAAGAAATGCGCTCGTAGTAATTAAACCTGCCCTTTGAGTTAGCATATTCTGACTATAATAATAACAGCCTGGAGTCCACTCGTAGACATATTTTCCACGTTGATATATCACGAATGCTTCCCACAAGGTTTAGTGACGTACTACTGTTATTCTCGCAATCAACAGCCACTGCTTCAATAAACAAGTGACTTGTGTTTATAAAGGACACTGTCCTTCGCCTCTACGAGGGAGGAAGTAAATTTTGTAGCATACAGTTTAGATAGAATTAAAACTTCAACTATTAAACAATGCAGTATAAACACTATTTAGCTTAGTATAAACTGAAGAAGCGCTAACTGAAAGCCACATTATTATGGACCTGAGGATTGGTAACCAAGTTGTTTAAAACGGATACACGAATGTGAATCCGAATTTTCAGGGCCTTTGTAAGCAAGCAGAACCACTGCAAAACCTCTTCCACTCTGCTACTCGAATTAGGCACCAGAGGTTACATTTTTTTCTGAAATTACCTAAAATGCAGTACCTCTAAGCAGAGAAGACATCAAATTATAACAAAAAAGATATTATGCCAGAGGCTTTACTGCATGGCTGGCTTTATGTTTCTAAAGGCTTGTTTAAAATATCAAGTTTAAAAGAATAAAATCACAGATACATGTTGGTAAGTAAATCTTTCCGTTATATTTAAAATTATTTTACACATCATAGTTAATACATAACTGTCATGGCTAGTGAAGTGTACATGGCTTATTATCCTGGGGGATTTAATTCGATTTTCCGACAAACTGAGCAAAATAAACCACAACATTTAACTCTTTGTGGTTGTGCAAATTTACTAGATTACGTTTTTCAATGTTTCACTTAAAACTGAACACACAATTTAAAAAACTGAACATGTAGGAACTTATTACAGTCATAATGATGCGTTACGATAAGGTCAAAGAAAAATGTTGTTATTATTAACCTGAAGAACATAGGTTACGTACTCAAGAAGTAAATTATCCGCAATTTTATTATCCTCTTCTGACTGCAGCAATACGGAAGCGAAAATAAGATATCAGCCTATCAGTTTCAGACAGTTTTTGGGAATATTTCAAGACGAAAAGTATTTTGAGACTAGTTTTTTCCGAAAGAAAGTTAATCTAGGATGTTATTCAGAAATTTAGGGCTTCAGAATATTGCAGGAAAAGCTTTCTGATGCTTTTCTTCTCATTACATAATCTTTACAGTCTTCATAACTTGTGCATGTTACAACACTTCATCATGTTTCTGTTGCAGGGGTAATAGCAGTTTGGTATGGAAATGAAGAGGATATTTGGTCTTTATGCAAATAAGTAGACTTAATATGCATGTTAACCGAAAATAATTCACATCTGATAGTAATATAATAGGGTTATATCCGACATCTATCACTTTGTCTATTTATAAGTGCGTAGCTAATATATAAATAGGTAAAAATTTGTGAAGCAACACAGTTAGGCCCATATTTCCGTTTTATACCTTCTTCAAACTAAAAATTCTTTAAAAAACACTAATCACCAACAAATGCACAAAGAGAGTTTTATCATCAATCGTAACACACTCCTACATGTTTTCGACCCTGCTGGTTCATCTTCAGGGAGAAATTTTCGTTACCGTTACACTGGGGTTGCACTTTACAGTTGAGTGAGAATGTGCTGTTGACTGTGTACTGCGTTGTAAAACATAAAATCACACACACCTACAGACTTGCGCCCTTACAGTTTGGTTGCACTGCGATAATGAACCATAGGAGATAAGGCAATTTATAAATAAATCAGAAACATATATTTAAGATATTGTGCGAAACAATAGTCACATGTCAATGCTACGAGGTGTTTGAACGTACATCTGCCACATTTAAATAGTAAACAATTTTAATTGTGGCTAGGATATTAGCAGCCTAATTTCTTTAAGTAAACAGATGCGTCGTTTTCAACTACGTCTGGTGTCAGCGGGAGCACTTTATGTCCTCAGAACCCATTTCGTTGCTACAATTAATATTTCACACAACAGAATACATACATATGCTATGTAACTGAATCCTAACATAATAATCACAAAATTTCAACGCACTTAAGGCACATGAATTAACAAACGCGCAAGGTTCTGCGGATATTGGCACTTCGTAGAATGAATAGTTTGAACTTCGTGGTTATTTTCCTTGGAAGTAAAAAGAAAGGTTTCATGTTTGATTCTAATCTGCCATCCCCGGATCCAAAACATTTCATTAAAAATGCATAAGTATATGAAATTACTTCCCCACGCACAATCCTACATCACTCGAATTTCATTCCGCTTAACCGTTGAATCGCTTTGCCTGTTTGCAAGAAACGTTATCTGTGATCACAAACATAGAACCAATCCTACCTTTTTCCCGATGTTTCTTAGAATTCATTATGTAGACGCAGAGCTGTCAGAGCGACACACGTAGTTCCCCGCAGCCAGACCCGCCTCCCTGTCAACAGAAAGCGGTTACTGTTGTTGTAGTGAATAAGTTACAACTTACATTTGCTGTTGTTATGAAATAAAATATACAACAAGTCAGCAACTGAGCCACTGATGTTGAAAGCGGTACAAGTTACGTCCTTCTCTTTTATACCAGTAGGTTAAAAAAAACATTGGTAAATGCTGTGTTTTATAATATTACACTTACGTACGCATTCACAGTGTGCTACAAATTTGCTATAACTATTACGTTTTGCGTTTTCGTGATCTTTAGCATAGACAGGCCTGCTTCATTTTGTTAATTAATTTTATGGTATATTAGTAAATGCTCTAAACACTTTCTTCGTGTTTAAAATTACTGGCATCACTTTCACAGTAAATGGTTCGAGTCAGGGTACGTCGCATTTACAGAGAGGAAAGCGAGAGATGATGTGCAGAAACCTTGGAATTCAGTGGCGGATGTTCTAATATCAGTAGGAAAGCCTCCTATATAATGTAATTATGTCCTTAAGTTTTATATGATACTGTATCGTTATAAAGCTATTTTATTTGTCCTTGAAACACACTGGTCTAATTCCAGGCTCGTAAGATGTACTGCGTAAATTGTAAGGCTTGAAACCAAAGAGTGAGAGAGTACAGAAGGACTGAATGAAAAACACCGCTTCTTAAGGTGTGAACTTCAGGCTGGCTGCTATAATTTCAACAGCTCCAAAAAAATGGTAAAGGAATCCCTGGACAAGACCAGAGCCTTCCAGGAGGCTGAGTCTACCAGATTTCAAGACAATCGGCACACGAAGTTGGGAAGATTGTTAGCAACTGGTACTCATTTCTGTTAGAGACTGAGTCAACCCCAGAGCCATAGTGCGGCCGGAAGAATTATGTCAAAGAAAAATTCTAATGACAACGTCGAGAATCGAACCCGCGACCTTGCGGCTTGTAGCGCAGTGCCTAAACCAACTGCTCCACCGCATGCCCAGATCTTCAAGTACATATTTCAGTCTGTGATTTCACTTGGATTTCTTCATGCAGCCAATCGCTGGCACGTGTATAGGCAGATCTTACAGACATGTGTAAAAACGTCTGTAGACTGATTTGATGACGATTAAACAATTTAATATATTGCAGGACAACATTATCAAATCAGTCTATAGACGTTTGCACACACGTCTGTAAGATCCACCTATACACACGCCAGCGATTGGCTACGTGAAGAACATCCAAGTGAAATCACAGACTGAAATACGTACAAGAAGAACTGGACACGCGGTTCGCAACAAGGTGGCATCTCCGGGTTTTAACTTTGTGTTCATTTCAAAACCATTTTGAACGATTCGTATGTTGTTCATCATAACAACCAATTTTACGGATACGTGTGTGCAGTGACAAGATACTGTCAGTTTAAAAAATTTTAATGTGTGACTTTTACATATGGACGCCTAATTGGACTTACACACCTACGAATGACCCCCTGATGATGAAGATATTCTCTTCGAAACATATGTAGGTGCCTGTATACTTTTCAATACATACTGTTCCAGTAGTGTATTAGTTGGTGTTTGTTAGTTCATTTTCAACAAAGCCATTGCCTGGAACTCTACTATGAACTACTTATCAAAACTGTTCTATACGCTAATATAATAAAGTTGAGATAATGTAGTAAAGTATAGAATATTAAACATTATGGTTATTGGCCATACAGCTCTATAGAAATAACGTTACCACAATATCAGTTACAGCTGTCTGGCTAACAAATATAGCCAAAAAGTGAAGATACAGATTTTAGTTGTACGCTGTGAGTTTGAAGCAAATGAAAACTTAAGAACATGACGTGACATAAAGAAAGGCAGAGTTTATTTATAAAATGCATACACACTGATAAGGGTTACGTTACAAGCTGGATAAAGTCTGTACTTGCGGGCAGATATTGCACATGGCAGCTTGCGTAAAATCAGCAATAGTAGAGCTATCTAATAAGAATTTCGTAGTGGTATAAGTAACACCCTGCGTACGTGTTTCTCAGAGTATGCACTATCACCCTGTTCATTTAGTCACTACAGTAAAGATTCAATTGAGTGTTTCAATTTAAATGACAAACATTTTTATCAGATGCGTAGAATTTGGATCTGTCATCCGATTCTAACAGTCCGTAAGCAGATGCGAGACAGCACGTATGTAATTATTAATCCTGAACCGTGCTAACAAAGTATTGTAATTACTGTTCTCAACGTTTTGTTGACGTGCGAATAATTAACACGTATTAGACGCAAATTTTTTTTAGATAATCGTTATCATAACTCTGTTCGCCGATCCCAGTGGCCGCGCAGTCTAAGGCTTAGGTCTGCGGCCCAGCGCTTGCTGGGATCGTGGGTTCGAATCCCACAAGGGGCATGGATGTTTGTCTCTTGTGAGTATTTGTGTTGTCAGGTAGAGGTCTCTGCGACGGGCCGATCCCTCGTCCAGAGGAGTCCTACCGACTATGGTGTGTGCTTGAATATGACCAAATGAAATGACAAAAACCCTGGACACCTTCTGTGAACAAGTAGGTAGGAGAGGGAAGGACTAAGAAAGAAAGACAACTCTGCTGTATGTTTTACAGATAAGGTAAAGAGACTCGTCATAAAACGCCATTTTATGGGTTAAGCAGAAGGAAACCAAGTGCCGGCAGAAGTCTTTGTAATATTTCCCATAATCTGCCTGCTCAAGATTCTTTCGTGTGTTCTTTACGTGTACGTCTAATGATGACTGTAGCTCATTACTTTAGAGTCACGTCCTTCAGATTATGACGATGAGCCGCACCATCTTCCAGTGTTGCGGTTAAACTTATAACAAGGTTATTTCTTTAAAGCTTTTTGTGTAAGGTACTCAGTGTTATAATGACAGTGCCCGATAGTACGGAACTCATTATGAAACAAACACAGTGGTTTAAATTGCCTCATTCTATGTAACTTACACATAAGAGCATAGCTTCGTATTAAAAGACACAGTAGGGCAAGTGATTTATTTTCAAGTGGCGTGTCGTGTACGCACCCTCCTGACATCACTTGAAACTTCGTATCACTCCAAATTGAAAGACAGTAGTAAATGTATGAAACCACGAACCTGTATGCATATTCGATCCGAAGGCGGCTGCAGGTTCCCACAGTTCTTTAATGTAACACCTGTCAACGGGTTTCCGCGTTCAATCAAACACTGGCTCACATCGAAGCGGTAAATTCTGAAGTCCGCGAGTAAACTGGTGAAAGTTTGTATGCAGTCTGATACAGCAGTACAAACATTTAATACATTCTCTAATTTTTCTCTAATAATATTTCACTCATTACTTCTCACCATATTCCTTCTTCATTTTACCGCCAAAGACGTGGTCCTTATTTCACTAAAATTCTTCTTCTTCTTTCTCCTCTTCCTCCTTTGTTCCTTCTTCTTCTTCATCTCTTCTACTTTTTATGGTTTGTAATTTCAGTTCCCAGGTCAGAGGTTTTGATTGTTTTTGAATGTCGTATCAGTTGTTTAGATCAAACAGCTTCCTGTGGCCTACTAAATTTCCATCATCAGCCCTATTTTATTACTTTCTTGTCTCTCCAATACTTATTTCCTAACAGCCTTTTTCAAAACTGATATTCTCATAGCTTTCGCTATGAATATTACTGTCCTTCGGGAAATAATGTGTAATTTGGTGATTAGGTACAAAATTTGATAAGAAACCGAGTGCCCGAAACTTCAGACCAGTTCTAGAAGTCAATTTCTCTTTCTACTTTATAATATATAGGGTAAGGTCAGTTTAAAGATATTTCTGGACCCAATGCGGAAAATGAAGGCCCTACATACGATATGTCTGGTACTATCACTGCAGATAGAACCATATAAGTACCTAAGATTTGTGCTTGACACAAAAGCAGCAGTTTGAAGCCCTCCGAAAGTGGCGCCACAGGCTATGGTATAGACTGCAACTACTTGAGCTGACCCTACTGCAGGCTGCAGTTAACATAACAGCGTAAAATAACCGAAGAAACAAACAGTGACTGTTACTCTCTTATAAAATGCGACTCCATGCATTTCTTCCCTGAATACAGGGACAGCAAATTCTTTCGAAACTTTGGTGCATATTTACCTGAAAAATGACAGGACGTTCCAATTCAGAAGACACTATTAACCGCCATTCTTTTTATTTTTGTTTTTGATTAGCATGAAGGTTTGTCTAGAATACTCATGAATATGCTCGCGGTACTAGGAAGGCTTCTTGTTTGACATGAACAGACTGAATTGTCAGTGGTTTGAAATATCCAACAGCAGCGAGTCTTGGCGAGCCTCTATTTAAAATACCGCCTGTGCTCTGAAACACTCAAGCCACGGGTTTCCTATGGATTTCTTCTCTTGAGTTCGGCTCGTGAAACAGTCCACAATTACAGACACAATCTGGAATAGCAGCACCAGCCCAGGCACCAGTAGTACGGAGGCACAAAGCGTTATTTCAGCTATAGTCTAGATGAGACAGAGTCGAATATCAAGCCGGTTGCTAAGGTGATCGTACATGGTGCAAAGAGGGTATTCCAGGAAGGAGATATTTCATACTTGAAAACAGCATTCATGTATGCCTAGTGGAAGTGATCGAAACCGCAACTGACTAGAGATACAGCAAATGGTCCTGCGGCTGAATTCGAGCCGACTGCATTCCGAAAATTGTACAAGTTTCATGTGCACATAAATATGAGTTTCGGTGTAGATGTCTCTCAGTCTTAAGCTTCTACACCAATCTAATCTGCAGGAAACAACACTTTTATATTTCATTTATACTAAGACATCGGTTTTTGTAATCATAAAAATAATGTACCAGAGAATCTGAAAGAATTGCGCAATAAGAAGCGTTACAACTTGTATTATTCGCCTAATAATATTGGAATAATAATATCACAAATGTTCGACTTCCTGGGGGTGTAGGCGCATGGGGGAAAACAAGAAATGTGTACACAATTTCAATACGAAATCCCCAAGTAAAAGGAAACTTGCATGAGTTAGGAACATTGGGGGTGACAAATTAAAACAGACATAAGAGAAATGGGTTATTAAATTACATACATTGCAGAGGGTTTCATTCAACGCAAATTAACGTAAAATGTAATATGCAGCTTTTTTATTGTGGAAACGTATATAAAAAGAACTCCTATAGAACTGTCGTAAAAAATTTGTAATCCGATTTCACCTTATTTTAATTCCTTTGAAATCAATGATAGCCAGTATTCACTGGTGAACAAATTTCGAACAACAGTCTTCTTTTTTAACAAGAACTGATAGCGAAGGCGGGGTTTTCTTTCAGGAGAAACGTTAGATGATGTTGAAGTAAGTCCAGAAGAACTTAAGACTGCTATCCCAGGTGTATCAAAACCATCTGCACAAGCAGCCATGAAATTGCTTCTTTTGAAACTATACAAACGTAGAGTTGTACAAAACACCAATCTTTGTCGCTACAAAAGATTTTTTGTAACTGTCTCTCTCAAGCAGTGTATAGTGGTGAAGTTCATCCACTGCTAATCTATTTTTCAAGTCTCTTTTGTAATGTGACATCTTTATCGTTGGGAGAATATAAGTGTCTTCACTTTCAACGCCAAGGATTTCAAGATTCCTTGACCATGAAGATGAAAGCATTTGGGCCCTTCGAAACCTCAGAAAGTACTTGCCAAAAGTCACAGCTTCACCTTCCAGAACACTTGCATTTTCACCGACAATTCAGAACTGCGCCGGTAATTTCTATTCCTGTACAACGGGTGGGATGCAAACAATTGATGCGAGTTCGTGCCGTGCGCCCGCAGTACGAAATCAATTACACGTCCCGCGGGGTGTTAAACAGCGCCACACACACACACACACACACCGATCTTCACATGACGCTCTCACTGTGATTGTTCAGAGATGTTCCTTCTGGTAATTACCATTCCCTGCTGTGCTGTAGTTGACATATAATACACTGCACGTAGCGAGGAAGCTAATTCTGATGCGATCTGACCGACACTACTTCCAAAGGAACGTAAACTAAAAAAGTACCTTTATTTGTGAAAAGTTGCACAATTTTCCTCCATCTTCGCGAAATGTATTCCACAGCGTACTGGTTATGCTATTTTAGCTGCCTTTTCTGTAGAGCTTCGACCGTGGTTGTAGTATGATTGTGAATGTCAAGTGTGGAAGAATCTGATAAAAGTCACAGAGAGGCTTCTGTCAACGTAATTTATAATCTGGAGTTATTTTGGAGAAAATAAAGAAGCCAATTGGCATCCACAGTCTAGATTGTGATTCGGATGAAATTCGAATCGCTTGCAACGCAAACGTAGGTAAAACAATTGTTAGTCTTGCTGGAAAATATTATGCCAATATTATTAAATGTGTTTACCGAATACCAAAGCAGTTTGTGCTCGGACATAATGGTCATTATTTTAAAATAATACAGAAAATTTCAACACAGTTATGATAAAGTGGCAACGAAATACAGAAGCGTCCTTCTAAGGGATAAGAGATATTCAAGAGAATGGGATACATCTTATTCAATCAACGGTTCTGTAACTTGCTGCGTAATGTAACATAAGTGCTAGATGAATGAAGTATAGTTATGGAGCGTTAGTGACATATTTGTGGCAAATGAAAACGGAATGTCTCAGAGAAAAATCCTTTCCACTGGTCCTTCTGCACCGCAAATTCAACACTGACTGAATCGGGATGAAATTCGAGCTTACTGTGGTGATATGCACACGACTGACTGCCTGACTTAAATATGGCAAAGATGCTGAAGTCTTCAGAGTTGTCACGCCTTTCGCCTGCTAAATAGATAAGGAGCTTGTGCAGTATCACATGGTCTTTATATGCCGCGTAAAGCAGTCTACGAGACTGGATTGATGGACCAGCGTACAGAGCCTAACTTCCCCACCAAAAGGTGAATATTCAGCAGCGTCCCTCTGGAAAGTATAAATCATGCAAGCAATGTTCAGTTAATCAAAGTTTTTCCCGCATTACATGGAAACAGCAAATTTGTAAAGTTTTTCGCTATTATCCATAACTGCGCCAATATTATACGCAAACCAAATCATCATTTGAATTTTTGTAATATTCAAATGCAAAGAAAAAAATAGGAAAGATAGGAAAAAAATAAAGTTGCCCCTGTATAGTACCACCTATCCTTAACTCCGGATCGACAAACTGGTGAGTTTTCACCTTCAATACTAAAATTACATACAAACACACCAGCATGTGCAAAAGTTACAATAAAATCTTAGTAAAATATGTCAGTTTTCAACTCGACATGTTTCGGTGCTCTACGGAACCATCACCAGGGGTGAAAATAAAGACATAAAAGCCCTTAGCGTTGAAACACCAGGTGGTCGGATGCAGCCATGGTCGAAGCAATGTCACTTCAATTTCCGGACATTTTTTATGAAAAGCATGTAAAGTCTTGCAGATCCAAGTAAAAGCACCGTTAAGACACCAATTTCAGACCATGGCTGCATCCGACCATCTGGTGTTTCGACGCTCAGTGTTCTTATGTTTTGATTTGCACCCCTGATGATGGTGCCACAGAGCACCGAAACATGTCGAGTTGAATACTGACATCTTTTACTAAGATTTTATTGTAACTTGTGCACGTCTTAGTGTGTTTGTATGTAATTTTAGTGCCTTTCCGTGCTCAGTATGGACAACATAAAATTTTACCTTCACGTCTGGGCCGCTTTGCCCCACGGGAAAAAGTCATGGTGCATTTAAATAAAAATTTTATTAAATATACATTTATTCGCTAATATGCATAAGCATATATCTCTATATAGTAGCATGTCTTAATCCCATACATACATAAATAAATATTACTGGTGCTGTTTACTGCTTGTTTTATTATTTCGACTCGGTCAGAAGCACTGGACTCGGTTATCTTTCAAGCAGTGGAATTTCCTGCAGTGGCAAGACATGTTTCGTTTTTCCATTAAGCAAATAAAATAAAACATGCACACAGTAGACCACACACTAGTATCACGAATCTAACATTCTCTACTGATTAAAATTTTATTGTTTTCTAAAGGGACTCCCTGCTACCTCTCAATTAGAAAGGTTTTGGGACGCTGAATAGAAAATTAATGAAAAGGTTCATTAAAGGATTACAACGTTTACGCCGTGCTCCACAACGGTATCTTTATGTCATAAGCAACAAATGGCCTATACACACTGAAAGACCCGCTCCAATTATGCAGGCCCACACATTTGTTTACATATTTATATTTATATAAGCTGCCTGTGTAAGGACGTGAGAAGTATAGAGTCATTTTCTTCCCTCACAGGTCTGCGTAATTTGTTTTACAGTCTTAGTACATGTATATGTGACCAGTATTTCTCAACTCTAACCATTTCATCATTTGTTACGCATTTATTAGCTCAGAGAAACACTTGACACCGAAGGCGGAGAAATATCAACCTCTGACAGGTACGAAAACTTTCACATGACATCTACAACTCTTTAGAAGTACCTGTAGTGTTAATAACAATGTTGTCATAAGTACCCGAATACTTTCTTGTCTATTCTTTGTTATTTTAAATAAAAACACATGCGGGTTTTTGAGAACTGCTACGTCAGTCGCAGTTGCTAAACTAACGCAATATTAGCCATTCAAAGACGAAACGTAATCGTTTTGTATATGGTCTCAGTGTGTACCGCGCAGTAAACACTGTCCTCCTCTGTTAAACAAAACAACTCTATTAATGTTGTTATAATGGGAAAGTAGCTGTTTGTTATGAAATCCACAGAAAACACATAAACGTAACGTAACCAGCATGGAAATTTTTGAATGTTAAAACTGATGGTATATAAAGTAACCGACAGGCTTTAGAAGGTTACGGTTATGATTTGTCGGACGCGCGTACACGCAGTGCATTTAATGGGAATGAACGTTTCGGAGGAACTAGACAATACGTCATGTATACCTGGATACCGTAACCTTAGAATCCTCAGTCGTGAAGAGGTCACATCTCTTACGTGCCACTTAATGAGAGACGAGAACGACAAATGACAGGTGAATTTTAATGGAGGGGGGCAAAAAAGCCGTAGAAAACACATACAACTTTTGCACTCATCTGTGCTTTATGTGGTTAAACTGAGACCAGAGGCAAGGTCAAGACATGAACTCTTCTATAAATTAATCCCTATATACAATTCAGCTAAGAGTTGAAGGAAGAAGTAGAAAATATTTTTGGCTTCTCCCGGTGTCAGAAAGATGGGCATCGGAGAAGCGTGAACTTTGCATTTTGTAACATGTTTTTCATATTTTGGAAACAATAAGTAGCTAATCTCATTAAATAAAACTTATGGCTTTTACTGAAGTGACGTTTGGAGGCAACTAGACTCTAGATCTTAATCCTTAGAAGCACGATTTTCATAACGTATATCAAAAGAAGATTACCCTCCTGACAGAAATCAGTCGATGCTTCCAAAACAGAAGGAACTCTGGTTACTATTCTTGCAATAAATAGCAAATACCTTTTTATAGATTGCCAATTATCAGCTGCGCAGGAGAACAGTAGCACTTTGCGGATAAAATCAAAAGAAAAACACAAATGCAAAGCCTGAACACAATTCAGAGATTTTTTAAGCAGACGCTATATATTATAAACACTCTGACATGGAAGCTAACTGTATATGAGTTACAGATTATAATGATAGATGCTGTGAAAGTAGTCATGAAATATTAAAACCATAACCAGCATGTTGCTCACATTCGCTTGCTTGGTGTCCGCCACAGTTATCGCCTGAGACCATATTTACCTTGAACGTGCAATGAAGTCTGGTCTAGAAGTAAATACTGAGAAAAACTAAGTACATGGTCATGTCTCGAAATCAGAATGCAGGACACAATCACAACATAAAGATAGATAGTAAATCCTTTGAAAGGGTGGATGAATTCAAATATTTGGGAGCAACCCTAACGAATCGAAACTCGATTCATGAAGAAATTAGGAGGAGATTGAAGTCGGGGAATGCTTGCTATTATTCTGTGTAGAACATTTTGTCTTCCAGGTTGTTATCCAAGAACACACAGATTAGGGTCTACAGAACTATAATTTTACCTGTTGTTTTGTATGGGTGTGAAACTTGGTCTCTCACACTGAGAGAGGAACAAAGACTGAGGGTGTTCGAGAATAGGGTGCTGAGGAGGATATTTGGGCCTAAGAGGGACGAGGCAACAGAGGAGTGGAGAAGACTACATAAAGAGGAACTTAATGACCTGTTGTACTCATCACCAAATATTATTCGGGTAATCAAATCGAGAAGAATGAGATGGGCAGAGCATGTAGCACGTATGGGGGAAAAGCGAGGTGCATAGAGGATTTTGGTGTGGAGACCTGAGGGAAGGCGACCACTTGGGAGACGCAGGCGTAGACGGGAAGATAATATTAAAATGGATCTTAAAGACGTGGCATGGGGGAATGGACTGGATTGAGCTGGCTCGGGATAGGGACAGGTGGCGGGCTCTTGTGAATGCGGTAATGAACCTCCGGGCTCCATAAAATGCGGAGAATTTCTTGACTAGCTTAGAAACTATTAGCTTCTCAAGAAGGCCTCTGCTCCATGGAGTTAGTTAAATAGTTAGTCCAAATGAAGTCTATAAAACTCTGCTCCAAGGCAAAAAAAAAAAGCCAAGAATGCTGGGAATAAATTACGCAGGAATAATGCTCTATTCGACGAGCTTCTCCTAAAATATCTACTAAACATATCCTATAATTTAACATACACTGTATACATTAAAATCTGTTTAATATTAATGCCGTTTCAGTTTCATAATAACAAGTACGTGTATGTACGTTTCATTGTAGAGTGAAGCTTTGAAAGACACTGGTTATGATATACACCACCTGATTTATCATTAAAATATTTTATTTTGACTACAGACTCTCTGTATATTTCCAACGATTCTCAGAACAAACAGCAATTGTTTATGTGTACTGCATTAACAGAAAGGTTGTTGGAATGGAGACATGAGTTCTCACTCTATTACAAAATTAACCACATCATCGTCAAATCAGAGTGAGTCCTCCTGGATGCAGCGAAATCAATCGGAGCGTCAGGCAGTTAAAAAATTTAAAATCTCAATATCAGATCAGAGTAAACTTGACAGTGGTGAAACCGATTTTGATCCCTAACTAACTAACTCCATGGAGCAGAGGCCTTCTTGAGAAGCTAACAGTTTATCAGCTAGTCAAGAAATTCCCCGCATTTTATGGAACCCGAAGGTTCATTACCGCATTCACAAGAGCCCGCCACCTGTCCCTATCCTGAGCCAGATCAATCCAGTTCATGCCCCCACATCCCACTTCCCGAATGTCCATCTTAATATTATCCTCCCATCTACGCCTGGGTCTCCCAAGTGGTCGCCTTCCCTCGGGTCTCCCCACCAAAATCCGGTATGCACCTCTCTCCTCCCCCATACGTGCCACATGCCCCGCCCATCTCAGTCTTCTCGATTTGATTACCCGAATAATATTTGGTGATGAGTACAGGTCATTAAGTTCCTCGTTATGTAGTCTTCTCCACTCCCCTGTCGCCTCGTCCCTCTTAGGCCCAAATATCCTCCTCAGCACCCTATTCTCGAACACCCTCAGTCTTTGTTCCTCCCTCAGTGCGAGAGACCAAGTTTCACATCCATACAGAACAACAGGTAAAATTATAGTTCTGTATACCCTAATCTTTGTGTTTTTGGATAGCAACCTCGAAGACAAAAGATTCTGCACCGAATGATAGCAAGCATTCCCCGACTTCAATCTGCTCTTAATTTCTTCATGAATGGAGTTTCGATTCGTTAGGGTTGCTCCCAAATATTTGAATTCTTCCACCCTTTCAAAGGATTTATTATCTATATTTATGTTGTGATTGTGTCGTGCATTCTGATTTCGAGACATGACCATGTACTTAGTTTTCTCAGCATTTACTTCTAGACCAATCTCCTTACTAGCAATAATTAAATCTTCTGCATTTTTCTTTATGCTATGTACGCTTCCGCCCAATATATTAACATCATCAGCATAAACCAGAAGCTGATGTGTACCATTCAATTTCAAGCCCTCCTGGTTTGCCTGAACCCTCCTAATGGCATATTCTAAAGCAAAGTTGAAAAGCAATGGCGACAGAGCATCCCCTTGTTTCAAGCCATTCTTAATAGGGAACGTGTCAGACAGATGTTTGCCTACCCGAACTCTGCTATATGTTTCACTTAGGCACATTTTTATTAACCTTACTAGTTTAATGGGGATACCGAACTCAATGAGAATATTATACAAGACCTCCCTCCTAACTGAATCATAGGCTTTCTTGAAGTCTATAAATAGCTGATGAACTGCCTCATTGTATTCCCATTTTTTCTCAAGTATTTGACGAATGCTGAATATATGATCAGTGGTTGACCTGTTACGTCGAAATCCACACTGATGATCCCCAATAATTTCCTCTGCATATGGAGTTAACCTTGACAAAAGGATGTTGGATAGAATTTTGTACGTAGTCGGCAAAAGTGATATGCCTCGATAGTTATTGCAATCTGTCTTATCACCCTTTTTATAAATAGGCACAATGACCGACTCCTTCCATTCCTCAGGCAATTCCTCCTTATTCCAAATAGAAATAATAAGTTTATGGATTTCAGACCGAATAATCCTACCCCCTGCTTTAATCAATTCTGCTGGAATCTGATCAATACCTGGTGATTTGTGGCTTTTTAGTTTTCCAATAGCCATCTCAACCTCAAAGGCACTGGGCTCAGGCACTAGTGGCTCTGCTGTGTGTACTTCAATCTGCCTAACATCATTAACCCCGTGTATATTCAACAGCTGGGAGAAATGATTCCTCCACCTAGCCAAAATACTGTGGGAGTCTGCAACCAGGTCACCCTTCTCATCCTTTACTACATTACTTCTAGGCTGGTACCCCCTCTTAAACTCATTGATACCCCTATACAAGTCTCTTATATTCTTCTTCTTACTGTTTGTTTCAATTTCATTAATTTTAGCTTTCAGATATTCCTTCTTTTTGTGCCTGAAATGTCTACTAGCTTCACGTCTTACGTTGTGCAGATTATCTCCATTATTTTGGTTTTGATTCTGTAACCACTGAATTTTAGCCTGCTTCCTTTTATCTAAAAATTCTGCACATTCTGCATCAAACCATGGTTTATGCTGCTTCCGTTCGTGTAGACCTAGACTCTCTTGAGCCGAGATTTTGATATTCTCTTTAATGTTTTCCCAAGCCCTATTCATGTCCTCACTAACATTTAAGTTTTCCAGAGCTGCAAACCTGTTTGAGATCTTAAGCTGATACTGTTTCCTAGCCTCTAGTTCACATAGCTTCTTGAGATTAAATCTCTCTACATCAAACTTCTGTGCTGCTTGTTTACTTACTGCCAGTCTTTCCCTAACTTTCGCAACCACCAGATAGTGATCAGTATCACAGTCAGCTCCCCTGAAAGATCGCACATCGAGTATACTGGAATGCCGTCTCCTATCTATCAATATGTGATCGATTTGATTGTGAGTCTTCCCATCAGGAGAGGTCCAGGTGTATTTATGAATATTTCGGTGCGGAAACATAGTGCTCTTAACAACTAGATTCTTTGATGTGGCAAAGTTTACTACTCTAACACCATTATCGTTGCTATCCTGATGTAAACTCTCATTCCCAATAGTCGGTTTGAAAATATCCTCTCTCCCCACTTTTGCATTAAAATCTCCTAACAGAATTTTCATATGGTATTTAGGAAAATGATCAAAAACCCCTTCTAATTCCTCATAGAAGCTGTCCTTTGAATCATCACCCTTCTCTTCCGTTGGTGCATGCGCATTCAGAACAATGATATTACACCAGCGGCCTCTCAGCACTATGTATGACATCCTAGCACTAACAAACTCCACTCTCTTGATTGCTGATACCATTCTCTGGTGCACAAAAAAACCTGTTCCCAATTGATGGTTTTCCTGCCCTTTGCCATAGAAAAAAGTATACTCCCCGGCTCTTACAGTCCCTTCTTTGTCCCACCTAACCTCCTGTACACCCACTAAATCTAACTTGTACTTAGCTAATTCCCTGGCCACTGTCGTAAGTGACCCTGGCCTATACATGCTCCTCACATTCCATGTTCCAAAACTCATATCCTTTTTCCGTAGCTGGGGTCGTACCAAAGAATCGGTCCAGGTCCGAGGCTTTGTAGGCTGTTTCGTAACATCATAATTTTTTACGGTGAGGAGTTGTTAGCACCTCGCCCAACCCCCAAGCTGGAGGACCACCCCTTGTCGGCTGTCCGCGACTGCTTATTCAATGTATTCGCAGCTACCCTCCATACCTGGAGGCCGTTCCTCCATCCGCAACCCGAGGACGCGCCATGCCGTGGTGACAGGGACCCACTTAACATGGATTTTGATCCCTATAATTACATATATATATATATATATATATATATATACACATACTGGAAAATTGACTTAGAGGTCTCCAGTACTGTAACGAAATTTTAATTAGGCGTACAGATATGTATTTGAATCTTCTTAGATATTTTAACAATACACTTTGAAATAAAGGAACGATGTAGCACAAAATGGAAGGGGGAAATTATTATGCATCCTGAACAAGTACAACTACGTATTCGAAGGTAATTTCTAACGTACCGAAATTCCCTTGTAAATACTAAACAAGAGAGTGAAAGCATGAATAACGTGGAATAAGGCGCGTGGAAAAACAGGAATTATTAAACACTCTGCCTGTGTGTTCGTATAACTGTCTTAATTTTCCACCACGCAAAGCGCATGCGCCATATTATGTCAGTTGTGGCATGTCTGGCTCTACCATATTTTCCACATTATCTCATACACGGCACGATTTTCGGAAAAATCACTAACGTAATACATGTGTTTGATTTCTTCTACAACGTTTGCCTGAAACCTTTCTTATTATACGAAAACGTTAGTGAGGTTTTATCAAAAATGCACGTCTTCACGTAACGTACACGTTATTCTTGTGAGATTTTAATCAAACTTAAATTTTCTCAACAGATTTTAGAAAAGTACCCAAATATCAAATATATGGAAGCCGTTCATTGGAAGCCGAATTGTTCCATGCGGATGGACGGACTGACTCAAACAGACATGACGAAGCTAAAGTCGTTTTCAGCAATTTTGCGAACGCGCCTGAAAATACCCCTTAATTATTTACGCCAGAATAGCAAGTAATCCGTCTTAAGATTTGAACCCGGCTCTTACTTCATGTGTGCCAGCAAATAGGCCTACGTCGGCCAGCAAACACTGGTCGTTTGACGAGTCGAAAAGTTGAAAGTTCTTTCAGCAGTTTGGATATATTTTACGGATAACTGATCTCTTGATTTCCATTAAATACTCCCTGCTAGTAAAATTCAAGACTTGGAATGTTGAAACGTATTGTAAAAAAAAATATTGGACAAGCTGTAACTGTATCCCACCAAATGGATGGGACTTAATGTGAGTTAGATTTTTAACACATTATAACACGTGACATTACACACCAATTCACATCAGGTGTGCTCCTCTACAATCATCCTCAGTAACATCCTAGGCGCTGTCATTCGCATCACTATATAACTTCGCTGAAGTTTTTTAATGAGGACTTTTTAAGTTTGTCTAAAAAAGATATACAGTCGAACTCGCGTTATAACGTCATGAAAGGCACTGAATATTTTGTGTCGTTATAAACGAGTGTTGTTATAACCGAGTAGTATAACGTTATGGTTAACAATGAGTAATTAATTGGTACCAAAGAATATCTGACGCTATAAGCGAGGTGTCGCATATACCGATGTCCTTATAACCGGGCTCAACTCTATTTTATGACATTAAAAATATGATTGGCCATAAAATAACACAATACACTACATGGAACAACTCGTGTTAAAATACAAACTGCTTAGCTGCTACTTTATTCACTTGATAGCGTTCCGAGTTAAGGTTTTGTTTACGAACGAAGCTGGGTTACATAGCGTTGTTTCTACTTTAGATTTGTTTTGTCTGCAAACTGAATAACTGTTTCGCCTCCCGGTGAGATTGACTATTTAAACACATTCTCATGTTGGTTACAATGACAGTAAATTTGATAAGCGGAATGGAATGTGGACACATTGTTGGCCAATGAGAGGTTAAATTTAAAATAATTAAAAGCGTATGTTTGGTGTAATGAAAGAGACAAATGGCATGCCATGGAGCGTAAAACCAACAGTTATGTCTGGATATCGCGGCAGTCTGTGGGTACAGTCATGCACGTGTCACACATAAGTCACATACGAAGTCCGGTTTGAGTGAGTGGGTTTAAAAACGTGTAGCATATATGGCTATTTGTGCATAAAGAAATTTTCGGTTGAAAAGTAAGTTATTAAACTCAGATTAAACTGAAGTATAATTGTCTATTTGTGAGACTGAAAATGTGACAGGCAGGCAAACCGTGTGAAAAATTTAATATGAAATAACGATCGTGTGTTTTAATGCGACAAAAATTTCCGGCTGTCAAGAAACACAAACGCGAATTAAATTAGATGGCTATAAAATATTGCTGTAAGTATGTAGCATTGTTGCAGTTAAATAGACCTGGCAGCTCCTGCACTGTTGAAGAGTACCAGAAACACACGTTACAACTACTGCCATCTCCAAGAATGTTGTGCGGGTGCCATGAAAATTACATGCAAGATATTTTTGTCATAACATGGGCTTAACAAGGCGATGTGTAAGATGGTAAGATTTACTTCGTACTTTGCCTAGAATACTAAGAAACAAAAACAATATGGCGCTATAACAAGTGAAAGACCGTGCTATGTCTCAGTCGGTTAGTCACTGGCCTCTCACCGCTGAGGTTTGGGTTCGATACAAGCAAAATTTTGTGGGATTCGCGGTGAACAAAGGGGCACGGGGACAGTATTTCTAACCGCTTATTTCCACCTCTTCCTGTCACTATCACACTACCAGTGCTCTATAGTCATACTTTTTATATCCTGTAAGCTAAATAGCTTTTCAATTGACAGAATCGTTAAGCAAAAACATTTTTCTTTCTCTCGAGTGGGACAAGACGTTTGTGCTCTCAGTTCGTAATTTTTGCCATGTTTCTCTTGCATGTACCAAGACCAAAAATTTGCCGAAGCGTATTTCCTCTTAATGTTTTTTAAAAGATTAATATGATTCTTCGAGTTTTAAGATAAGTTCTTAGCTTCATATTTTATTTACGTTTCATTCTGTAGCATCTTATGTTTCCACAAAAAAGTCACAAATTGTGGACTATATGCTGCAATTGTGCAGACATAAATAGGTCTAATTTAATGTGTTCCATGTCCGTGCACTATATTATACAAAAAACATTAAACACGAACAAATGCACAAAAGCCGAGACCACAAAGAATTCACGCCTCCAAAAGCAACGCAGTGCACAGTCAACAGCACATTCTCTCTCAACTGTATAGTGCAACCTAGTGTAACGACAACCGAAAGTTTCTCCCTGAGGATGACCCAGCAGGGTCGAAACATGTAGGAGTGTCTTATAATTAACGAAAAAACTCTTTGTGCGTTTGTTGTTGTTTAATGTTTTTTGTATAAATAGGTCTAATTATACTAATATCAAGCGATGGAACATGTGGCAAACGCGGTGTTCCCTAAAGTTACACTTGTGGTTCCTTCGCATTAAATATGTCAATCCGTAACTTTAAAAAGAGATGAGCGATATTCCAATGAACGTAATTAGACCGTTCTTAACCGAAACGTACAATCGCTCTCACTTCTTTGATATTTTAAGTAATAGTGATTTGGGTCGCATTTTACGTTTCGTTGATTGAACCAAAGTTTACATTTCAAGTTAAACAAATGGCATTAAATAAATGTGTGAATAAATTTATAGTAAATATTTCGAGAAAGTGGGTCGTGCCTTTTTGCAAGAAATATCCTATATATAGTGTTCTCAAACGTAAAAATATCTGAGTGTATCCGTATGTTTATCCGCATGTATAGCTTCCAGAATATCCTAATTCGTTAGTGGGCGCCTGCCTCAATTCCCTCGCTGCGTGACGAGCCCATTATTACCGCAAAATCAACATTCTGTGACAATCAGAGGCAGACTTCTAAACCAAACATATTCATCTCCCACCGAAACTGTAGAATTGTGTTTTATTAAACGTCATCATGGCGGAGCATAAAGGTGGTTTATTAATTGCACTTTCAAATAATGTAATCTGCTGTAACCATATCATGTTCCAGCCAACAGAACAAAACTGCACCATGATACGACATATTGACAGGTTTAACAAAATTAACTGCAGCAGCATTAATGCTGAACGGTTTTACGAAAGTATGTTGGATACACACGGGCATATTTAACGCAGCAAGTATTTCAAACCCACATTAACTGTAAACACATCAACTATGGATGCGCGCCAACTGTTTACATATATTTAACGAATGAAACATTGTAACCTGCCTTTGCCCGATGTCATTTTATCAGCAAGCGCTAATATCAATAAGGAAAATATTACCTGTACTGATCTTAACGTATAAACCTTTTTTTAAATAGTATATGTGCCAAGTCGTAATACAGTGACAGTTATACCTGAACAGAATTCCTTTCGATAAATTAATGGCTCCTTAGCTGGAAAATAACATTCACACCTTTTAGTAAATAGAAAATTCATTAACTTTTTCAAAAACAGTCGATGAAAACTACCCCAACACATTTCGAATTAAGTCAACTTCATATTTTTCTCAAGATATACTTTAATTTTATATTCCTACCCAAACCCGTCTCTCTTAAGTCATCCCTTCGTTTCACGTTTTATGACTGAATTTCTATGTGAACTCACCTTCGGCTCTTTCATGCTTGCAAAAGGCGTATTTTTAAAACCTTTTGTCTGCGTTACCTGAAAAAACTTAATAACATCAAATTGGATGACATACTTTTACTGAATAACTCTTCTTTAAAGCACCATAAATTTTTTTTAGTGAGTAATATTCACACTACTTAACTCAGAGGCATATTTCGAGCATGTGTAACAACTGAAAATTGAGAAACAAGACGAACGTGGCTGCTTTCAAAATTAGAGGCGGAAAGTAAATCTTGCTCACCACAGAAGCAATCGTTAATTTTGTATGATACTATTTCAGTGCAAAATGCAAGAGTATTAAAGAACACAAAACGTGATATTAAAGGTATTTGAATTTAAATATCTCATGGAAGGGAAAATATAATAAAGAATATTGTAGAGTTTAATAACTTAGTCCTGCACGTTAAGCTTTTCGTGTGGAGCCGGGAGATCTAAGTCTGAACTCCGGGCCCGACGACTGAAGTGTCCTGCTTCGATTCCCGATAGGCTGAATACTTTTGTTTTCACAAAAATGTCTACATCAACTCTGTTGTTTACCCAGCCTTGGGAAGATAAACTGTTCCGAAAAAAGGAGCATCGCAGCACTTTTGGCATACATTTTTTAACGACATCCGCAGAAACCTCTTACCGTGTTATCGGAAACGTCGATGTTCAGAGCACTTAAGAAGCATCTTTTCAGAGCAAGCCACCTTCGGTGACAGGTATTTAATACAATTTCTCAGACGCAGGAATGGAATTTCAGTGGTACTAATGGAGATAAAAACAAATATTTAAGGATATAACGAATTATATTGACTACAAAGCTGTAAATAAGCCACGACGTGAGAAGAATAACTCACTGCCTACGCTACACAGGACTATACACTTGGTATCTTAATTGCGTTGTCAGGACACAAACACGAATTAATCACAGTATTTGTGGTTTTGACATTCACGGCCATTTAGAAAACAAGATGTGCTTACAAACACACTAATCACCAACAGATGCACAAAGAGGAGTTTATCATCAATCGTAACACACTCCTACATGTTTCGACACTGCTGGGTCATCTTCAGGGAGAACTTTTCGTTACCGTTTCTCTGGGCTTGCAATTTACAGTTCTCACTCAACTGTAAAGTGCAACCCCAGTGTAACGGTAACGAAAAGTTCTCCCTGAAGATGACCCAGCAGGGTCAAAACATGTAGGAGTGTGTTACGATTGATAATAAAACCCTCTTTGTGCATTTTTATTTTTGTATGATTAGTGTTTTTGTATGACATAATGCACGGACATTGAACACATTAAAAAAGGTATGCTTGATTTTTATACTGACTCTTAAATTCGGAGCCCGAATTAGAGTTCGAGGGACTGCAGACAATATTCGTGGAAAACAGTAATGACTTCATGCTAAATGTCAACAAGATACTAGGTTGGCTGATAAGTAATGCACTCAGTGAAATATCTAGAAAAAGAAACCATGTATTTAAAAAAAACGAAAAAAGGAAGTAAAGTATAATATTTTAGCTACAAATTGACATACTTATTTTTCGACATAGTCGCCTTGTCGCTCAATACATTTTTCCCAACGTGAAACAAGTTTACGCATGCCGTCAATGAAGAATTCAGGGTTTCTTTGGTTGATCCACGACTTCACAGCTTGCTTCACTTCATCATCTGAGGTGAAATGAGTCACTGTGTGCATTACTTATCAGCCGCCCCTAGTATTCTTATTCATCTGTACAATTATCAGCTGCGCAGAGCAGACCGTACGTATAGGAGTAAATTATTAAATTTAAAATTGTCCATACAGTGTACGTACTTATTACGACGACACGTGTTACCACCAACTCGTACACAATATTGTGTACGGGTTTGATGGAAATACATGAAGTTAATTAGTAATTTAGTTACTAAATAAAAAAGCCTTAGAATTGAATAAATTTGGGGAAAATTGTCAAAGAGAAAAAAGGGAGATCAAATTAAAGTAGAAATTGGTTATGTCGTCACGAAAGGGACTGCATATTTTGCGTTGTTACAAACGAGTGTTGTTCTAACCTAGGAACATAAATTTATGGTTAACTGTGAGGAATTAATTGGCAGCACAAAATATCTGACGCTATACGCGAGGTGTCGCTTAAACCGATGTCGTTATAACCGGGTTCAACTGTGCATGTAACTTTTATACACGCCTTTAATCAAGAAGGGCAAATTTTCGAAAGGTATTTTTTTTATTTAGCTAAATAAACGTCATATAGGCCAATACATATAAATAAGTGTTTTTTACGGACATAAATCTTCACTTCATTTTCAAGTTGGATATTCTTCACGGTTGATATGAGTGCACTGAAAAGCATCTGATCGTGCTGGAGCGAATTATTTACTTGTAGCCTTAGTAATTCAGAGGTCTAGCCTCGGGGTAGCTTCAAAACAGACGTATGCAGAATCAAGAAGCCTCACACGCTGCTGGACCCACATGAAATCCAGACGAACTCGTACTAACATGTAATTTACGCTATCTCTCTCTTACACCCAACTCTCTGATGTGTAGATAATGAAACCCTCCGACATAAAAAAAAAGAAGGAATTCTATGTAACGTTCCGTTCTCTTTCACATTTTATTTTCACAAGGTAAAATTTGTTTTAACAACCAAACAAAAATATTAAAAATGGGAGAAAATTTACAAGGGACAATTCCATCTATGTGAGCAGAAATTTTGAGTCAGCTGCTGCCATTGCACCATTCCAAATATCATCAGTGTTAAGTTCAGAGGCCTACTGGTTTCTCTCAACCAAATTATATTGCTGAAATTTTATATTTTTATAACGACGTATGCATAGGTGATGGCAGAACATGTGTCATCGCCTTACAGGAAAGTCTAAGGAAGGCTCCATCACAGTTCAGCTTAACCATCTGAGGGACTAAAACTAATTTACATCAAAAATACTCAGTTCATAAATAACAGAGAACACAGAATAATTCCATCATAAGCACCATTCCACAGAGATATAAGGCTGTTTTATGAGAAAAATGGGAATCAAATAAATACACTTTGCAGGCAAAACAATTTTAATGTTAAACCTCGTGGTAAAGACAGCAACTCTAGGCCTTAAAATGACATGGAGCTGGGAACCGAGAAAGATATCTCATTTTCCTATCAGATCAGCTCACTTGATCACAACAGGTATGCTCCATTTTAAATACTTGTAGAAACATCAGTCACAACATGATGTCTAAACGAAAACAACTTACGTTTGGAAGGAATATGCTGTCTACATCTTCAGACACATAAAGTTCCGGCAACGCTATTTTGAAGAGTTTCGTATAAAGTCTAAGGTATTTAGCAGGATAAAAATTAAAGAAACTGCAGCGTTTCTAGACAGCTTCCCCTTAAATTGAACGCAAGCTTTACGGGCAGGACTGAACCGATCGAAATCTTCTCTTTTTGTACGCGTTTGCAAAACAAGTCATAGTAACATAAACATATGCACATACATGTAGCGTTTGAATAATAATTTACATTTTGTATGACGTTCGTCTATAGGGACAAATTTATCTCGCATTATCCTGTTTAATGTGTTTCTATATTCTTCGTTCGGAGCCAAATATTAATTTAAACCGGAAGTACTAGTTATATTTTTCGTGCATTTAGTTTTCTTTTCTCGCGGCGAGCAGAAAGACAATAATATTTTGAAATAAATAAGAACAGCATTTCCTCTTTACATTCATTCCAATGTCTTGTAATAATTTATAAGGTTTGGATGGTTCAATTCTTCTCATTCTTTACCAAGAACAGCAAGGTTGAAGACTTCCGGCTCGTCTAAGAAATATAGCGGCTTCGTCTTCATTACTTGGGAATCAAAAGCCCTACTGTTCAACATAAAAACCCAGAAGGCCTAACCCTCAATATGAAATTTGTTGAAACATCTTACCTTGCATTATAATAACTTGTTATTCCTGTACACGAAAAGCACATTTATTCAAACAAAACTGTTTTCATCCTAATGCTTTTACTTTCCTATCATGATGTTTCAAACGTAAGAAATTTCCCATTATATAAACTCACACACTGCTTGTGAACAGTAGAGAACTTCGTGTCGGAGAAACTGCAGTGGCAAATTTCTAGGAGTTCTCAGTATCATTTCACTGAGGAAACTGAAGGATGCAAAGAGGAAAAATGCTGAGGATAGACAATTTCGAATACGAGACAGGGTAAAATTAAAACGGATGAAATAGATGGGATATGTACAAAATTACGAATAAATGAGTGATACATAACATGGTGTGATCAGTAAACTTGTGTGAACATAGAGTTAACTTGGGAAGTATAGGCGCTGATTAGTGAAAATATTAAAATATATTAAACAAATAAGGTGCGTAAGAGTGGAGCAGACAAATCCAGTTCACGATGGGGCGCATTGGAGCGCTTTTATTAACACGGCTATAAGATATCGGGCTCAACAGATGTCAGGAGTATTTTTATCTGTTGAAGAGTTACAAACCTTTGGGAAAGCAACTTGTTAAGTCTGAAGTAGTTCTAATATTCTGTATTCTTACGAGGAACCTGTTTTCAATAATGGTCTAATTATAGACCCACAAATGTCTATAGTGAGTCCTCAAGCTTCTGTATCATTTAATTATTTAAATATAAACGAGACACAATCTTCGGAAAACATAAAACCAATGATGACAATTTCAATGAATAGCAAATTTTACATATAAGAATTCAGATGCAAGGTTCTAAAGATGCGTCAAGCCTCATAAAATGGAGGCTGCTCTATATTTCTGTACGCTTCCGTGGAACAAATTTTGAGACGAGAGACGTTATTGAGTTTGGTGCTGCTTTATGTCTCAAGTGCCTCATTTGTAACAGAGAGAAATTAAAGTCCATATAACGCAGTAAACAGCAATACTATGATGAAGTTAAGCGAACAATTTAATCAAACAGTTTCTTGTTACCGTATAAACTGGTAGTGATATTGTATTCACATGTTACATGTTTCTGTTTCCATGCGTTTCCAAGCGCTTTAACTCGTAATTTTCAATATTTATAGTTTCGAAAATACTGATTCCTTCGTATGGTTTCCCTTAGAATTTCCAGGAAGTGGAGGCTTGGCAACTAATGTGTTCAGAATTAGAGATGACTACCGAAAGTAATTGCATATCCAGGCTGGGAATTTCTGGGGGTTTCAGTAGTTAATATCGGCGAATATTGAGAAATTATCACCGTCTATCACAGCTTTCTCTTCCCAATATTATTTTTCATAATACCTGTCTCAGTATCGGATGGTAAAGAACTATTAACCCTTTAAAGACGAAGCGTATCTGTTTTATATAAGGACTCAGTGCGTACCGCGCTGTAAACACTCTCCGCTTCGGTTATAAAAACCAGTCTCTTAATGTTTTATAAGGCAAAAGTTGCTGTTTGTTCTGAGATCCGTACAAAACACATAAACGCAATGTGGGCACCACGTAGAATTTTTTAATGTTAAACCTGGTCGTATGTAAAGTTACCGCTAGGGTTTAAAACGTTAATAATCTCACACAGTAGACGTACTTCAAGAGGGCGAATAACAGACGCCTTGCTCTCTTTAGTCTTCGTTTTTGCCTCTTTCTCCCTATAAATGAACTGTACCAATAGATTATCATCCTCCTAAACCAACCTCTATAAAACCATATGGCTCTCCCTTAAAAAATTTTGTGCGCATTTCTTGCACAAAACACTAAAACAGAGTGAAAGCTGTAGAAAATAATGAACAAATTTTATTCAGGCCCTAAAATGAAGCACGAATTTCACTGTACTGATTTTCATGACATTCTCCCTGTTTCAACATTATGTTGAAATATTTTCTATACCATATTTCACGAAAACTTAAAAACAGGTTAGGAGATGACACTAACTCACAGACAGAGACACGAACAGAGGATGGACGTGAACTGTACGTAAGGCTTCCTGTTTTGCTTGGCAAAGGATGCTTAAAATATGCAGAGGAATATCAAAAAGTTATTACAGTGTTTCGGAAAATGTGCTTTGATCTCAATAATTCGATATTTTACTTTTATCCTATGTAACACAGAACAGCATTATACTCAATATCGACGAGTTCCATTCTAAAATAGCTCTGACTACCAAGTGAGGTAGCTCAGATTCTTAGGTTTCTAACTTGCTAAATAAATGCGTGAGTAAATAAGTTGAAGCACAGAACGTTCCAAAATATTTTCCCCAGACTAATTATTACTTACTGTTAACAATAAACTGTGTTGCGAATATCTTCCTTTACTTAATGCTTTGAAAGACTACCAATGCAGGGCTGAACCTACGTCATTCTCATTTGATTGTTTTATTGTGCCAGTAATGTGGCGTTTAGAGTTGTGCATGCAAGGCATCAATCGCTTTATTATCGAAAGGGGTGAACGCACAAACACGACTCATGCAAAGAGATGAGACAGCAATACTAACATGCATATATTTACATACCGTCCATCATTCAATTACATACGCAAGCTACACCACTGTTTGTGTACTGCTGTCAGTTTTGTTGTTTCCATGCGAAATTTCGCGCTCTACAGCCATACAAAGGCCGTTTCGACGTGACAAGTGGACAATGCGTTGACGTATGGGAAAAAGTAACAAGACGTAACACAGAATTTTTTTTTCAGTTTACTCATAGGTTTGTATTTAGAGGTTGTTTGTTAAATATATATCCTCCTTCCATAAATATGATCGACACTTTTCACTAAAGTAGTTGTCCTCGAAAATAGGGTTTGGAGCTGTGAAACCGTAACATACCTACCCGTAGATACAGAGTTTGATCAGCCGTAGTGAGGCTATAGGTAGCTTTCTTCGATCATACCAAGCAAGTGCCTGGATATTACCTCAATAACGGGCCACTAATTGCCGATCCTAATGACCGCGTCGTGTCAGGCTTTGGTTACAGATAAAAGTCATCAAGACGCTGAATTTAAAGTGTCACATATCTCAGTGCATTCTTTGTACAGAATGAATAAACTGAACAAATAAATGTCAGGGAGTTTCAACAGCTTGGTCAGAATAAATCATCCCTCTCTGTAATACGTAATATGATTTATATGAAATGTGATATAAGAGTTAACTAACTAACTAACTAACTAACTAACTAACTAACTAACTAACTAACTAACTAACTAACTAACCAACCAACCAACCAACCAACCAACCAACCAACCAACTAGCAAACAAACAAACAAACAAACAAACAAACAAACAAACAAACTAACTAACTAACTAACTAACTCCACGGAGAAGAGGCCTTCTTGAGAACCTAACAGTTTCTCAGCTAGTCAAGAAATTCCCCGCATTTTATGGAAACCGGAAGTTCATTACCGCATTCACAACAGCTCGCCACCTGTCCCTATCCTGAGCCAGCTCAATCCAGTCCGTGCCCCCATCCCACTTCTTGAAAATCCATTTTAATATTATCCTCACATCTATGCCTGGGTCTCCCAAGTAGTCACCTTCCCTCAGGTCTCCCCACCAAAATCCTGCATGCACCTCTCTTTCCCCCCATACGTGTTACATGCCCTGCCCATCTCATTCTTCTCGATTTGATTACTCGAATAATATTTGGTGATGAGTACAGGTCATTAAGTTCCTTGTTATGTAGTCTTCTCCACTCCGCTGTCGCCTCGTGTGATATAAGAGCTACACACTGAAAAGTCTGTAAGTATAATTTTTATCCATGTCAGCCCAGTTCACTTATAACCTGCCTGTGAACTTAAAGTCGAATGTTGTTAATCTTACTAAAAACGGTTAAAATTACGGTGAATTTGCACATTACGAAAACAAATATGTCAATAAGATACATTACGGTACTCAAAATAGTTTTCCACGTACTGCGCGCGTGTATTTAACGAAATACTTCAAATGTAACATACCTCACTATCATAATTTAAGGTGTCAAAAATAAATTTACTGAGTTATTTGAAGGCTTGTGACTAAACGTCTCGAGTCTTCGCATTTGAAATTTGGCCGGGACAACGGCTTTACTGACGGAGATTTTCGTGATTCTTCTCAGTATCAACAAACTGTCGAGTGTTGGCTTATGTTCGGCCGCTAGAACACCACTTCTGTTTCAGTGATACCAACTAACCACGTGACGTTATCTAGTGTGATCTACATACTGTATCATTAACCCTTTAAAGACGAAGCTTATATGTTTTATATAAGGACTCAGTGCGTACCGCGCTGTAAACACTCTACACTTCGGTTATAAAAACCAGTCTGTTAATGTTTTATAAGGCAAAAGTTCCTGTTTGTTCTGAGATCCGTACAAAACACATAAACGCAATGTGGGCAAAATGTAGAATTTTTTAATGTTAAACCTGTTCGTATGTAAAGTTACCGCTAGGCTTTAAAAGGTTAAATTAACCATAAAATAAACAAGTGCTGTATGTTGCTAAAGATACAAAGTTTTAATCTTAATATTTATCACAGGAACTTAGCGCTCGTCTAAAGGTGTATTCCACTAGGTTCCATCCGCAATACAAAAACTTCAAAGAGTGCATATGAACATAAATTCTGAAGTACTCTATTCAGAATGTATACGTTCTCCTTTTGAGTATGTGTCTCAACCTCGTCTGTGCTGAATCGCTTGGAAGGGAAAGAAGTGGAAGAGAGTTCTGCTTTAACAAATTTATACACAAAAATTTCCGCGCGCGCACTACTAACACTGAGGCAGATTTCATATGCTGCTAAAGCAGAAAGGATGCGCGACCACGTACAGCTTTGCGTGAACAACTACTCTATCATGACAGGTCGTTTGTCTAACTTCTCCTACAAAAGGTGCAATTTACAAGTCTTTCTCTGAAACAGATCCAAATTGTGACCTGCTACGCCAGATATTTTCTCAGGTTTCTTTACATTGTACTGAAAGTTACAAAAATGAAACTAATTACCTGCTTTCCTCTTGCTGGTACTCATTAGCTAAAGTAGTGCTAGACAGCTGCTTTTCCTGATAACCCTACAACCAATGCTCTGTTACTTTGCTCCAGAATAATTCATTTAAAACACTTCATCCTTTGGAATTTTTTTTTTCATGAAATTATTAAATATAGCAGAAGTCCGGAGTATTCAAGAACACTTTTCTGGAATCACTGCCATGTTACACGCTGCAAGGTGGCCACTGCGTTCATTTAGTTACAGAATATTGCTGAAAATTTAATATTTGATATAACTGGGTGGCAGGATATGACAGGAAGTTTAATACAGGTCCTGTCATACATTCAGAATAATTTTAGACTTCTAATAATCTTATGGGAACTATGATGGAAGGATTGTTCTGGCATGTCGCGAAGGATCAATCATAAAAAATGCCTTCCAATAAAGAACTAGAAATTACAGTTCTAAGAACCCATTTTACAAATCATTTACTTTTGTAGCCTTTGAGGTTATGAAAGCCGTCAGTATGAATATTACTGTCATCTAGTATTCGCAATAGTTTAGGGTGAAAAAATGCAGCGACTGTCAGAGGAAACTTCTGCTTCCAAAATGCGGATACACCTGTCAGCGTGATTATGAAGGTAGCAGATTTTTGTTAAGAGTCGGCATACCTCTACCAAAATACATGGCGTTTAATCCGATAAGTAAGAAGACTATGTCTATCTTTAGAACTCATATATTGAATAAATTCCATAAAGATTATGACGTTCTTTGACTTCTTCTCCTAAAGGCAGAATTGTGCAAACATCTCACGTTTCACGACACTTAATGCAGTTATCAGCATTGTTGTCTGGCACTTGCATGTCTTTTATTGCCAGACTGTTAGGGAAACTGAGGACAGAAAAGTTACTGATTTCGAGGCACCAATTCAATTATGTAAGCAGCGTAGTTCTCGGGTAGGAAATCTAATTTACTAAACGAAAATTTCCGTGGTTTTCCTCAGTCAAGTAGCGAAGTAGTAACTCAAATATCTCATACTTCTCTGTTAATATCATAAACATCTTCATATGTTGTTGTATTGCTTCTAACCTCTGTAGCTGAAACGTAATCATAAAGGTTAGAATAACGTGACTGAAATTTTTATAAATTTTTTAATGTGTTTTGAAAAATACGAAACAATTTTACACTTCACTCTGTGTGTATGTGTGTGCGGAGACGTATGTGTGTGGATGCTAGAATATATACTATTTTCCCCTGTCAAACATAAGCTAAAAGGCAGTGACCTAACAGCAGTAGACTAAAAACTACGGCTTTCCAGGATGCAGTGCCGCCAAGTTCAGTAACGAGGCAGCTGAGTCTCGTAGGAATCAGCCAGCCTTGGCCTCAAATCCTTTCCAAGAAAATGAAGGCAGCAGGTATGCCTGAAACGTCGGCATCCACCCATAATGCCACACCACAAAAGATTGTCACTACAATTTTCACCCCCGACAGAATTCAAAACTTACGTAAATATAAAATTAAACCTACAAGATATTAAATGTAAAAAGCATGACGGTGGAATGTGTGATAAAGTATGCTTCTGTGTACATTACACGAATTAGGACGCGATGAAAGCATAAGAATCTGTATGGGGTTCTCACTGCAATCCTAAAGGTCCGCTCAAATAAAATTCCGGGTAAAGCATGAAGTGTCCTGCGACACATTGCTTGCTAAATACGCACTACAGGAAAGAAGCGTGTTACAAGGTTGGCTTTCTGGTAGGACGAACACAAGTCATTTCAGAATGGAGGAACACTGCTCTACCATCCTTATTTCCCGTTGCCCTTGTTACATGTTTGAAATTTACAAGTCTGGAAGTAATTTGATGGAAGTTGTTGTATGCTTGCTTGCCTACATTTGTGATATTAAAGTGATGCAAAAAAGTAAAATGTGAAGGTCTAAAATATAAACCCTTGGAAAATTGGACTCAGTACTGTCTTACGGAACAAAGCGTTGATATCTGATTTGTACAGCTGGGATGGAATTACCGTGGAGTCACGGAACACTCAGGCATATAAAAAAGTACACTTCAAAAAGTTTTATCACTTATTTAACAACCTTACAACTTTGGTAACTTAAATAACATGCCTTCAACGTCGCTGCATCAACTACTAATATCGTTAAGTTTATTATGAAAGATGATCAGGTAAAGATGAAATTGTAGTAGCTTATATGAAAGTATACTTAATACCTGGCTTTCAATATTCTTCGTTATCGTGAAAGGGTAGACACAAAATCCGAAACCTCTCACAAATTTCGGGGTTAGAAGTGGGCACGTTGTGAACTTACTTGAAACCAATCAGCTTAGTATAAAATGCAGGAAGTATTACACTGTTAAAACGGCACTGTTTCTACTCTCTCTGGCGGCCCACTTCTGTTCTTTGCTCGCGAATTATTTCATGATTCAAATATTTTATGAATACGTAATAAACCGTATACATTTTCAGAGTGGAAGATACTAAGTGCCAGTACGTGGGAAGATTATAAGATTCCAAGTCGCCGAAATTACAAAAATTATAACCTATGGTTCAGTGAGGTGTAAAATGTAACACAAAACTAATATTATACAAACATTTGTATTTTTGTCATTATATAAAGAATGCCTACCTAAAATAAGAAAAACTGGAAAAATATTCACGTAACTGATACTAACTTTGGTAAGGAATGAGTCAACTGTTTGCACATAAAATAAAATCAGATACACTAAAATTGTGTTGACTTTCAGTATATGCTCTACATGATAGAGGCCATATAAATTGAAACGATAAATGTCAGACGAAATGCTTTTGATGTTCGCTAAAAAGACATGGTAATAAACTAAGCTCAAAGTCACTGGAATCTGATAAGTTCCTTTTATTATTCTCTATGTTAATTATGGTGTTTAGTGCTTAAATAGGATTACGTTGCCTGACTTCACAAAACCAGTATAACATGGAAGCAAAACGGGCCTGCCTGTAAGTTTAATAAGAACTGCTGTGCCAGAAACAAGCCACCCGCATATATTTATCCAGGGTGAGAGGCACGATCAGGGCAGAAACAGAGGCTTTATAATAGCAAAGTGACGTGGTAGAAACTGGTAGAAAATGTCATTGCAAGAGAAGACAGTAAGCCTTATATTATCTACATACTTTTAAAATATTTAGATTAATTTTTGTAAGCATCCAGAAGTTTCTTCACTGATAAAATTTGGCACACTTGTAGTTTAGACTTCTATGTATCTGCTGATTTTCTTGACATTTATTTACACATAAACTTATTTTAACGATCTAGTTTTATATAGCACGTTATAAGAAAATGGTGATTCAGAAAGATGTCTCAGAAATTCCTTCTATAGTACCAGTCAGCAATACGACTAATAGAGAAGCAAATCTGTCAAATTTCGAAATGGCAGGGTTTGTGGTTGCTTATGGAATTCAATAAATTTTATAAAATTTAGAATTTTAATTACGTAATTAAACTTTCTTCTTAAAAGTAGAAGGGAAAAAAATAAAATGAATGACAGAGTTGGGAAAATTCTCCTTTACTTGTACTAGGCACTAACTTCCTAATTGCAGTGCAGATGACAATACTGTGACTATATGTGGTACAGGCCAAAGCACAAGTCTCCCTATATATTAACCCAGGCCTACATGCACAATTCTTCTATATTTTCCCCTGTTTTGCTTCCATCTTTTAGACTACCGTTATAACTTCCTTCTCGGTCCTTTTGTAACAGGCTTAACACTGTGGAAGATGATGCTAAGGAAACGCGTAAGAGAAATTGAGAATGAGAGAAATGGCACGGTGAAACTGTCAGAGGAAGCAACAAAAGGAGAGGTGACATAGACAGATGTGTAGACAGGGCAAGCGGGAATCTAAAGCAGGGTAAGAGAAAATAGTAGCAAGGCTGGAGAGTTCTTTCACCTCTTTAGAGTCAACTCTACCCTTCATCGCTCTTAAGGGGGGGGGGGGGAGAACATCTGAAATAAAACGACAATAGTTATCCGTCGTGAATATGAAATGTGGGGCATATGAAAACATACAAAAACCAAACACGTATAAAAATTTATGAATTATTTTTCCCATTTTATGTTATCTCTTCATACTTACACCATTCTTACACTACCTCCTCTTTCCAGAAAATAGAAGAAACGGCGTGGAAACAGCAACAACAAACAAGTGCGTACCAAAATAATGGATGAAATATTTTCCTTTATAAAATCCACTGCGTGCTGTCTCTCATCTCCACACATAGGTGTAACAGTGTTCGGACACCATGAAATTCTGCACTGCCCCAAGATTTAGGCGACCTACATTACACCTACAGGGAAAGGGTGGGTTGATATGTGGGTTTGTGCCGGTATGGGGTGGGGGGAGGGGGATCTGTGCGCCATTCTGTCGCCGGAGTTTACGCAAGATTTATTTCAAACTGCGCACACACTCGTTTTATCTGTAACATATCCAGCTCTGTAAGTGGCTACAAAACGTATTATGCACGTGCCACGTATTACTCGTATTAAGGCACTTTTATTTGAACGTAAAGAGAAAGTACCATTGTAACAGAGCCGTCTACCCTGGTAACTGTAGTGGGAATGGTGGCGTAAAGAGCATACTTAATATAGGGCTATTTATATACATAAAAACTCAAAGGAGATTGACGCCTGAGAATAGAATATTAAGCGAAGATAAATCTTAGCCATTAGTATTAAAATGAAAGGACGTTCATTGGCAAAAACGCTATGTTACCAGCTGCATCCAAAAATGTAAACGAATCTCAACTAAGAAATTTGAATTTTAATTCTAATATACAGGACATTTGTCAAGTACTGAAATATAAATACTTTAACTAAATGTACCTGCAGTCACAATCGTTCCCTTCTCAGGATTCTAGAAGCTTAGATCAGTAGCTTCTACATGTATACAGGCCACGAGAATCTCCTAAATTTTGGAAGTTAACAGCCATAACTATACTTAAAATGGGTGGACAAAACTTCGGCGGAAATCGCGTAGGGATTAGTGCATTTTGGGAGGTGTATGGATAGCTGCAATTATATTCGTAATATTAGCCCTTTAAAGACGAAGCCTATCTGTTTTATATGAGGACTCAGTGCGTACCGCGCTGTAAACACTCTCCACTTCGGTTATAAAAACCAGTCTCTTCATGTTTTATAAGGCAAAAGTTGCTGTTTGTTCTGAGATCCGTACAAAACACACAAACGCAATGTGGGCACCACGTAGGATTTTTTAATGTTAAATCTGGTCGTATGTAAAGTTACCGCTAGACTTTAAAAAGTTAAAGCGAATTAGGAGGAACAGTGTCCGAGTCTATGGACAGGATCAGTTTCGTTCAGAATAATTTCCTCTCTTGGTCTGTTGTGAAGAACATGGTAACGAAACACAAATCTTCATAGAATGCGAGCATATTTTCACTTAACTGGGAAGTTCTTCATGAATTGCACCTGTCCATGGCGTTAACTAATAAATGGCTGGAGTGAAATGATGATGGTTACAAACTAAAGCAAAGGTGAAATTTCAAGCCTCCCCGGATGCTATGCCAGGTCTGTCGGTGAAGAGGGTAAACGATCGTGTGACATGTCGTTAAACCTATACCAATACGCAAAGCGCCTCATCCCAGAAGTGTTGACTCTTCACCAGCAACGCCGTTAGACCCTCCAATTTCGCATATTTTAATGGTCTTTAATAACGTTTCTCGCAGGGTAATTAAGCCTACCATCATCATAAAAACCATTACAGAATTTCTGCTGTAGCTACGGACGTTCTTGCTGTAATTTTCATCTGTGTTCATATATTACTTTGAGATTTTTTACACCTTTTATAGATGTTTCTTACGTTTCAATTTTACATATATGCCAACTTTTTGCCATTATTTTGGTATAACTATTCTACACATCTGATGTCGTGCGCAGAACCCAGGATTTGTTTCCAGGAAACTGTTTACTCTATACCTTGGGGGGTCAGTCTTATTTTAGGACATTAAAAATAGAAGCAGGTTGAATTAAGGGTACTAATATAAACGCGTTAAAAGTTGCAGTACAATAATAGTAATATGTCATCAACTTTTTCTAAGTATTATCACTACAATAACAAATCATGCACGACAGATAACTTCTTTATGCTTGTAAGCACTTATTTGTAAAAACTAGGTTTCCAAATGCAGTAATTGCGTCGGACACATAGGTATGAGCTGCTTAGAATGGAAGTTATGAGTCTGGCTAGAGTACTCTCAGGCCTAAATTACTTGGAAGCACTTAGCTTACAACTTTGGAAGCAATTATATTGATTTAAGACCTTCTGACCCCTTAGATAAATAAATTTTACTGTCAGCCGACACCAGTTTATATCATTAAACAAGTCTGAGCCAAAATCTCCCTCTCAATCCGTGCATTTAGCCGAGAGTCGGGGTTGCTCTAAAAAGTACCACGGAATTGTTTGAACATCAACCACTGGAATTATTCAATCACAACAAGTATAAGTCTACATCGCAGTATATGTCATTTCGCTGCGACTTTGCGAGCGTGTAAGTGAAAACAAATGCACAATTTAGTGAGAGATTTTGGAAGTCAGAATAGGCATATATTTGGCAGAGAGTCTTGTACAAACCTGGATACAGGTACATTTAGGAAAATAAAAAGTATGATGAGGATGTGAATTGATTCCTTTAGTGAGGAAATCATACCTTGTCCTAGAAACTTAGAACTATAAAACACACAGGGCCATAGCAAATTTTTTACAGCTGCACGAACCTAAAAAGCAAAGAACGAAAACGCTACGAAAAGAACGATATACAAAAGAGCGCGTCGTAAGTTGTGTATCAAAAACAGCACATGCTTCTAAGGATCTGAACGTACTCTTGCATAGGACGACAGAGAGTATAACGTATAACATTAGAAGCAGACATCAGCAGCACTAAATCCCGGGCTCATATACGATTAACTGCTCGTATGAACTGATTATCTGCAAAATTTCCTACTTTTTTCCTGATTATTCCGTATTTTCATTGTAAATTTGATTCTGCCCTACATGTTACTTCCTTTATATGCAGAAAAATAACGTCGCTGCTACTGTTTGCAGTAAATGACAGTTATGCTATTGGGTATTGACTTTCTAAACTGTGGTTTTAGCACAGGCCGCTGGCATTTCCTAAGGATTTTTTTTTTTCGTGAAGAAGATGCAGTAAGCACAATGGAAGTTTCAATTCACTTCCCGACGTGTGGCTGCGGCGTCTTTATAGCGTAGCAGTTACTTCAAACATCTGCTGCCTGCGTGAAACTTCAGGCAGTACTTTTATCTTAAACCGAAACAATACTACCACATAAATAGCACCAACGTACACAAAAATTCTTCAGCTGCTACTAGATTATTACGACTTTAGAAAATTAAACTCGCCAGGATAAATTATTTAATTAGGAGTTTCATTACTTGAAATCACTGTCTTGATGTTTGAATTAATTAAGAGCGCTTGTCATAAGGCACTGAAGAAAAACAGATCGATATAAAATCTGGTCGAAGGCCCAAACGAACAAAATCATGAAGCGAAAAATGATGAAGTAGGGAAAAAACATTAACATGGATTTAAGGTTTGTATGCTCCAGGCTTAGCATTTGGTTTGATGACTGGCCTGTGTAATGTCTGTAATAAACCTGTAGGCTTTCAGTCCCCAAAAGATAATCAATTTCTGCAACAGCTTGCAGGCATTTTTATGACAGTTTTATCGCCAAAGTACGCCTGTCATAATTTCGTAACACAGTTCTCCAAGAGACACACCTTAGTGTTTCCCCTCATCAATTTAACGAAATCGGCCCAGATCTATGTTTACAGCTGGCGAATTCGAGGCGCACCGACTAAAAGGTTTATTTTTATGGTACAGATCTTTACAGAGACGAGGACTGTGCCGCTTTTTAACAAACGTGGTCGGTCAGTTACCGTGTTATGATTGGAAAATGAGCACACGTTACATATAGGCGTAACACATTCAGTAGCTCAGATGCCTGCAACCGAGGCCAGTGACTGAAAGGTCATTATAAAAAGCATAAACGTGTTCTGAGATTTATAAAATTCTTACACTTGAAATAAATATGAAGGGCGCCAAATACACTATTTTTGCAGCACTAAATTTCATCTGTGGGTGGCCTTCTAAAATTGTCCACAATATTTATTTACCTTAATAAAACTATGCCTATCTACACCTTATCTGGCGCAGTTGGTTGAGGCACTGCGCTACAAACCGGCAGGTCGCGGGTTCGATTCCCGATGGTGTCAGTGGATTTTTTCAATGGCATAATCCTGTCGGTCGCACTCTGGCCCTGGGGTCGACTCAGCCTCTAACAGAAATGAGTACCAGGAATATTTCCTGGAAGGTAAACGCGGCCAGTGTGTAGGGCTGATAACCTTACCACCTTCATGTGCCGACTGTCTAGAAATCTGGGAGCCTCAACCTCCTGGAACCCTCTGGGCCTGTCCAGGCCTGTAATGGGACTGCTTTACTTTCTTTACCCACACCTTATTTCCTTGTATTACATCTCATTGCATGGTAAACTCTAGAATACAGAAGTATTCGTTCTAACATTTTTTTTGTAAAAAAATTATATGTCTTTGTTGCGTAACATATTTGAAAATATCTTGACTCCGATTAGGCTGTAGCATATTTAATATTCATAATTATGATAGGCCTCATGTCTGGTTTGAAACAACTCAACAAAATTCAGCCGAAGAAAACTCAAAAACTAAAAACGAAAATGTTCTGACATTAGAAAATTTTATACGATAAGCTTATCCAGTTCCGTGACAAATGCATAAACACTGAAATGGCCGCAGACACAGCACTAAGCATGGGTTCTGAAGTTTTCAGGATTACGTAGTTCCGTAGGCCTGAAATATACTTCGTGTACTTTTATTTGCGCAAGCGCAGTTACACATTTCCGGTGTAACTGGTTTTACTGCAGATCCTTCCTCTTCTCTACTGCTGAAATGTCCGTGGTGACAGGAACACAACACTTCAGCAGTACTGATAGAACTGCTTACACAACTTCAGTCATATAAAAATATAAGAAATAAAATATAAGAAACAAGATTATATTTATTCTTTCCGGAGGTTTTGGAACATAAGGCGAAATAAAATTTCTGTAATTGAATTTACGACTTGCCGTTACTATAATCCAGCATTTTATAATACGTATATTTTGCACATTTACCACAACTGCATATCCTTATCATTTCTTTGTTAATAACATGACAAATTTAACTTACGATCTCTTCAAATTACTGTATTTTCACATGGATTATGTAACATTGCCTTGTATATTTTTTTCTTGTTTTGAAGTCAAATGACGTTTAAATAGCTTAAAAATATAATATCAGGCTACTAATCTCTTTGTTTTATGATGTAAAAATTTACAGAAAACATAAATTACACATGCGGGCCGGGATAGCGCAGTCGGTATAGCGATTCGCTACGGGCTGGACGGTCCGGGATCGAATCCCCGGGGGGGGGCGAGATTTTCCGCAGCCGTCCACACCGGCCCTAGGGCCCACCCAGCCTCCTGTACAATGGGTACCGGGTCTCTTTCTCGGGGGCAAAGCGGCCGGGGCGTGGGGCTAGCCACCCCATCCCCTCCTCGTGCCGAGGCTCACGAAAGGGTAGAGCTATACCTCTACTCCGCCTCTTGGGCCCTCAGGGTTTGTTATAGGGTGAACTTTACCTTTACTATAAATTACACCTTATTCATCCATGACCTCCAGCTTTACGGGTTTGAAAATCATAATTTGATTTTTGTTAAGTGTTATTGCAAGGGGAACTGGCCCATTCTAAGGCACATAGCTGAACAGTACAAAAAAAGAACGGATACGTAGACAAATATTCATATCCAAAATGTGTTTCAGAACTACATCCCCAGCTTCCGAGCAACATTTTGAACTCCTCAGACGTCGGGGCTATTGCACTTGCACACATGACACCTAGTGGAGCAAAATGAAGTTCCCCACAGACGTGTAGGTATAGAGCAACAAAGCAATAATGAATCCCTGATTATATCAGTGGCGAAACGTGTCAGCGGTCACAATGAATAACAAGCAGTTGTAGTAAGACAACCTTAAATCGGGTTTAAGGTAAAAGCTGTGGCCGCGTGATTGTGTTCAGCTTTTGAACTAGCTTTGTTCTTGCACTGTTACTAAGTTTTCACACTCTGGTGGTATTTACTTTGTGCGTTTGTGTATGTTCATGTAGGCTTATTCTTGTAAATATTTCGGTACGATGAAATAAGCCACAAATCTACAAAAGCGATATTAAATAGTGCAAATAATTTTTTATTTCTTAATATTAACCAACAAATGCATGGGTAACCTTTTAAAGCCTAGCGGTAACTTTACATACGACCAGGTTTAACATTAAAAAATTCTACGTTGTGCCCACATTGCGTTTATGTGTTTTGTACGGATCTCAGAACAAACAGCAACTTTTGCCTTATAAAACATTAAGAGATTGGTTTTTATAACCGAAGTGGAGAGTGTTTACAGCGCGGTACGCACTGAGTCCTTATATAAAACAGATAAGCTTCGTCTTTAAAAGGCTAATAGTAGAAAATCGAGTTACAATGCACGGAATGGAAAATAAAATTTACAAACAATTTCCAAGTAGATATTTTAATTTCTTAAATACGACACTTTAACCTTAATTTTTGGGAGCGTTACTTTTCTGATTTTTCTCACTCCTTACTACTCTTGACTTGTTAATGCTAAGAGGATAAAATCTTCCTCGCCCTGAACATCAAGACAGAAATTCGTCCACTTCCAGTCTTAAATTTCATTTTCCGTAACTGTTCCATAATTCTAATAATGCTTAATCATTGAAATATCAAACGTATTCATAATGTTTAATCAAACCTTACTACATTGATGAGAGTGTATATACTACAATCAGTTCACCAGGTTGAGTTGGAAAAATGCACTCGTGCAGCCAGAAAGGACTCCGTGCTGGATATATCAACATTTCATTGTGATATTATAGTTCCAACCTGAGAAGAGTACTAGTCGATACAGAAACGCATTGATAGTGTAATACCAGCACAGGCGGCACTCAAAGGCTTGTGCCAGGGACAGAAAGAGTCTGGGTTGGTTTAGGAGTTGTGTGAAGAACTCTGGAATAGAATTGCTTCAGTTGACTAAATAGAGAATTAACACTGAAGCATTACAGACGTAAGGCTCACGACCTCTCATAAAAAAGCCCATCGCCGAAAAAAATTTTAAGGGCATAAAATACATTGGGTGAAATTTGTGGATTATAGTTTGCGATAAATGGATACGACTAGCCATCCAATCCAGCTGAAGCAGAAAGTAAGCTACCTCGCATGTGATTAGCGGCAAGAGCACTTTCATGCAAGTATTAACTTAGCTTCTTGCTTAGCTAGAGACACTTCTGTTCCCAGAAATAGCGTGGCCGATCCCAGTGGCTGTGCGGTCTAAGGCGTAGGTCTGCTGCCGAGCGCTTGCTGGGATCGTAGGTTCGAATCCCACCGGGAGCACGGATGTTTGTCTCTTGTACAGTGCTTGTGTTGTGAGGAAGAGGTCTCTGCGACGGGCCGATCCCTCGTCCGGAGGAGTTCTACTGGCTGTAGTGTGTGTCTGAGTGTGATCAAGTGAAAATGAGAACAACCTCGACACCTACTGTGAGTAGGTAGAAGAGGGAAGGACTACGAAACGAAGATGTAGCGTGTACTCATTGTTACTAGCACGTACGTCGTTCTATTGTCAAGGGCAATGATCAACTGCAGGATAATCTCAAAGAGTTTCAGGGAAAAGTCTATAATCCACGACAAAGTATCAACATAATGTGTTACCGTACAATCCTCGACAGACCTAGTTTGATTCCAGGCTTGTGAACTGAGTAAATGGGAACACAAAAGCGGTAAGTTTGTGGCAAATGATAGTTTGACTCCCTCATACCACAAACAATTCCGACAAGGCTAGTAGTAAAAGGACTGACCTCACAGCTGGATACCGACTTCACAAACACCACAGCCCGTAACTAATCACTGATCAAATGTAAAGCATTAAAGAGGACTACAGAAAAATTGCCCAAAATTTAGGGTGAAAACTTTAATGCCCCGTATTTCACAAATAGGTTTTTCAAAAACAATAAAAGCCACAATTTTTCCGCTTGTTCTTCTATGAACACAAGAATGGAGTGATATAAGACAGCTGTGAAGTTTAAATAAGATAACTATATATCCAAAAAGCACACACTGTAATCAAATGTCCTCTTCGCGGTTCACTAGTGATTGCAGTTACACAGGTTAGCACAAACGGTGGCGGAGATATTGCTATGGATCAGGAATTGACCGAACGTCCCACATTTTGTGTCGAACTTTAAAAGGGAGCTAAATAATGTCATATTATTTAGAGAAAATGAGAAAACAAAATCAAGTCTTTTATTGTTCAGTCTTTTAAACGGTATTGAATTTCATAAAGAGGTGGTTTGTTGGATGTAAATGTGCACTTGAAAGCCATTCTGGTTACAAATGGGCGGTCACAAAAATTAACTTAAAGTTCTGGTATATTCTAAAATAAATAAACTAAATTGTGTGCACGTATGATATTATCGAAGAACCAAAAACTTGTACTTGATATCTCTGATATTCTATCGTTATCATATCATACAAAATTTTACAATCAATCAAAGATCTGCTTGCAGTTTCAAGAACGCTTTTGTAATCTCTTCGAATAATTTGTATCTGTATTAAAAGAAATGCCTATCTATAAACAAGAAAAATTAGATAATTACAAATTTGGTTAAAAAATAATTTAATGTATTAGCCTTGACAGGCGTCACTGGATTGATATTTTCTTCTTAAGAGCAAAAATATTTTTCTGACACGGTGTCAGTGCACTGACTAACATGTATTTTTTAGAAAACGCAGGCCTCACCACTCTTAAAATGACGTCAGCCACAGGGACATTCAATGAAATTAACATGAAACGTGAACAGGTGAGCAGGAAGGCCGAAAATTTCACTGCCGAACTTAGATATAGAGATCCTTTTACGGGAGATAATTATACTTTAAGGTTTCCAGTTAGTAATAATAATAAGTATTATTACAATTAATACTATTTTTAGAATCTTTACCCAGTATTCTGCAACACGCAAAAATTTCCATTCTTCTAGGTGTGCAACAGCTGCGAATATGGTAAGCAAATTAGACCTTTGAAATAGATTTTACCCTAGTGGTACGTTTCATTTGAGTTATGGTTTTAATTATTTAGCCAATTTGTGTTTCAATTTTGGTAGGCATTGATACAGATACATTTATTAAGCAAATTTGATCTTTGAAACTCATTTTACGCTAGTAGCACGCTTGGTATGAGTTACAGCTTTAATTATTTAGCTAACTTCTATTCCAATTTAAGCCACAAATCAAATATTTGTCTATTGTTTTGTTGTGTTGCTTGTGTGTGTTTATTTCTGTAATTTGTGTTGTAATTATTTTGTGCTAGTTTTGTAATTGGTCTGTGCGCTCTTACACTAGCACTTCAATAAATGAGAACTTAATAATAAAAATAATAATAATAATAATAATTATTATTATTATTATTATTATTATTATTAGGGATATTTGCATACTCAATTGTAGGTCAGTTTCGATTATTGATTTATTACCAGGTTTCAGGGAATAGGGATTTTCTCCAGTATTTTTTTTATTACTTTTTCCTCCAATATTGTTCTGTTTGTCTGTTTAGTATTTTTCTTTGTATTTGTACTGCTCTGTCTTGTATTTGTGCTGGCTTTATAACTGGCATTTGTGCTGTTAAGCCTGCACGTTAATAAATACCCATTGAACTGAACTGAACTGAATTGAAATATTAAGAAAGGTGGGGGAAGCCAGCTCTGAAATGTTACAGCACTTGTTACGTGGACTTAGATTTTTTTAATGGCTACTGAACATTCTCTTATTAAGAGGTCTGAATTCAGAAATCGCCCATCAGTAGCCTATTATCCGTCGCGAAACAGATCGCGTAATTGCCGACTCCATTCGAAATGTGTCGGTTCAACGAAATCCTGGTAGCAACAACATGGATTGGAAATCCACAGCCTAAGATAGCTCTCCATTTATTCAATAATAATTAAAATTCTGCCGGTGTCGCGAGCACGACTGATCACCTGGCTATCGACTGTGTCATTAAGCATAATAATGGTTAATATAAGACCAAAATTGGGCAAGGTACGAGATCGATTAGTAATTTAGAATAAGTACTTAACATTCATGACACATTTCATAGATCAGAAATAAATAAATAACTTTTTGAATGCCGAAGCCCTACATAGGTCCAAAAACTATTAAACGTTTTCTCTTTGTAACCAGTGCATTAAATTAACTAAACCGGCCAAATTCTGAAAGCATTCGGATAAAGTCTTTGTACTGTGTTCTGAGATGTGATGATGCCTAATCTGGCACGTAAATACACAGATGTGTTGGAAAACCCTGCAGCCTCCTCCTTCATGTAGAGGCTCATGACATTTGTCTACTAAACCACACAGCTTCACAAACAGTAAGGCATTCATTTACATTGTCACTGGCTTAAGTAATTAAAAATTGAAAACCTTGAAAATATTTGATACTGGGGGCTACAAAACTCTAGTACTCAATTTTGATCCTCATTGATTATATAAACCTACATAAGGTTCAGACTTAACTAACTCAGCCTCCGCAAATCGGATCATCTTAAGAAAATTAATGCACTGCATTAAAGTGCATTTCACTAAAATTAAACTTTTACTTGAAAAATATTCTTACCACAAGCCTACTAAACACTCTATGAAAATTCCGTACGGTACTGAATGTGATATTCTAATGATAAATTTTCGTACATTTCTATTAACATAGTTCTATGCCTGGCAAATGAACAACATTGCCAATAAGGGAGGTACAGCCATAAACGCATGTGCTCCATTGGTGTTCATATTTACTCCTGCTTCATAACACAGGCTTACACGAGAAAAGTAAAAACGTGCACAAATGTTTTTCACTATATGAGAGACGAACGAAAACAATAAACAATAAATTGCTTCACATAATGATGGAAAAAATTCATTTAAAAGAATTTTTTTAACCCTTTAAAGACGAAGCGTATCTGTTTCATATAAGGACTCAGTGCGTACCGCGCTGTAAACACTCTCCACTTCGGTTATAAAAACCAATCTCTTAACGTTTTATAAGGCAAAAGTTGCTGTTTGTTCTGAGATCCGTACAAAACACATAAACGCAATGTGGGCACCATATAGAATTTTTTAATGTTAAACCTGGTGGTACGTAAAGTTACCGCTGGGCTTTAAAGGGTTAAAAGAGAGATGTATGTTTATTCTGCAATGCGTTATACCGCATTTGGTTTAGCTGAGATTAATTTTCACACCAAACAAGAAAATTTAAACATTCTCCCAGAGTTACGCCAGTTAAATCCCACGTAATGACATGATAGCAACATGTGAGGTCTGCAGAAGACTTAAGCTTTAAAGCACCTACGCCAGTGTTACCAAAAAGATGAGATTACTATTTCTATGAACACAGCTTTATATACGCAATCACTGACTTCGTGCCTTCTATAAGCCTATTAACAAAACCGGCTGTGATTCATATTTTTCAACCATTAGCAGTAAATCATACATTTCGTTTATTTGCGTCTGTATATGTATGCGCGAGCGCTTCAATGGTACATGGTCAGATGTATTCGTATATGTTTTCTCTCATAGGCTGTCTATTGCAGGTCTATTAATTCTGCTGCGAGTTTACGGAGAGATCCACGCCCCAAATACCACTATCCATTACACGAGTTATAAATTAATAATCTCCTTCCATTCTCCCACCAGTTTTTGAACATCCCAGTGGGCACGGAGTTCCAGAGGGATACGCAGTCATATATTTTGAAACTCTTACAAAATTATGTTTACTCTGTTCCGTACGTTATACATGTATATATTTCAGCAACTACGGGTTTCAAACGCTTTTATGCTTGGATTTCACCGTCCCTGAACTATGAGCACTTAAATTAACCTGTAGTAACTTACATATTAATTAATGTTCCCATCGTATTTCACATTTGGTAATATTAAATTGGAAGCATTCCAATTATGCTTTGAATAAAATGCGTTAGCTAAAACATGTAGTTATAATGACACAAAATATTTAGTCCCTTTCATGACGTTTTAACCGAGTTCGACTATAAATAACTACAGAAAATAGAACTTTGTGAGCGTTTTTTAATTGTAAACAGAAATATTTAGCCTTTTTTTTAATCTATGCCTCCTTCAGGGCATAAAATGTTAGACTTTAAGTAAAAGTCTTCTCATTATTAAGTATTTTAAGTGCGTTACTTGAAGACGGTGTCAATAAATACACATATATACATATACACATAGATATGCATATACTTATACATATGCATGTATGTACATATATGTATGTGATGTATATGGTAAATGAAAGAATAACTAGGCAGCTTTCATGGAATGATATTTACGGGGGAAACCAAAGTACCCGAAGCAAAGCCTGTCACAGTGCCACTTTGTTAACAAATATTCCCACAAGGATGAATCTGGAATCGAACCCAGGATTTCGACATGACAGCCAGGCGACTAACCGCCTTACACTCTTCCTGAAAAAGTTTTGTAATTGTTCTGCGGATTCAGGCATTCTATACTTTAAAACATAAGACATACTTTATTTCTTTGACGGTATAGTTCCCGATGTTATTTTAACATCAGCTTTACCGTCCCCCGACGGCAACAAAACAACAAACAGAACTGTAAACATTCTTCTTCAACCGCTGTGGTACTTGCTCTTTGTACCTTGCGTGTAAAGATACAGATGTCCGTCTCGGCAGGACATGGACGGTTATGTTTGGAGTTTGTAATTCGCCATCAAATTACAACGTTTCGTCGGAAATTTCAGTCATTATTCTCAAGAACTGCTCTGAAAATATCAAAGGGTAAGTCATATTGCTAGCGACAACATTTCAAATTCTCATGGAGTAGCCATATTGCATACGTTTATGCAAAAGATTAAAGTACATTTGTCTCTGTGCACAATATGGAGACAAGTGGGGGAACTGAGGCGCAACTGTACTCAATCTTAATGTCGGCACTATGTGCAGGTAAGCGATAGGCTTCAAGCCCCCGCCGCTTTACCCACGGGAAGAGCTACCTATACCCAGAGGAAAGCTCACTGGGCCCAAGATCCAGTGTAGACACTTCGGCGAAGACATAAATATTGTGTCGCTGGCGGGGAAGACCCATAATTCCTCCGGTGTCCAGACCGTAACCTGGTCATACACCGAATCCGCTCTACCCGCTCCTTGTTAGTACAAATTATTCAGTTCACTTAACAAGGCACTTTCAATTACAGCGGTCACATATACAGTCGGATGAAACAGATAAAAATGGACGATAAATGGAAAAGGGTTTGGAAGGAGAATATTATTTGACTTACTTGAATAAAAGTGTTCCGACATTCACCTGGACAGACTGAGAAAAAACACAAATATCATGCGTAAGGGTACTTATTGATCCGACAGAGATTCTAAACTGAAACCACACAGACACTGTGGTAGATTGCTACTCCTGCACTTGCCCGTTCAGTTGAAAGACAGGGTTAACCCTTTAAAGACGAAGCCTATCTGTTTTATATAAGGACTCGGTGCGTACCGCGCTGTAAACACTCTCCACTTCGGTTATAAAAACCAGTCTGTTAATGTTTTATAAGGCAAAAGTTGCTGTTTGTTCTGAGATCCGTACAAAACACATAAACGCAATGTGGGCACCACTTAGAATTTTTTAATGTTAAACTTTCTGGTATGTAAAGTTACCGCTAGGCTTTAAAAAGTTAAACTCCTGACTTTGCTAGAGTTTCAGCATGCCTGACCTTGGCAGTTGCGGCCAAAGAAAATCGAGCGTTTCAAAATGTTGTACGTACAGAGAACACAAACAAACAAACAAACAAACAAACAAACAAACAAACAAACAAACAAACAAACAAACACAGAACACACACACTGAGGGCATAAATCTTAAAACTGGTCTACTTCGTACAGAACAGCCACCTTATAAAACCATCGCAACTGTGAAAATAAAAGTTAACTCCCCTTTCCCATGGAATGTCACTGACGTATGCGTGTACAGTCTTGACTCACAGAAAACGTGGGCAGCATTAGAACCAGGAATTCCGTAATTATTAATTTATATTTTTGAGCCTCAAAATATGAGCGGTAGAAGAAATAACTTAAAGAAAAACAAGTGTCTTCTCAGTTATATCCAGAATTCATGCATTAAATATTGGTTCTGCTTTGCGAGTATAATATTTCTAGATTTTACGTCACACAGAACTATTAATTGGTGTAATTAGATGTTTAGAGCTAGTCTGAAATAGTAGAATGTTATTTTACTGCACGCTAGGTGAAAGGTTGGCTCTCGGAAAACGCAAATTGTTTAACCGTTTCCAGAACAGGAAAAAGCTGGGAACCACTGAAAAATGAGGTTCTAAAATGACATAGGGCCTAAGTTACTGGACAATTAATACGAGATACACCTACAAAATCATGAATAAAGAGCTGTATACAGAGGAGCTTACAGCAAACTACATAATTTGCCAAATAATATTTAGAATGATCCATAAAAATGATACAGTGGGAATTACCTACGTCCTCACAGGACGACTATAATCACACAAACTGCAAAAATGAAGCACCTTCACAGACTAGAAGGCAAATTATATATCGGCGGTACGCTACCTGCAATAAGGTGTATTACGTGTAATAAAGTCAGATTTAAGGATATTCTTGTTTTATGCGTGGGCCGGGATAGCGTAGTCGGTATAGCGACTCGCTACGGGCTGGAAGGTCCGTGGATCGAATCCCGGTGGGGGCGAGATTTTCCGCAGCCGTCCCTCCCGACCGGCCCTGGGGCCCACCCAGCCTCCTGCAAAATGGGTACCGGATCTCTTTCCCGGGGGTAAAGCGGCCGGGACGTGGGGCTAGCCACCCCATCCCTTCTCGTGCCGAGGCTCAAGAAAAGGTACAGCTATAGCTCTACTCCCCCTCTTGGGACCTCAGGGCCTGATGTAGAGTGAACCTTTACCTTTACCTGTTTCACGCAGTGGCTTGTATTAGAATGGAAATGCCCCACGCAGCCAGACAGGTTGTTGTTTATAAACGTTAAATTAGACAGTATGTGAAATGGCATTGTGTTGTTACATTTTGTGATGCTATTCTCACATTTTCCTGTAGGTACTGAGGAAAAGTAAGGATACGAGTGTCAGGATAGTTGGCCTTAGTGCTGAAAGAATGGGTCTTGGAGAACTGCAAAGCAAAGCTGTTGCAAAGTATAAATATTTTCATAAAAACTGTGTTAGAACATTCCTAATTTTCTTTCCCAGAAAATGTGAAGCACCGGAAGGCATTAGGTTAATTAAAAATATTTAATTTATTTTACGAACAAACTGGAGAGCATATTATTTAGAATTATCATTTATTGATGAAAAAGCGCTAACAGAAGAGCAATATGTGCTGTTTAAAAATTGGAGTGGAAAGTACGGATTTTATCTGGAAGCGACGTTGCACGCTAGCCTATTGACAGAATAATGCACCATAATCTTCCGCTCAGAGATCAGTGAATAGTATCATCATGCCTGTATGTTTCGTGAGCCCTTAATTCGGTTTAATACTTTGTTTCACGATGTTTTTATACGTTCGTTGTTGCCATGTTTTGATATCTGTTAATCTACCAAATACAGACTCTCCCCACTTTACCGCATCAATCACTGTAAAGTAAACACGAGCTTCCATGCTATTTGTAGTTCTCTCAATACATACAACATAAACACAAATGCGTGTATTTTTTTCGTGACGCAATAGCCCCTAGTGGGCCAAGGCCCCCTCATTGTCGATAATAGACGATCACACTCAAGACACACCACACTCAGTAGGATCCCTCTAGATGAGCGATCGGCCCGTCGCAGAAATCTCTACATGACAACACACAGCACTCACAAGAGACAGACATCCATGCCTCCTGTGGGACTCGAAACCACGGTCTCGGCAAGCAAGAGGCCAAACCCCACGCCTAAGACAGCGCGGCCACTGGGATGGGCAATTGTGTATAACTAGGAGTGTCAAAAAGTCGCCTTAACTACAGCTTAATAGCCCCATCAGCGTCTGTGAATTGATATTTTGAGACTTCGAAATTTTTATCGGTAACTTAGAAGACACCAAATTGAGCAATATTTCCATGGGACTTAACATGAACACAGCCACTCTGCCGTGACAATTAACATCCCTTTCAATTCAATTATATCCTATCATGTTACGTATCATACACTGCGGGTTGGGCTACGAGTAAGGGAGAAGTAAGAAATAATCCTGCGTTTTCCAGGATAAGTTTTAATAATTTGTTATATTCGTACACAAATTATATATATATATATGCTAATGTCGTGAAAACACGCTTGAAGTAATGGTCCATAAATTGCGTGACACGGTGTTACAATGCTAGAAGCAAGCTGTAAACTTTTTATTGCCTCTATTTACGTGATAATCCTGGTTTACGTTTATACCCACATTTGTCTTTACAGAAATTTTGGTCTGAACACCTTCATAAGACTTGTTGACAATATTGTTTTGTAGCTGTTTTAGTATTTATTGCTAAAGCAATGTTTTCATCCATGTAGGTTACGTCCTGCGAAAATGTGTTTTCAATAGAGTAGTCAAGTGGGGCTTTCGTAAGGTAAAAGAGTTTCAAGTTGGTTCATATTACGCCTTGAGGAAACGTCATTAAGCCTCCTACCCTATAAATATGTAGAACAGGTACTAGCCGTTACTTTGGTTCCTGAATGCTTCTTTTATGAGCACATTAGCTGCGGCGTAAAGAAAGAGATTTAAAAAATTATTGTAATGTCTATAGGTTATGTAAATGGACATCATAGCAAAACATTCTCTTAATTTCTAAGACAGGAAATTACGGAGAGACTATTTTCATGTCTCTCATAAGTTTTACAGTAAGACACTAACGCACTTCCTGAGGTGGTCTGGTAATTAAATATCAAGAAGTTTCTTTGAAAAGTTTAAAGAATATAGGAAAGCCTGTCTCGCCTTCTGCAGCCATGGGTTCCTTTCTCCAGCGGTGAATAAGTATGACTTCCTTATGACATGTTGTTTGAATTTTAGCTATCTGATATAATAAAAGTAACACACGAAATCAGCAGCAAAATACACTAACTTTCCGTCTATTTCTTAGATTTTATTCCTGTTTTACCAAACGCACTTTAATTATATGCGTGTGTAACATCCTGCAAACGCAGGGCTGTATGGGCGATACTGCTGCAATATTGAAAACCTAAATTTGTCTTGCGTATGCGACGGCATTTTGTTCAGTGTTTGTTGTGATGCTATGATGACAAACATAAATAGCACTGTACACAGCTGAATCATACGACCGCCCTTTATATTTGATGATGTACTCCTATCACAACATACTAGGTCCTCATAAATATGTGCCTTGCTGCAAAATACATTATGAATATCGTTTAACACAACTCAGGAACCCTAGTTTTGCCTTGCCTAACTCTGTATTTGTGTGTGTGTGTGTGTGTGTGTGTGTGTATATATATATTCATGTATGAACTGAAAACATTAGATACACTAAGTACACGATGATTAGATTCAATAATTGAGAATGGAGAGGAAGAAGCCTTACGTGGCATTGATTAGGACACAGTGTTAGGTTGGTAAGACTGAGGAAACAAAAAATAATCTCACTAACAATTAACCCTTTAAAGACGAAACGTGTCAGTTTTATATAAGGACTCAGTTCGTACCGCGCTGTAAACATCCTCCACCTAGGTTATAAAAACCAGTCATTTAATACTGTGTAAGAAAAAGTTGCTGTTTATTCTGACATCCTTACAAAACGCATAAATTCAACGTGAGCACCAGGTAGAATTGTTGAATGTTAAACCTGGTGGTACGTAAAGTAACCGCTAGGCTTTAACAGTTTAACTGAACCACGTTCTTCCAAAGCAGCAGTAGAAGCACGAGAAATACTTCACTGCATTCATTGTTTATTTCGCGATGCTGTATCAATTATTAGGTTATATTTATATTGATATAAACGACGTAGAGAACAGTGGAAAGGAAAATGCAAGAAACAATGTGTAACTCAATACGCTTAATTCACTGGAGTTCGTTCGCCACGACCGCCGGATGGCACGGTCCAATGCTGAACAGTAGTGAGAGGTCTGTTTCTCTAGCCACATGACCACAACATAGCCTCACTGTAGGCAACTGTTTAATAAATATAATTCCTGAGATTAACTCAAATTCATGACTGGTTAAATAGAGGCCAACGCAAAGCAAATAGGCCCTAGGCTTAAAATATACGCGCTACATGACGAAACATAATAACCTGAAAGAAATACAAATCACGTTTCTTTATATTAAAATTCACCTGAACTGTAGTTCTCTTATTTTGAAGCGGATACAATTGTGACATTAAAATTCATTTAAATCAAACATTGTGTTTAAAATTTCTTTTTTCTAGTTTTGTGAAGAGGAAAGAGTACACATTTTAGTGCAAACGAACTTTCGTCAACAAAAATGAGTTCAAACAGTGTGTGATGTTATTCACATCGGTTACCTGAACAAACAACTAACCGACTGAGTAACAAGATAATAAAGCAAGTAACTGGATGATTTACAAAAAAAAAAAATTCTAAGTAACAAGACACACAAATAGGTATGTGATATTAAGTAACTGAACTAACGAGGAACTTTGTGCCCTTAGAGCCCCAAGAACAGAATTACTGAAGATTTCATTACATAAACCGAATTTAATGTGTTCCACGTCCATGCACTATATTATACAAAAACACTAATCACCAACAAATGCACAAAGAGAGTTTTATCATCAATTGTAACACACTCCTACATGTTTCGACCCTGATGGGTCATCTTCAGGGAGAACTTTTTGTTATCTTTACGCTAAGGTTGCACTTTACAGTTGAGTGTGTTACAATTGATGATAAAACTCTCTTTGTGCATTTGTTGGTGATTAGTGTTTTGTATAAACCAAATTTGTTCACTTTCTTCTGTATTACAGAAAAATTTACCCTTCAAATTTATTTTAATATTATCTTCCCAGCGTCTTCTCGAGCATCCACAATAATCACGTCTCACACCACTCGCAAAATTTCTGTTGCTATTCTTCTTACAAGAAATAATAAATCACACTAAAATCTCTGTTGGAATTCTGAAGCGAGATATTTTGCCGGAAGATATGACACCGTCGTCACTAAGCTTAATCATAGTGATTTCTACACTTTGGAACTTATTTTGTCATACAATTAACATGGCATTTGAATTACAATTGCTAAAATTTACACGTTCTCTTTACATGCTCTAATTAATTCACACTTTACGATTTTATCCTTAGCGCCAGCTCACTTCCGTCACATGAATGTGACAGTTCATGTTACAAATTCTAAACCCCTGTTGCATAAGCTCCTCCCCCACAACTTGTTTTATTATAAAATGAGGTTCAATATTTCAACAAAACTACTGGCCGTGTCTAGATTACACTTTTTGCTAAGTTTCAGGTGATTTAATAACGCCATACAAAAAAACACAGAATATTAATCTGACTTCACAGAACGCGGTCCGCACGAGAAATTTATAGTTACTAAAATGGCCAACAAGTTCCCCGCCTTTACTGAACCTGAATAACTGGCTTCACACAAGCATCTCATTACATCATATCCTAAAGCAGTTGAATTCGTTCGACACACTTACACCATAACCCTTTAACCGACCTTATTCCACATAAAAATGTACAATAATCCGCTCAGTTCTTCATGTTACAATTATCACATTTTACTACTACTACGACTACTACTACTAATACTACTACTAATATTAGGATTACTACTAACAGTAGTAGTATTAGCAGTAGGTTAATAAAACTAAACTCCATTTCGCTAATTATACCAATACTTATTATTTAAGTAGATTGGACTTTCGACAGAAACTTCCTGTTCCGAGTTTTATACATCTAACAATATTTTTACGCCCCATATGTTTCTGAAAAAGTGGGCGTAAATAAAAAGACGTAAATCTGGAATGATCTTCTCATAAAATAATGGAATGTGTATCTGTTAGGGTCAATCATAATAATGACAGTCTGTTCATATGAGGTATATGTAACGTATTGTGTTATTGTCACGTTACTGATGTTAATATAGAAATAAACAATTAATTTTAATGTTTAACCTATGTAAATTGAAAAGTAGTTGTAATCAACTTGCATACACTTGTCACGAATGGTATATGTTCCATATTGTCGCTGTTACAGATGACTGAATCCACTCACAGCCTTTGCCACTGACTATATTATTGTCGCCCAGATTCTTGTTGCGGTTAGGTTAGGGTTTCGATTGCCCCAGTTTAACCCTTTAAAGCCTAGCGGTAACTTTACATACGACCAGGTTTAACATTAAAAAATTCTACGTGGTGCCCACATGGCGTTTATGTGTTTTGTACGGATCTCAGAACAAACACCAACTTTTGCCTTATAAAACATTAAGAGACTGGTTTTTATAACCGAAGTGGAGAGTGTTTACAGCGCGGTACGCACTGAATCCTTATATAAAACAGATACTTTCCGTCTTTAAAGGATCAATGCAAGTGGGTATGATGACGGTTAGGTTAGCTGCTGTTATTCGTCAGCGTCTCAATTTTCTGTTACAGGCTGTTTCTTAGATATTACGCTTGTCACGGATGGTAGATTTGCCATAACCCCGCTGTCACAAATATTCTGTCACGCACAATTAAATTCACTCTCACAGACCTTACTACACATTTACCTTATTACCCACAAACCACGCATGCTAATCTCTTTAAGCTTATTTTTTCCGTTATTCACAGTCCTTTCAGCTTTTCTGTTTGTTTGCCAATTGGATGCGTCACCGCGGCTTTGTAGGCAGAAAGGGCGTTAAACCAAGAACCAGACGCAGCAAATTAAGAAGTGGTGTAAAATGGCAAGTGACATTAAAGAAAAAGACGTAAAACAAACGAGCGTAAAGCAAGGGTTGGTTTTATCTCGTGAGGCTGTTCCTCTTGAAGACTTGGCACAAAGAATCCGTCCTACGCCGACGCCCCTTGTGACATTATGTAACCTCCTAAGTTTCTGTATGGAGCGACTGTTAGCTGTGCTCCCGACCTTGCAACCGGAGAGCCATCCCTTCTCTGTCGGCAAGACTGCTTTTCGAGCCCGGCAGCCGGTGGCATTCACATCAGCCGACCATACGCTCCTTTTACAACTTCAAGACGAACCTTACTGAGGTCACAAAAGACCTACATAAATGTAGAGTTTATTTAACGTCAAATAATAGAAGGCGACTGCTTTCGGTGAACCCATCAGTGCCCTTCCTGATAGTCAATCGAGAGACTGCGAAAAACCACGAAGACTTTATTAGATATATCCAATCTATAGGACACGCTGTAACACTATAAATTGTCAGCACGTATTCTGCATCACAGGTAACCTATCATATCATCGGTTACGCTGGTGTCATAGATTAGGGTCTTCTTTCCCATTTTGCAACAGAACGTAGTGGGCCAGGGACTCCTCAACGTCGAGGTTTCACGATTACACTCAGACACACCACACTCGGTAGGACTCCTCTGTAAAAGTGATCAGCCCGTCGCAGAGACATCTACTTGACAACACACAACACTCACAAAAGACAGACATCCATGCTCCGGCAGGATTCGAACCCGCAATTCTAGCAAGCGAGCGACCGCAGACCCACGCCTTAGACTGTGCAGCCACTGGAGGTGTAGTAAGGCATACGCACTTAATGAACAATATTTCTGTAACAGCAGTCCTAACATTTTTGTATCACTCGGTTTCCAATACTGCAGGTACTGTGTTATAATTATCTATTAACGTTATTTTGATGCCATTTAAATATGTTCATGACTGTATAAAATCAATCACGTGTTATCGAGTACTCTGGAACAAACACTTTTAAGAATTTTGATTATGAGTTTCACTATGCTTGTTCTAATTTAGGCATACACCTCAAGTGCGATAACTGCATGTCTCTATTCGTGTCATAAAACTACTAATTTTACCGTCAAAAGCACAGACAATAGGCTTCTATTATTGGGGCACATTATTCATATACGTAACATATTAAAATAAATACTTATGTCCATCTTTTTCAAATGAAATAAATTTATTTGGCGTCAGATTTTTCGGGCCCTTTGGCATTTGGCGGTAAAATTCGAAATCTTCGAAAAATTTATATATTTCGAGAATGAAATTTTCCACTTCGGAAAATAATTTTATTTCTTAGAAATCAAAAAATTGTAGTAAAAATTACCCCACTGTCATACAGAAAAAAAACAGTCCAATTACAGGCCTGGACAGGCCCAGAGGGTTCCAGGAGGTCGCGGCTCCCAGATTTCTAGACAATCGGCACATGAAGGTGGTAAGGTTGTCAGCCATACACACCGGCCGTGTTTACCCTCCAAGAAATATTCCTGGTACTCATTTCTGTTAGAGGCTGAGTCGACCCCAGGGCCATAGTGCGACCGACAGGATTATGCCAATGAAAAAATCCACTGACACCATCGGGAATCGAACCCGCGACCTGCCGGTTTGTAGCGCAGTGCCTCAACCAACTGCGCCACGGCCAGACAAAAATATATACAATATCCTCAAGGGGGTTCTTCCTTTCCACCTAGCCTTTTATCTGGCACGTTGCATTTTATAATCTTATTCTGGATTTGACGTGTGATTCTATTTATTCTGCAGAATAGCAGAACTTCAAGTTATTTGGTGAAGATTTATATTTGCATTTGAGCCTTTTAATCCAACAAAACTCACCCAGGTCTTCATTAACCAATAATATAAATAAGAATTTCTAGGATTTCGTCATTCTCTAAAGAAAATTTAATTACGGGCACAATCACATGAAAAAATGACGACAAAGACTTTAATACGTATTTTCAGTCGTTAAACACCTAGCAACAATGACTGAGGTTTGCATTCAATTGTAACAAGAATATTACATTTTCTTGCAATGATAAGAACCGAAACGTCGCTCTATTGTCGTCGTTTGTTTTTGCAACATTCATCACACTTGACATGTATAGATTATTGCAGCGTACCCAACATTAATCAACTCTTGGATATAGGCAACGTTTGAGTTTTTTTTACCTCGAGTGTATTGTATGCTTTAATATTGCCGTGACTTTTTATATATAAAGTCGTTACTCTTCCTTGGGGCCCCGGATGTCCTGCTGGGCGTCTATCATACTGCGTATACCATCATGATCGTGACGCTTGGTTTCTCTGTACGAACAGTACTGCCAACTGTGGCTTCCCGCACAGCAAGGCGACGATTCAGTGTAAATATTTTAACGCAAAACTACCAACATAGAAAAGCCATTTATAATGGAATTTAACAGTGTAGTAGGTATTTAACAGGGATGGGATTGACGCCTGTTAATAATATTAATTAACGCTGTTCTCTAAATATTTTGAACATGTATATGACATGATTTTCATAGGGCAGGAAAAGTTACAAAAAAAAACTGCGAACACAAATATTCACTCAAGTACAACTTGTCATTTTCTTAATGACATAATATATATTTTTCCTCATGAAGTAAAAAAAAATTATTCAAATTAACAAAACAAGCGATGGGAAGTGAATATACAGCGTACTTCATAAGCAAAAATCTTCCGTCTATAGACCTAGCAGAAAAGCCTTAAGACTAATGACAACGTACACACACTTACAATAGAAATGGGACAATTTTCCATGGAAGGTAGTACATTTTCTTTTGTTTCTTCCAGCAAAATTTCTTTTCTCTTATTAGAGAAAGACTGATCTGCTCGCAGAAGAATTTACGAAGTTTTTGTTAGCAAGTTAAAAAAATCCCCCGCCCTTCACTGAACCTGGAGATTTTGAAAAAAAAAAACTACAAAATATCAAATTAAGCCACAAGAGGTCAATCCACATCCACACATTCCGTTTTTGTGCAATAAAATTCTGCAATTATTCACCATCTCGACTTATATTTTTGGCAGTACATTTTAGGATAAAAATAAAATCAACTCATTCAAGCAACGAAATTTCTCCACGACAATCCAGAAACGCTAGTTCTAAATAACAAGCCTTTTATCTACACCGGTACTCAAGTGCCCGAAGTAAAATTTACTATTTGTACACAGTCAATAAAATTAAACCCCAGTGGGAATATCATAATCGTCAGTTTATCCGACAGTTCCGATTATAGACATCGAAACATTCAGGCGGAAAGACAGAAAATTAACTCAAAATATGGGATATATTCGTTCTCTTTTCGTTATAATTCTTGAAGGGCCTTAATTCAGGTTCAAATAAAACTTTTTCGTGTTCGAGATTAGACTAGGTCACTTTCAGGATGCATGACAGAGGCACTCTCACAGAGCTGAACTTGCTTAGCACTGTCAGCACAAAATTTTTATGAATTTGTTACAGGTTGTCAATAAGGAAGAGTGTAAACCTGAACAGTAAGCTGCGAGTTAGGACTTCGAAGGGCATGTTGTAAGGTATGTTTCAAGCTTCTCTGGAGAGGCTGAACAAAACCAGGAACATTTTCATTTAGGAAAAGTTAAATTCCAGATGATACCTGACCTGGGAATCTGTCAAACGCGAAATGTAACTTTAATTTACTCGGATATTTTGGTTCTTTGTTTTAAAAAACCTCACTTTTAATTTTTACTAAGCTGCGGATATTATACGGGGCTGCGGTGGCGCAGTTGGTTGAGGCACTGCGCTAAAAGCCGGACGGTCGCGGGTTCGATTCCCGATGGTGTCATTGACATAATCCCTGTGGTCGCACTGGCCCTGGGGTCGACTCAGCCACTAACAGAAATGAGTACCAGGAATATTTCCTGGGGGGTAAAGGCGGCCGGTACGTAGGGCTGACAACCTTGCCACCTTCATGTGCCGATTATCTAAAAATCTGGGAGCCTCGACCTCCTGGAACCCTAAGGGCCTGTCCAGGACTGTAATGGGACTGCTTTACCTTTTACGGATATTATGTTCTTTATTGTAAGTGCATTAATATAAACATCTGAATTAATAAGAGATTAATTAAGGTGTTTTTCATGGTGTTTTTCTCAAGATATTAGTGTAGTAGCATCTACCACTGCAGCTCCAGTGCTTTAGTGCCTCTAAAATTCTGGCGCCACAAAGTCTTGCCAAGCACAAGAAATTTGGACGAAACGCCTAGAAGGTTTGAGAGGGTTTTTGGCGTTTTGTCACTTCATAGTTTTAGTCAATGTAATTATACTCGCTCGTCGCTATAAAAAACCAAATGCACTGCGACAATAAAAACCCAGATGTCTGAACGTGTCACCAGTCGGTAAAAATGCACATGACATCTCTTGTCCCTCGTAAGCCCTTATGTATTATATATACTTCCTCTAGATACTACACTATATGTCGAAAATTACATATTGCTAGTTTATTTAGAGAAGTAAACGGAAACAACGGGGCAAGATGTCAATAAAAAGTTAAGGAAGTTTAAGTCATTTCACAGCACATTTAATTTATATTAATTTCAGAAAATTATCGGAGATTAATTTAAATTAAAATTAATGTAAATTTATATAAACTTAAAAGCTTCTTTCTTGTTTCCTTAATCTCATTTCGAAAAAAAACTCCCAGTAACCCTTACCTCCTAAAAAGAGCAAGACCTGGATCGGTTTTTCCAGCGACGTTAACCCTCCGACAATACCGCGTTGTGAATTTTGCAATCATTTTCAACATCCAAGAATAAACTGGCTTCGAATAGGGTGTCAAGTATTACGTGTGATATTTCCTTTTCTGCAGCTAGCAAAATTACAGTTCAGTACTTAGGATGTTCGCGGTTAAATTTCGACCAGAAGTTGATCTTTTCTTCCCACAAACTGCGCTTCATTCGCTGTACTGCCCTCCCGTGATGAACGCCAACAACTGTTTTATTGAAGAAGGGATCCTTATTTCTGTAGATGTACTTCTTCCAGATTTTTGGAGGTGGAAGTTACAGTTATTGTGTAAGGTCGGTATGTAAGTACTTGATAGACATATTCCGTGCAATGCAGTATGGCATTTTTCTCAAGTCTCTGCTACAATATTATAAGAAAAATTCGATTCGAGAACTTGAAATTTATTTACAGAAATGCTAATATCTTCGAACTTAAAACCAGCATGAAGCAGACCACCGACTGCGATCAGCTAGTTTTGCATTCGATGTTTTTGAAGCGGGATGTAGTTTTATGGATAGTCCTAACATCAACGAGTTTCTTCGTTGGTCGGCTGGTTCTCCGAGAGGAATGAAACAAGGCAACAAGCGACCAAGATTCTTGAAAAGATTCCAAAATATCCTGGAGGTTGTTTCTTCTTCCATACAAAATTCTCCATACATAAAATAACATATACACAGACATATATCCATTCCATAGCAGTCATTTTGAAATTACGTAACCCAAGGGCAGGCTGGTGCGTGTAGACCAGTTGAGGAGCTCTAATTATCACAAGGTCGAGGGCTCATTCACTCTTCCAAGATCTGAACCACTACATCAACACACTGCCCTGAACGGGCGGATTACAGCGCTTTGACTAAAATGATATATTGACCTGTATTTGTAAAAAATTGGTAAATATCTTCCTGCATAACTGGCATAATAATCTCAATACTTCTTGAACAGAATATTCTCTTTATGTATCCATATGCTAAGGTATATAACAGATTAAAACACAAAAATATATCCTACATTTCACCTGGAGAATTCAACGGATATAATTAATATCATATCGTTAATTATATTTCAGTATCTCAAGTGGCGTTGCTTAACAAAGTCTGCGTATATGTGAAGAAAGATCTGATATATCTTGTTTTTAATATTAAAATTAACAGTTTCCAATCCAGTGGCAAATACACCTACCACTCACAATAAAACTAAGAATTTCTGATTTTTTTTTCCGCAAGTGCAATTATGTGTTTCTTTTGATCCTCAGAATAAATACCGATAATTTCCCTGATCAACATCAACCGACTGATTACTTTAATAGAAAAGTCTGTTTTCCGTGAGGTACGAATTGAATCTTTACGTATAAAGTAGATGCACGTCATTTTTAAAAGGGTTACTTAAATTTCACTTAATTATTCGATGAGGATGTTAAAAGATTAAGTCCGCAGATATATATTGTTGTCTCCATTCCTTCAAGTGTCCGTGGTTAGAATTAATCGCTTTATTAATATTGTGAACATCCTGCGCTCTATATTATGACAATTTGTTTGTATGCATCCGCACATACACATATGTTAACATCCGAAGAAACAAAATATAACAGAAAGGGCATTTATCGCTTCAGGTAGAAAAAATGAAACTCACAAAAAAGATGATGGAGAAATATCTTAGGTCAAGCAATGAAAAGGAGGATAGTAACAAAACTGTCTCAGCTACGTAGCTGTTGCAGTTGAATGAATGTGTTTAAATAACTTATGAATCGATTACTTGCTACTGCAATACGCGGAACCTGTAGGATGTGGTTGTACTGACTTTGTGATTTGAAATAGGATTTAGTGATCAGCCTCTGCTCAATTCCATGAAATCGAGAATTTAATTAAGACTCGGATTTTAGAGAGAACTCCTCACAGTCATGGCCCTGAGAGACTAAAATCTCGCAGAACTAATGTTGAAGATTACAGTCCCCCCCCCCCTCGCCACTTTGGCGCCCTGCTTATCCAGAAACCCTTATCAATTCTGACTGCGTCAATCTATATGATTTGAACCTTCAACAACATCGCAGTAAGAAGGTCAAATCTATCAGTTTTAGTTCTGTTCTCCCGTGACCTTCCCATACTTCGTTGTGGAAGTTTCACAAGGTTTTACTCGTCAAAAAATTTACTCGCTTTCGCCATCTTAGCCTGTGACGGTACCGAAATAAACAAATTGCGCTCCTCACATTCACATACTGATACAGAAATATTTAATTACCTCCATCGAGCAGAGCCGTTCTCAAGAAGCAACTAAGTTCTCTGCTAGTCAAGATATTCCCAGAATTTTCTGAAACTGGAAAGTTCATTACTATGTTCACATAAGCCAGCCATACGCCGGCAATCTGAGCCAGATGACTTCATTTCACAATCTCCCATTTTACTGCTTTGAGATAGGGCAGTCCATATAGTGTTAAGGCTACAGGATGGACTGAAGTGGAATCCTGGTCCAACTCCCAGCAAGCCAATAGTTTTTTCTTTTCCGAAAAACCCCCAGACCGGCTCTGACGCCCGATAGTTTCCTACTGCATGCAAACCAGCGTTCTTTCCCCACGGGCAGAGCGGCGGCGTCGCGAGGCTGATTATCGCTCACCTCTGTTTAGCGTCTAGGTTAAGAATGACTGGAACCCTATTTCTGGTGCCCCATAAGACGTCACAATATTAACCAGAACAATTGTACTTATTCCATTAATATTAACTTCCCATCTACGCCTAGGTCCTTCAAGTGTTCTCCTCCTTCAGGTTAACCACCAAAACCCTGTACGTGTATACATTTGTGAACTAACCCACACGTCCCGTACATACCACATATCCCATCCTCCTTCATTTGGTCATTTCAATAACAGTAGATATCATTAACGCCCTGTTCTATAACACTTTCAACATACGTTCCTTGTTCATTATTAGAAACCAAATTTTACGCCGGTATAAAGCAATAAACAAAGTTACAATTTCGTATATTTCAATACCTTTGTCTTTATATCGCTAAAGACTAGAAAGAAATTCTGAACAGAATTGTAGCGTCTATCCGCAGAATTTAATGTGGTCATACATTCTTCACTATTGAAATTCGTCACTGAGTTTCGGGAAGACCTGAAAGTATCTTCAGTTGAAAGAATACATTTACTATATTCATTCTGTGATAGTGTTCTCTATTCCGTTGGCGAGACTGAAATATAAACATAGTTCCCTCAGTGACACGCTGTTCATAGCTTTATAAAGTTTTAGTCTTATAACATTCATGCAGTGAAAAAGTTAGCAGTCGTTTATCCGGGCAGATTCGCGGCCAGAATACGAGATAAGTGTTCTTCAGCTGGGTGGCACAAAGCACTTGAACACTCACTGCAAAATTGTGGGAAGCCCCCCTACAGCCTTTATGACATAAAATACGGTACTGATATGAGATAAAGCAAGCGGAAATCAAGCCATTGCTTTGGATTTTCCTAACAACCTGGTAAATACGTTATTTTCTAAATGAACCTATTAAATTAGATTATACCTCTGTATGCGTTCTTCGTAGGCACTGTGTGTAAGAACCTTACAGTCACGTCTTCATAATTTGTAACACCACGTCGGAATTCTCATAGAGGACGCAAAAAAATCATGACAATTCTCGCTTGCGATTTAAGATCTTGATTTCGAAATCTGAATCTGTGACCTTTATAATAAAACGCATGACCGCCACCCATCTCGGTACTATAGGTATTAAGCAAATAATCAGTAAGACTGCGTGTAAATTTATCAATTAAGCCGCCATATATTAAAATTTAAATAAAACAATATCAAATGGGTATCCGAGGGAATTATATATGTAATGTAATACCGAAAACTATCAGGCCACACAAAATGTGGAAGGTACTTTTACATTTTGTATGGCCTGAAGATGACTGTGGAAAGCAGTCGAAACATGTAGCCAGAATTAGAATAAAAAAGACATCTATATAAGTGGTGACGGTGTCTCGTGTATTGATCATTGTCCAATATCACAACGGTTTGCATTGCATACAGTTTAGAGACAAATATGTTTAACAATTGATATTAAAATGAATCCAAAATAAAATTTATTTTAAAATTTATTTCCTGCCTTCGAGAGGAAAGACAACCTCGATTATGCGAACCAACAGTTTTATATTAATTGAGATTTTATTCATGCTTATTGTGAAAATCATATGAAAAACATAAATATACTCTGAGGGATACAGTTTTTGTATTAACCCTTTAAAGACGAAGCGTATCTGTTTTATGTAAGGACTCAGGGCGAACCGCGCTGTAAACACTCTCCATCGCGGTTACAAAAACAATTCAGTTGATGGTGTACAAGGCAAAAGTTGCTGTTTGTTCTGAGATCCGTACAAAACACATAAACGCAATGTGGGCACCACGTAGAATTTTTCAATGTTAAACCTGGTGGTATGTAAAGTTACCGCTAGGCTTTAAAAGGTTAAAAGTGGTGGTAAATAAAGTCACTACTAAGCTTTAATGAAAGGTCAATAGCCGTGACGATGATATATAGTGTCCGGTGTCATCGCGTCCCTTCAATTCATGAGTACCCCAAGGAGCACCCGCATTCCTGTTCACTGATATGCATCATCCCCCACGCATGAAACACTAATATCTTTGACAGACTTTCTTTTCTCCTGCACAACCATCCCTAACAGCGTCTGCCTACTACAGTTTTGACATTATCTTACGTATATTGAACATATCCTAATTTTCGTCCAAACTGGATGCGTTAGACTGTCAAGAGGTCCTTTTGAACTGAGAAGATAAAGGCAGTACGTTCCTTCGAAACGCTGTGAACAACTCACACAGACACAGAGTCACAGTCCATAAGACAAGAATTTTTCCTAGGCTGCCTTTTTACATTATAACCACACGAATATACACAATAAATAGCTTGGCATAATATAACCTTTTAAAGCCTAGCGGTAACTTTACATACCACCAGGTTTAACATTAAAAAATTCTACGTGGTGCCCACATTGCGTTTATGTGTTTTGTACGGATCTCAGAACAAACAGCAACTTTTGCCTTATAAAACATTAAGAGATTGGTTTTTATAACCGAAGTGGAGAGTGTTTACAGCGCGGTACGCACTGAGTCCTTATATAAAACAGATACGCTTCGTCTTTAAAGGAATAATACACCAATTTGCAGCATTACGAGAAAAACTGCAGTCGGTGTTACTTCGAGTATGGTGTTCCTTCAAATATAACACTCCGTAAATCCCAAAAGGTTTTGACGATGGTGTATAATATTATGTTGTGATTGTTTTATGGACTTTATCCATCATCCGAAGAGTAAAATATTCACCTCAGGACGGAAGCAGAGCCAGCTTCCGAAATGCCGCGATTTTAATTTTTTAATTTTTAATATTTTACTCTTCGGACGATGGATAAAGTCCATAAAACAATCACCACACAATAACATTACATGTTTATTTTATTAATAATAGTTTGCAAACTGAGGTAGTCAAGCACTGGGAAATCTTACACCACGTCACAATTAGTGCAGAAGAAATTACTCACTTACGTAGGATTCTGAACCTGGATTATCACATTTGGCGTAATTTACTCTGCGCCCATACAGCCAGAAGTTAGTTCTATGGTATGAATGTTACTACTGGAGGAGGCATATAGTTCTCCAGGGTTGATAACAACTTGGCTGTGCCATGTTGTGTAAAGCTTAACAATACTTTATTCTGAGGACGAAGAAGGACGGATCACATGCCGGAAAAATAGTGCTTCTGTTTTTCAGAAGAGACACTGGATGAAATCCATAAAATAAACGATTTAATGCGAATGGTTTGTATCGATATATTTCGAGTGCAAAACGGTTAGGGAAACGATTTAATTAGAATTACGTTCCTGAAAATGAAAAATAGTGAAGATTAATAAAAATTGTTTCCAACATACTGTTATTCGAGACCAGAAGTTTTAGGGAACTGACTGATAATATAGTGCTACTTTCTAACTACTGAAAATTGTCTTTCCATACAAGTTATGCAGAATTTGCGAAGGAAAATATGCAGTAACAGGGCTGATGGTAATATGTACCAAGTGACGCTTCTCTCAAATTGGCCATTTAAAAATATTAAAGAATCATTTTAGAAAGCGACTCTAAGAAACAGTTTTGGTCAGCACTTTAACCCCCTTCCCCCCTTTAAGGCCCTTCTAGTTAAAAAAAAAATAATCTGGTCAGTGCCAGAAATAATAAAATATCCCGTGTAGGTTGCAGGGTTTCCAATTGTGATGGCCCGTTTTTTTCGGGAATTATTATACACTGCCTATTATCGAAAGAAATTTCGATGTTCCACAACAAGGAAACTTCGCGGTACTAGTACTGCTACTACTACTACTACTACTACTACTACTCACGTCTCTGTAGGCTCGGAGATATTTTTTGCCTGAGGACTGATATTCCGTGAATCGTTAGTATATAGATGCGTGACGCAAATGTTTGGTCTCGTATAGAAATCCGATAACGAGCCCGAAGACGTTCTTTTCAGCAACATTAAAACTGATTACATGTTCCCAGTACTCCAACAATCCCGGTGAGCTGGAAGCAATAAAATTCAATACCTCCGTAGGGATTAATTGTACGAAATGTGCTGTTGCATACGCCCATGCTAATGGTAGTGTCGAATTCTATTTTCAAATTGCCAGATTCAGTCGTGTGACTTTAACTACTAACACTACGAAACCTACTCCATCACGTGCACGTGATAATTCCGTGCATGTAACCAGTCTTTAGAGTAGCCGAAATTTTACTACGGTCCGCTTGACCCTAAACTAACTTACTGAATTTATTCCACGTCATTACAAATAATTTCTTTAAGATACTATTTAATGTTATCCTCTTAGGATTTATCTGTGCATAAAATGACGTTTCACACAGGGGAGCTCCTCTTTTGTGTTGCAAACTGAGACTCAACGGATTTTCCTTCATTATTTTTAACCGAATCAAATCCACATTGGGGAGTGGTTTGTCTCCTTGCAGACAGAAAAAGACTTTCATAGATCTGTTTACATAATATTTGCTGTACAGAGAGTTAAGGAATGCACACGCTGTTCGATAATTTGCACGATGATATAACAGCAAGCGATAGTAAATACACTATTTCCTGCTATCAACCAACAAATTATTGGCAGTCACTTATTTGCCATGAGATTCCTCCATAAAGTTTCGCTACACTGTTACTTACACTGCTACCTTAATCCTGCCCAGTTATTAATCTAGGTTCTGAGGTAAATTTTTATGCTATTTCACCGTTTTCCCTCGAGGATTCTCTCTTGCACTGAGGAATGCATTTCTATATCCCATGTCTTTCGCAGTGAGTCATCTCAATTCTAACAGCACTGCACGTTACAATTGTATGTTGTGAATGATACGGTTAGATATCACCCATATAATCAGAAACTTTTAAAATTATTTCTTAAGAATACGCCCCCATTACGAGGCTGAATAAATTTTTCCACTTGTTAAAAACTACAGTGTGTGTTCAAACAGGACGCCATTCTTGTAAGATAACGAATTCTACACTCGGCACCAGATATGCAGACTATCTTAGGTAAGATATTCTGGGCCTATACAGGACCTGATATTCTCATTTTGAAGACCCTGAAGATGGAAGCAACAGATCTTCCTAATTGTTTATAAATTACTGCAACGCGTCACACCGTAGAAGGCTATAACCTTCCTGACACACAACACGTTGCCCGAATATTTTTTGTCTAATATTGCATTACAAAATTCAATACTGAATTGTCTTAATTTACCTCGAGAAAAATGAGTGAAATTGAAATAAATAATATACGAATTAAACATACCTTTCCCTCCAGTTTAAAATATTGCCCACATCATGTTTCTATTTATCTTGTCGGAAAAATCTTTCATTTTGCATGGCCGTGTTTTTAACACAACAAAACAGCTGTATGTAAGTCATGAATGTACTAAAAACTGATTACAGATAATTTATTTATATGTAAGCTGAAGATATTTTATTGACACAGGCTGGGCTTGAGGACTACTGAGAGTGTGACTATGACAGAACGAAGCTCTCTGAAATGCTTTCTAAACATTTCAGATAACATAAATTCAAGCTGCAAATAGACAGTTGTTCCTTATATAATCGCCTAAAATGGTTAACTATTCTTAGTTCCTACGTTTAGACTTGTAACAGAAGAATCTTCTGGGGGTAAAGGCAGCCGCTGCCAAGACCTAACAACTTTACCACATTCATGTGCTGATTGTCTCGAAATTCTGGGAGCCTCAATTTCCTGGAACCCTCAGGGCTTCTCCGGGTCTGTACAGGGATAGCTTCACCCTTCTAAATTTAGACTTGATCGGTAGCAACTATTTAATAACTTCCATGACATTACATTTCAGAAGGTCATTTTAAAACTCTCAGTTAAAGTACTGCATTAGAAAGGAGAAATAATTATAACAGTCTGTAGACTGAAGCTTTTGCAATATAGGATATCAGACCAACGAAACTGTAGACATGAAAGTGTGACTAAATTGGCATTGGATACAGACTCTTCAGCGTTTCATATAATTTATATTTACTGCTTTGCCTTCAAAGTACAAGAAATTAAAATCCCTCCGACCACAAATTGGTGCCTACAGGACAAAACACTGATATCAGTATATAATAAGGAACTGGGAGAAAATAGTATTGTACCTAATACTGGGACATGTATATTACTACTCATAAATCAGCTGGAAAATACACAACTAACTAAGCAGACTTATCGTGAGATTAAAAATAGAATAGATTTTGAAAGACCAAAGACAATAAGCTCTGATTCTCGTAACGTGTGAAAGTGGCGTTCTTCTGGTCACATTAGAAATAAGAAGACCTCAATTACATATTCATTTTTTACACAGCAGGTTATTTAAAAAATCTGGTGTACGTTCCTGCACTGCGGGTCTAAAGTTACCGCAGGAATCTTAAGCAGTAGAATACAGAGAGGGGCTGTTCCATCCTATTTACCCCAAATGGTAAATGTTTAACAGCGGAAATTTAGCGTCAGAGATTTTATGATTTTACATGGTCTGGCATCTCAGCTCTAAAACTCTTGCAGTCTAAAGACTGAAGGAAAGAAAGTAAACGGCATTTCCTGCTTATTACTTACGGTATGTACCCCAATTTGTAGCGTCTTTAGCGTAATGTACATACATTGTTGGGAGGCATATCACAGCCTGCAGTCGGGTTGAAAAGTAACTATATATATGTTCGTGTGTGTGTGTGTGTAACACATTTATAATCCAATATGGATAGTAATGACAATTAAACGTGTTTATGCTGTTATCGGTTTAATAAACGGCAATCTTAATAGGTTAGATTATATAGCGTCGAAATGTAAAGTAAATTGTGGCTAATAATCTGGAAAGAACCTGGCAGGACGCAGTTCTGTCTTAATTTATAATATACTACCCCGGAAAATGTATGGAGGATCATTTCCGTCAGAATTGCTGGTCTCTACAATGAACCTTGGAGCCGCGACTTCTCTAGTTCGAAGCGACAGTGATACCCCTTCAGAGTGGTGTTACTTTCTTATAATCGTCTAATGAGAAGAGTGGAATACAACGTCAGATTTATTTAATTTATTTATGTAATTTATTTAATGGAAATTTTGTTTTGTTTCCAGCACTTACGCTTTGTAAAACACCAGTTAATTGGTAAGCCTAAAAAGGCTATAGGCCTCATTCAGGAGCGAACCACACCTGCTTCACTCACAAATGAATCTTGATGTTATAGCGTAACCTAATTACTGGGACTGCCACCTCACAATTACCTATGTGGGAAAAATTCCATTTTAAGGAGGAGATTAAAAAAGGCCTGATCTAGATGCAGCCCACCCATTCTAAAGTTCATTCTATATAACATTTACGACTGACATCTTAAATAGGGAAGGGCATGATGACAAGGAGGTACGCAATGTAATTTTATATGTAATTATACGTTACATTCTTATTCCTTGGCGAGGAGAAGCTTAGCGTCACTTAAACTGAACCACTTCCTTGCACTGGGCGTCTTAAATCTCAGCGAGAATAAGCTGCATAAAACCCTCCTTGATTTGGAGGTTACAAAGTGAGGTCTATTATTTGGGCTCCAACAGGAAAATTATAAAATACGGTAACGTGTGAGGCAGAGGACGCCTAACATGCATATCTAACTACATAATAAACGTGCTACAATTTCGTTCATATCAACGAAAACGTGCGAATTATATCGAAATAAATGTCTAAGTTACTGCATGACATACGTCACATATTTTCTGATCCTTAATTTGAAGAAAAAATTCAGGCACAATTAAACCCTGCTTTCATATTAATTTATGAGAAAAACGTTCTGATTCTTGTATATTAATCTCAAGGTTTAACCCTTTAAAGACGGAATGTAATCTGTTTTATATAAGGACTCAGTGCGTACCGCGCTGTAAACACTCTCCACTTCGGTTATAAAAACCAATCTCTTAATGTTTTACAAGGCAAAAGTTGCTGTTTGTTCTGAGATCCGTACAAAACACATAAACGCAATGTGGGCACCACGTAGAATTTTTTAATGTTAAACCTGGTGGTATGTAAAGTTACCGCTAGGCTTTAAAAGGTTAAGCTCGCAATAGTATACCTAAAGTTTAAATACACAATATAATGTACAGTACCGAAAGACCGCCATTCGTGTACGAGCATAGTATGGAAGAATGTCGTTTCCTTCAACGTGACGCGATTTATTTTGTCAGGTAGGTACCACTTTCATATTAGCTGCCGTAAGAAACTTAAACTATTTTCCGTAATGCCTACTTCAATTACTTGCGTCCATGACTGATTTGCAGCTTACAGGCCCACGTGTCGAACACCACGCAGCAACAAAATTAGGCAATGCACGCATATGAACTGCGTGCAAGCAATTCCCTGACTGCGATCCGAACCGGAACGTCCGGAACATGGATCACAATCGCCACCCTTTACATCGTGCGCAGTCTCTAATATTTAGTAAAAAAACGTAATCTTTAACAATGTAAATACATACATGCATTACATCGGGCGAGTGACACCGTCGCCAACACAGTGGAAAATCGCCATAATTCTGAATATATTATTAAAATGTATGGATGGGCTCTACTTCAATTCTTCAATACCTGCAATCATTATTCACCTTCCCTTGCTGACAGAAAAAAAAAAGACCAAGTCATCATAATTCTTCTGCACAACTGGCACAGAAGGTAGAAATTAAGTTGACCACTCTTACGGGTACAGTTAAAATAAAAATCGTCACACAGTTTCTGGCAAATTGTTATAAAGTGTTTGTATTGCTCTAGTGATTAGTAATTCCGTTTGTTAAAGTTAGCTTTAAGTCAGCACATCCTCCTATCGTAAGGATGAGATGCTCTGTGAAGGCTAAGATTCATCTCCAGGGTAGCACATTAGTGCTCCAGAGACGGAGGCAGAAAGCTGCTCTGCAGCATCAGTACCTCCATACCGAACTACACAGCGTCGTATCACATTGGACTGGATTGATCATCAGTACTGCTATGATAAGCTCAAATGTCGCAACGTAGCACGTGTCACAGTCCAAAATTTTATGTAACAAATTATTTTTCTTTGTTCTCTTTTTAGTTTACGTACGAATAATATACGTAAATTTAAGGAAGAATACAGATTTTGAGATGTAGAGACTCAGAGTTTGGTGAATAAGTACAAAGTTTTCGGACAAAAATTCTGCCTCCATCTTCAGAATAAATAAGGAAGATTGGTCCCGAGAAAAGTTCGTAACTCTACCGTACTACGTGCCGTCACATGCCAGAAGCCAGTTATCTTAGCATTTAGTGCAGCGAAAGCATAAATTTCAAATAATTATGCTCACTCCGGTGGTTGATTGTTCGCCAAAGCTTTTAACGTTTTACTTTGAAAGAAATTATTACAAAATATGGAGATCTAAAATGTGTTAACTTATTTCTCTTTTACTGTCTTCAGTAAAATTTTCGTAATCAAATACGGAGGAATTTCATTGTATTCCACTTATTCTGATGCATGTCGTCTTAGTTTTTTTCTCTATGTATGTACAACAATATTTGTATTAATAACACTCTAATAATCAGGCTATCAAAAGCTGTAATGCATATTAAAATAACGGGAGATAAGTGTAGCTACGTACTGAACCAGGCCATGTCATATTATTACGGCTCAACTTTAATCTGATTGAATTTATAACTCAGCGCCCGATCGGTCTTTCCCCCAAGCTGGCATACTATTAAGGAGTACGCTCTGATTACAAGGATGACACCCACTTTCATACGTTCAGTTTCAGAGTATACTCAACTGATCTTAGTGTGAAAATTTATTGAATTAATATACCGTAAAGAAATTTATTGGTTGGCAGCGATAAAGTACGACAGGCGTTAACTTCAGTGTTTGCTAATTGAAAATTACACTCCTTTATATAACAGGAAGCTTATCTCCCGACAAAGGTTAATTTTAAAGCTCTACAAAATATTAAGGGCGCTCATCCTTTCGCTTGACAATTAGTGCATTTTAATATGAATGTAAATTCACGTCAGATTAAACCGCTTTATTAATTAGGCAATTTTCTACTATAAAAGTTTCACCACAAAAATTGGCAACAACAGACATGGCAGAAAAGGACAGCTTTCGTGATGACTCTAACGCCTTTAGTCACTGACATATGACTGTATCTAAGATATGTCTGTCCTGCGGTTAAATATTTGGTAAATATTTCCCGTAACACATGTAAATGAAAGTCCACCAAAGCAGTGGTTATTTTTCACATTAATAGCGGCAGTTTTTTTGAAATTGATAACAGAACGTGGGCCTGCTCTTCATCTGGATGACGTCAACTGGCTTTCGTATGGTTTCCCTGCACTGCAGAGTGCAACTGGATTTAAATATTTATGGAAAAAATCTATGCTACATGGATTCTTCAGTGATAATTTCGAACTCCTGCTAGATAATGGCCAGGTTAGCATAATTTCCAGTTAGCCTACCTTAGGCCTTCCATACCTTTGTTTCTCTGTTCCCCTGCCTGTCGATATGACTTCTTCTAGTAAGTTTTAAATCAAAATTCATTGTTTCACAAAAGTTTGAATGAAATGTACGTCGCTCGACTTCTCTCGAAACGTATAATATGTACGCGAACAAATAAAGTCACGAGCAGTTATATGCCCGGCTTAGTTAAAATATTAATGAAGAAAGATTACTTAAATTTATGACATTTTCAGTTTTCATTCTTTATGCAAAGACAGCAATCGAAGTTGGGAGGGAGGGGGGAGGGGAAGAACTAGTGTTACCTAAGTTACAGTTTAAGAAGTTGAAGAACAAGAGCTATATTTAGTTATATTAGCTATATATAGTTACATGTCAGAAAAATCTCTATTGTCCATCTAATTTTGACGATTGTATGAGATGTGAGCAATCACTGCGCTATTCGCTGCAGATCCCTTACACTCATGCATGTACGAAGATATATGATTTTACATCGGCCAAAAATATATTTATATTTCGATTTTATTACGATATATGTACAAACACTGCTGCTAGCTGATGGATACTTAGTAAGGTAAAAACAATATATTGTAGAGTAACTTCGAATTTTATGTGACATGTTAGAAGTACTTTAGAGTACAGTACAGTACAGTACAGTACAGTACAGTACAGTACAGTGAGTTACTACATGAGTCGCTCACACCATAATCATATCAGATGCAATCAGTTTTGTGAAATATATCTGGCATACATGACGTTTCCTGGAGGTGTCTGGGGATGTTTAATGTAATTAGGTTCACCCACTTTACTTTTGTGATTGTCGCCAATAGTTGGTATTGAACCCACAACTTCAACACTAATATTTTTGCTAAATTATTCCCACGCCTTTCTATAAATGTTTCCTAATAACGACTTTAATATTATCATCATCTTTCTGTTTCTAAATTGGTTTCGTTTTATTTTATAACATTTAAGAAAAAGGTCTGACAATTTGAAACAAAAACGAATAGAGCCAGACAATGAATACGTGTCTAAGAGTCTGGATTATTGCCTGCTCTGTTTGAATATTAAAAGAAACATCAGAATCACTATTATTTTTTACTGTTCGGAAATTTTAAATATGTGTTTGCAGAATTTGTACGAAATCCTCACATTTGTTTCTATACTAGCCCCATGTATGCACTCGGTGTGGTATGGAATGTGCTGTTTTCAGCATGTCATTTTTTCTACATTTAATTCATTGCTTTAAACACCAGTTAATACAAATCTTGCTACCTCGTTGCCTGCCCATACACTAAGATCAAGTATACATATAGAGCAACTCAATCTTTAATGGGTCCGAAATGCTTCAAGAACCGATGTCTTTTCAGCGCTTGCTTTGAGCTAATAATAGATTTAATTACAATGGAAACGGGCACAGAGTTTCAAGAGAATAAAACCTATAGTGTATCCATGTATACTGTATAGCTAGATCTACAGTATCCGATAAAGGTATTTTAATTCATTTGAACTTAATTGGAACTTCACAGAATTAGGATGTATTTATTATAAGAAACCTCATTCGGAATACTAAAACTACTGGACCACCCAAAAGCCACTACGCCTTGCTTTTTGAATGACAACTTCTTTACCTCTTCAACATGTCTGTCAGGTTCAAATAGCTGTACTTTTTTTTTCGGGAAGTTCAAAAGTATTCCAAAACATCACCACTTACAACTCACTCAATTAAGCGTATAATGTAACATCTACCCTCAACTTTCATTAAAAGAACCTATCTGCGAAACTTCCCTTTACGACTGAAACAGAATGCCAGTTTCTGTAGCAAAAAAGGGAGTATATGATACACGTAAGAAGTCGTCACCGTTGTGGGAAGGGCTGCTTGTATTCTGTGCAGGATAACTGGTGGAAGGTTTTATGGCCTGAAACAGACTGCGGTAGTCCTTGGTCTGAAACACCGGCCAAAGTAACTCGCCTCTAATTAACAGGAACACATTTACCTTTCCCCAAATGGTTCTTCTAGCGCACCAGGTTAGTCTGGCGTTAAGGCTGAGACCAGTTTGCGGTGCTCTCGGAGCAGTTAACTTAGCAGTGAACTGTATTTCCGAGGTCTCTTGGTTAAATTCCCAGTTCAAACCAACTATATTACATGGAGCACTTTCCTGCGAGTTACAAGGCCTACTGCACGATTTAAACTTTAATAATAGCCTAGTATCATACAAACTGCCGATCCCAGTGGCCGCGCGGTCTAACGCGTGGGCCTTCGGCCGAGCGCTTCCTGGGATCGTGGGTTCGAATCCCACCGGAAGCAAGGATGTTCGTCTCTCGCGAGCGTTGTGTGTTGTCAGGTAGAGGTCTCTGCGACGGGCCGATCCCTCGTCCAGAGGAGTTCTACCGACTGTGGTGTGTCTGAGTGTCATCCCGAAGCCTCCAAAAGGAGGCGGCCTAGGGCCGATTTGAGCTGATGCGTCACAGGAAAGGCAAATCACACAACTTAAATGTCTGTAATGGGACGTGAATGGCAAAAACCCATCCAAAAATCGATGTCACGGTACCTATATGTAAAAATTACTATCGTAAAAGATATATTTTGAGAATATTCAGCATCAAAACTCCTGTCCTCTGCCGCCGTATCTTAATACATGGTTTGGTCAGTAACGCTGGTGACAAAAATTGACGCCCTCACAACACCGTAACCCCAGAGGCCGACAAAGACCTATAGATTCCCACTGTCAGATAAGGTAGTGGCACTTGAGCAGGTAGTATTTTACTGGGCTAGATAAGCAGGTATGCCCAGCCAGGTGGAATACCTAGTAATGAGATTAAAAAGGAATACGTTGATGGAAAGTAATAAAAAGATACAAACATCTTCATCTACAATGTAATATCCTTCTTGTATCTAACCAGCAGATAAACATATACTGCAAAAAAGATTTACAGCTAGAAGTGTTATCCACAAGAAGGCGGAAGGCCAACACTCTCTTGGATTAGACTGTTACACAAGAGGTATGTCGTATATTTTCTTGAGAACTTCGCCTCTTATAACCAACAGGATGTTACAGTTGAATACTGAGTCACGCTGTAGGCTACTTCAGCTACTTGATGCATTATTTATTGAGAGAACCTAAGCATTAAAATACACTACTCCCCATTTCATACAGAAAAACAGAATAATTTATAACGCAGTTCATATGAAATGTTAAAATCAGAAACAGGGGTTGCGTAGCTTCGCAGCGGAGGGTTCACCAGACTTGCTTAACGTGTTTATATTCTAATAGGTCTTTACGGCAGAAGTTCTGGTGAAGCAGGTTTTGCTGTTGTGGTGTTCGATTTGAACTGTAACTCTAAATTATAAGCTCCACATATTTCATAACATTTGTCATTGTTTTATTTCACACGTCAAATGCTAACCTTTGATATAAGATAGGCTTATAGACATCCAGAATTTGCTTACGCAGTGTAATATAAGGGTAAATTTTTATTGACCAATTTGTTCGCAGGCATAGGTAATGTGTTTGTAGGAAAAGACACGCAAATTTAAAATTCTGCTCACACACGTGGGCCTCAGTTCGCTTAGCTCCTGAGATAATGACTATTCTAAACCGAGACTGAACTAGCACAGTACTTTCTTCAGTTAGTACCATTCTACCACACTACATGGACTTACTTCTTAGAAGTGACTAATTTTTATACTCACTAACCATCTTGATAATCTCAAACCTCAGGCATTATTTTGTTTGTAATATTAATCCTCAGAACAAATGAACACAATATTTTTACTATCAACAGCAATTAATACCAAAACTTAACACTATTAAACATGGTATAAGAAAAAATGTCGTGTCCTGGTACATGTCTTTCTATAACAAAGAACATAAAAAGTGATTCTATGTAGCTCAAATCAATATTTGAAATTAACGCTTTGGATAGCTTCGCAATACTAATCCATCCAAAAAACAAACCTCGCTGTAGTATTTGTCATTAACTATAGGATCATGCGCAATGAGTCGGCTTCCCTTCTGTGACTGCAACGCAAATTTCTACTGTAATTTTCGTAGATTTAGTTACGGTTATCAGCAATGCCATTACTCCTCCCCACGTGTCAAGCACGCACATTTCGGCAGGTTCTTAAATTCACACGTGTACCTAAATTTAAACTAAACCAAATGTTCTAAGTTGTTAATGGTTGAAATGTCGCCATAATTATTTTTCTCGGATCATATATGTTATGAAGCAACTATTACATATAACGCGACTCGCTACGGGCTGGACGTTCCGGGGTTCGAACCGCAGTGGGAGAGGTGAGCCGCACTGGTCCAGGCTAGTGCTAGGGCCTGCACAGCTTCGGATACAATGGGTACCAGTGCTCTTTCCGCCGATAAAGCCGCCTGGGCGTCTCGTTAACTACCCCCACGCCCCATCTAGAGCCGAGGCTAAAGAAAGAGTGAAGCTGTATCTCTAATCGCGCTCTGTGCCTTAAAGACTTGTTATAGAGTGGAATTTAACTTTATTATTAACTTTTACTGTATATAGAAGCAATGAAATTTGAGACTGGAAACGTTTTACAATTTTCATCCCGCCCATGCCACTGAGATTGGTGTAAATTATCGTACTAAGTGGAGACAAAACATTTATTATGTTGGTAAAACTTTTCTTGGTTCGTCCAGTTTACGAGGATAAATTCCTCATTAGTTTGAAACGAAAAGTGGGAGTCACTTATTTAAACGAGATGCATTAGTTTCAAGTAGTCTGATTGCTGTTTCAGATTCCGCCCAGAGAATAAACGCTCATGTACGCTTTTCTTCACAACTAATCATTCTGCTCATTAACAACGACAACACACCCCAACTGCAGAGTACTGCAGCTTTCAGTTTCAGTTAAGAAAACTTAAACCTCGTATGTGATATCAGACTGACGAAATAACGTGAAGTATTTGGGAAGAAACACAAATCATGCACACTCGCACATCACAAAACAAGAGCCATTCTGATTAATGCCACGATCTGCAAATGTGTTCTTGAAGCTGATAGATTTCCGATACCTTTCGTTCAAAACTTCTCTTCATTGGTACCAATTTTTTTTTAAAAAAAGCAACACACTGCTGTCAAGCAAACATTCTCTTTGAATGATCTGTAAGAATGAGAAAGTGACTTTAACATTTTAAAGCCTATCCGAACTTTATGTACCATCAGGTTTAACATTCAAGCATTCTACATGGTGCTGCCATTGCATTTGTGTTTTGTACGGATCTCAAAACGAACAGCAACTTTTCCTTATACATCATCAACTGACTGGTTTTTATAACTGAGATGGAAAGTGTTTACTGCCCGGTACGGACTGAGTCCTTATATAAAGCGGATATGTTTCGTCTTTAAAGGGTAAATATCAACTCACAAAGAAGTTCTCGATCAAGAACGATTTTGGCATTTGAAAACAAAGTTCACAGGAAATGATTTTGCTTTTTTGTCAGTAATCGATCAAACACTTATACCTGTGCGACCTGATATTATTTACAGGATTTTTAACACACAAAATGTTAAAAAAGCGTAGATTCGCGAACACTTGCACTTTATTCTATTCTGCACAACGTAAAGAATAAAACGTATTTCACATTTTTTCTTTCAGACAACAAGAAAATTTCTGAATAATACAGAATTTACTATAATCTGAATATAATGAACATAAATGGCACCATTTGAAACGTTTTTGTCTTTCTTTAATCCGTCATTTGAAATAGGGAAACATAAAGCAAACATCGATATTTCTAACTTATCGTCCAGTGATTCAGCAGAATAAAGTATACGCTGCTACGAGTAAGTATTGTGACGTGGAATAGACTTTTTCAAAGTTCTTAGCCTTGAATTATACATGTGCGGTACCATTTTATGTACCGGATGGCTCACTGAGACCCCACACAATTCAAGCCCATTTTCCCCATATATATATACATATGCATATACGTATACGTAAATAAGGTGGATTCCTTCTCGGAGCGCATATATCTACAAACACACTAACGTATATTTGCTTTTAAACATATATTTAAGCAATGCAAATAAATAACAAAAGCTAATCTAATGGTAGTTTTATTAATTTGTGTAGCACAGTGCTTAAAATCATCATATTCCGGCGATATTGAAGGAAGAATAGGGCCTTAATTAGAAGGCGCTCTTTCCCATCCCGAATTTCCTTTTTAATTTCTTCGGACCTGTTTTCTTCAAATTTTTAGCTTACAGCGAGTCTTTTAACATTTTTATATCGCAATATTTCAGATCGTCATACCTCGCATTAGCATAAAATATGACAGCATTATGTTTATATTTATTCATGTCTATATTTATATTTCACCAATATATTATATTTCGTAGGCAATTATTAAACGCCTGAAGTACTAAGAATTAATTTTACCGTTAATACAAAAATAGGACTGAGACAAAAATCTGTAATGATGCGCTTTTGTATGCCACTACAGAGCTTCCAGTTTTCTCACTTTATGAAACTTGTTTGCACACATTTGTTAGGGCTTCCTGGAAGAGAGTTCGGCCCATCAAAATACCCTAATTACAGAGTACCAAAATATAAACATAAAAGTCTCGTATGTGCCCCGAATGGAATATCAGAAACCATGATCCCAGTGTTCAAGCTATAAGTGACCGCATATGCATTAGTTAGAAGGACATCCTTAAACGGTGCGTAGTTGTGCATCTAAATTAACTGAAAGGAAATAAACACAGTCACGACTTGGAAACACTTACTTAATAAACCTAAGTTAAAATACGTATGCTTGCTATCATTCGGTGCAGAATCTTTTGTCTTCCAGGTTGCTATCCAAAAACACAAAGATTAGGGTATACAGAACTATAATTCTACCTGTTGTTCTGTATGGATGTGAAACTTGGTCTCTCACATTGAGGGAGGAACAAAGACTGAGGGTGTTCGAGAATAGGGTGCTGAGGAGGATATTTGGGCCTAAGAGGGACGAGGCGACAGGGGATTGGAGAAGACTACATAACGAGGAACTTAACGACCTGTACTCATCACCAAATATTATTCGGGTAATCAAATCGAGAAGACCGAGATGGGCGGGGCATGTGGCACGTATGGGGGAGGAGAGAGGTGCATACCGGATTTTGGTGGGGAGACCCGAGGGAAGGCGACCACTTGGGAGACCCAGGCGTAGATGGGAGGATAATATTAAGATGGATATTCGGGAAGTGGGATGTGGGGGCATGAACTGGATTGAGCTGGCTCAGGATAGGGACAGGTGGCGGGCTCTTGTGAATGCGGTAATGAACCTTCGGGTTCCATAAAATGCAGGGAATTTCTTGACTAGCTGAGAAACTGTTAGCTTCTCAAGAAGGCCTCTGCTCCATGGAGTTAGTTAGTTAGTTAGTTAGTTAGTTAGTTAGTTAGTTAGTTAGT